>CM055188.1:10993496-11028496 GCA_029224185.1 Karalla daura
AATGGCTCTGTAACACTCGTGTTTGCCTTGTAAATGGGAATCAAAAAGACATTTAGATTTAAATATGAAATAGATGGTGAAACGCTGTTCAGATTAATAATACATGGGTTGATCGGGATGAGTTGCTGTAGGATGGCAGGAACAGGATGGCTGTGACATCAAAGTCTCACTCTATAGATTGGAGAAATCAAATTGTCAAAACAAGATCATCGTCATCACATGACCTGTGTGTATTTCTCTTGCTTCAATTTTGGATTTGCTTCAATCTACTGTTCTAGAAACAACCCCACCATTTTTATAGTTTTTTTATATGCTGCTATTGTTTCACAGAATTGTCTGTACATTTTTTATTCAGTTTGTTTTCCATTGTCAACAGGTCAAAACCAGCCTGTTTTGAGATGTGACATTTGTGCAGGTCACACATTCAACATTGTGAACTACTTAATTTGTTTTTCATCCACAACTGGTGACTGTGTCTACCTCATCTTTTTGTAGGAACTAACCTGGAAAGATGAAAGGCATCATTTACTGTTTCCTGGATGACTTCCGGGATCGGGAGAACTTTATATGCAGCTCGTAAACGTACAAGTTTGTGTATCTTTCTGTACGTCTATCTTAGTCTGTCATTACACAGTTTGGTGAGATCCTGCAGTGATACTGTGAGGACTATAATTTCAGAAGAATTATGGAAGTTTCTGTGACACATTTCTGTGTATGTGTGTTAGAGCATTCATCTCCTCTGCACATGTGGCTCTCTGTCTGTCTCTGTTTTGTGTGTGACTACATGTGTGTGGTGGGCCGCAGGTGAGCTGACCTGATTGACGGAATCATTTATTACCTGTGTGTGTGCTTGTCTAAATTGCACTGAGCCACTATGCTTGTGCTAGAACAGTCCACTGGCCCCACTTCCTGCTGGCTCTCCTCTTCTACCAGACTTCCAATGAAAGTGACACTTTGAATAAACCTCTAAATGGCTGCAAAGTCTTTGGTGGTGGTGGTGGTGGCGGCGCCTGGATATGTGTAGCAGGTTATTTTGATGGAGTACAAATAAGCTTCTTCCAAGTGTAACATATGCAGACAGGTTAGCATCAATGAAGGCAACACACAAACAGACCAGCAACGGCTCAGCTCTGGAATCTGAGGAGAACTGAGATATGTTTACACAGCTTCGCTTGAGATGTTCTCGTTAGCTCCCTTCCTTTGCTGAATGGCTTAAAAATCGCATCGGAAAAAATGGCTTGAAAATCATATTAGAGCAGCTAATATAAATAAGCGTCTCTAATGTGGTTTTCAAGCCATTTTTGCCATTTGTCGCCATTTGTGAGCAAACCACTCAGATATAATTAATCTCTCATGAGAAAATTCTTCAACCAATAATCACTGTGGTATAAGGACAAAACAAAGGTTGAATATTTAACAGAGTTGCTACACAGAGGATTTAAAGGAGATCTTTTTCATGAGGATTTTTTGCAGGAGATCTTTTATGTGATTATATTCTGGTAGAAATGTCAGCTTCTAGCTACTAGTGACTGATTCTTTGAAGAGTATGTATTGGGATACACATTGCCTGTGGTGCAGGAACTGGTGTTGGAAAAATGATTTGGTGTTTGTCTAGTTGCTTTAGACTTAGACTTAGTCAAACATCTTTAGACTAAATTACATATTTAGGATATTTCGCAAGGCACGGTTCTAAATACAAACTTCACACACAGAACAGACACTGTAAGTATTTTCATGCTGTTTATACATGGAATCATTTCTCACTTCAAAGCTCTGTATCTTGTGAGATTAAGCACTAAAGCCCCCAACACTTTCCAGTCGATGACCATTAAAGTTCTGGGATACAGGAAGTGAGGGTTCGCTGCAGTTAATAATCATCCCTTGAGTTTTATGTGTGTGCAAAATATGTTACACTCCATATCATCCATTTAAAGTGTAACTGATGAACAAATGTAGCTGGTTGTTCATTCATTCAGAGATATGGGGTGTGAATGTGTGTGTGTATGTGTGTGTTTGTGTGTGTGTGTGTGTGTGCTTGTGTGCTAATTCACTTACTGCAGCTCTTATGCCTGTCTAATTAAAGCAGACACACAGACAGGCAGAAGCCTGTCTCTCTGCACAGATGCACTGCAGGATGAAGAGTCCTAATAAGGAGGGGATCACAGTGGTGCACGCACACACATACACACAAAGCAGTAATCCCAATTCCAGTCTAACCCCCACCCCTGCTGTGTTGGCTGTGTGTGTGTCCTATTAGCTTTCTTATGTCATCAAGTTCACTGGGCCATTCGAGCAGTCAGCATTGGTCAGGCAGTTAATTAACCTTTGGCCTTGTCCCATTCAAACCAGGCACAGACCAGAGGCCTCCAACATCTAATGAGGCTTTTGGCTCACACATTCAACAGGCTGATCTTCCATCAGATTTCTGCAGATTGTTACATTTAACTACATGATGGTTATATTTCAGACAGATCCAAAATTAAATCTATAAAACAGACAACAGTGGCTGCAAATGAGCTGCAGCCCAACATGGTTCTGATTTTGATCAAACCACTGCAAATGTATTGTTTGACAACGATTAAATTCAGGCAATTTGCATATTAGGTGATTTGGCAAATTGTTTCATGCAGGTAAACCTACAGATGAGACACTCAGCCATCATGAGGACGAGGCATGACACCAGTTTGATTTAAATACATAAACATGACAACTCAACTACAGTCACCAGATAAGATGTGATGTGATCCCTGTAAGCACATCAATTCAACTAGAAATTCAACAAAATAACTGTCATTTGAAAAAATAAGATCAATGAAAAGAATTTTTTGCAGGAGATGAAATTTGAGTGACTGTCTGATGATAAGATTATGAAATATCCTGAAACCATGAAAAGCATCTGAGAGCTTTTGCTTTCAATTCTTGTATTTTGTCATAAACACATGAATGTGTAAGCATAACCCGGATGCTTTTCAGGTTGTTTTCAGCAAACAACCTCTTATTTTAACAGAGACACTTCCAGTATCTCTCAGCATCTTCACTTGCAGCCAGGAGTTCAATGGTCAGTGGAGTGGATTCAAAGGTTCTCACGAGTAAAAGCAGAAGTGTGACATTGCACAAAATGAGGCCTTTACCTGCTTTCCCATTGTGACACTTTCTTGCTCCTGCTTAAATCCTCCAGGTAGTAGGAACATTTCATAAAGATCATAAAGTTTGAACATCTTTATTGAATCCATTTGGGATTCATTCAAACATGACAGAAGCTGTGAGCAACAGAAACAGAATCACATTTATTACATGCATCCAAGTGATTCATGAACTGTCTGCATGCACTCCAGTGGTCTCAACACTTTAATGCATAACAATAATGAAAACATCACATTTGCAAAATATGAGTGTAAAGAAAGCAAGAAATTCAAATATGATGCATTTCCACTCCAGTGAATGCATGTAAGGCACTGAAAATCAACACAACATATTTCTTCAAGTTTTTTGCCCATCAGTGCTGTGCTGACTAGCTACAGTGGTATGAACCAAACAATGCTTCGTCACCTTAAACACTCACCATCACACACACAAAGGGTATCTTGGTGACCGCTGTATCACACCTAAGGTGACCTCCCACTGGTACCAGAGCTGGACCCTCTGGGTGTCTGTTCACCAGCTGTAATGACCCAGTGCCACTGTCACCATTGTGCAAATGGGTGAATGGTGGCTCATGCTGTGAAGTTCTTTAAGTGGCTGGTGAGTCTGGAAAGTGCTTACATAAATAGTCATTCCTGTGGCTCCTGTGGCTTCATGTGGCAGTAGCATTTATGACGGCTCAGGATGTTTGGTGCAAACTCCTCCTCTTAAATCTCATTTTATATCAAGATAAGAGAAGGTATTAGATAAATGCACAGCTCAAGTTTGAGAGCATGATGTGAAACCCATACTCTCTGCAGTAGTTGTGAATACTGGCACTAGATGGAAAGGTGCCAGATTGTCCAGTATGATCATTTTGCAGGACACCGGACTGTACCCTGGGAAAATGTGTTTCCTTGCAGCCTTAAAACTATGAGTTCAATTGACAGGGATCAGGGGGAGTTGACACAAACACACTATGGGCTTGGTATGTACCAATACTGAGTAATGTGCCACGAAAATCAAGCAATTTCATAATTAGAGTTGATGATAATGGGCTGACGGCAAAGGAGCTTTTATCGAATTTAAGTTGATTTAAGGCTCTAGCACACATCATTGTGCGTAACAGTTTGGAAATCCCGGAATACACTGGTCAGAAATTAAACCCGGTGAGTCAGTGAGTCAGGCTGCCAGGAGGCTGCTCAGTTGAAACCAGGCCAGTCAGTCAGTCTGCCACTCGGCCTGTAGGTGGCACATTAACCCACTTATTCACCACCAATCCTCCTTTGTGTGCGTCCACCGTTCCAGGAGAAAAATCCGCCCAAGATGCTGCAGACACAGACACCGTTCTTACAACAGACCTTAAAAAAAAATAAAGTAAAAGATTTTCCCTTAATTCGTGGAAATGTGGTGCGAATTTACACTCGCCAAAAATAGTTTCCACATGAGATGCTCTCAGTAAGGCTATTACCTCCGTGTGCATTAGGTTTGTATAGGGAGCATGAATAACAATAACCATGCAAGAACTGTTTACATGTATGAACACACACCGGGCTGTGATGGAGCTTAACCTGCACGCCTATTGTTATGCACGGACTAGATTCGATGCGGGGTTTCCACATACTGTAGATTAGCCGAGATTATTTTTGTAAGAATACTCCCAGTACAATCCATGTTATAATCATGAATTGATGCAATCAGGCAAAGAGTGATTATTGGCTATCAGATTATCGCTAACCGAACCACACTGTGTTAAAGAGCCATGGCAGTACATTTAAATGTCTGGATGTGTGGTGCGCGTGGTCGGTATGAAAATCTTCTATTACAGGACTCCTTGCCGAGAACTCACGTGAACTGGGACAGATTCGCTCTCTGATTGGCCTTCGCCGCTGCACGTGTACCGGCGAATCCTTCTCCGTTATGTAACGTGAAGCGCACGAGAGCAGCGGAGAAGGGAGGGCTGCGGTATCTGAGAGGGGCTGTGTGGAGTTCATTCATCCCAGAGCCTTTCACCCACATACTGAAAGCACTAAAGATGCATAATACTTGCATTTTGCCAATAAATGTATGGACCATCTTAAACGTTTTGGGTCGGTTAATTTGTTTTGGGGTGCTCATAATATATAACTCTGTAATGCACACACACAGACACGTGTGTGTATGTATGTATATATGTATATGTAGGTATGTGTGTAAATACACACATATATACATATATGTATGTGTATATATATATATACGCACATAAAGACACATGCACACACATATACTTCAGTGAACTGGGCAGAGCTGTCTCACCTCCAGTGTATCCTTATGGCTGTCGTAGCTGTAGTAGTAGTAGGTGTGGGAGGGGTCGGGAATGACTGGATGGTGAAATAATAATGCAAGAGTTTTCGGACAACGTGGCTCTGGAAACATCCAGCCTCCCTGTCTCCCTGCTTGTCTCTATGCTGCATCTCTACAACTAAACCACAGAGAGATGCACACCCCCTGCCTCCAACATACCATGAAAATACCAAACTGGTTTATTGTACCCACAGCATTCCCCACTAATGACTCGGGAAGTTGGGCTATTTTCTATGGAGTGAAATTTACTCGAATCCGCTCAGTTAGAACAGTCAGTGAATGCATCGAAAGCTTTATCATTTTTCCCAAAATGTGTTTTCATGAACGACTACCATGCTGTCTTAAGTATTTCACTGCTCTCCATTGCACCATATCAACGGTTCTCAAGCATTACAGCAAGACAGACGGGCAGGCAGGCAGACAGGCAGTGAGACACCCGGCTTCTTCTCTCGATCCACGTGTGTTCTGTCCCAACTTTTTACCCGCCACCATTTTCCTGGAATCCCAGTGATGCTCCGTATCAATCCGCCCGTTTGACAGATAGTCCTGGGTCTAACACAGAAATTACACACCCTCGCCTCCGCCCCCGCTTCACCAGACTATATTCGGTCGGAAAGCGGATTCACATTGAATATATAATCTACGAGCCCGGTTGCCACCGTCGCCCCGGTCATGGTTTTCGCGTTTTGGCGGGATTTTCTGTCGCGGATGCGGCAACTGTGTGATGCGGCAGTATATAAATCAGCAGCTCTCCAGCAGCCACACCCACAGCTACTCTGTGAGCGGAGCTGAGGACAAGAGAAGGCAACGTCGCACAGCCATGCTCCGACTCTAGTTTTGCAGGCAGAATAGTGATCGACACCACTTAACTCCGGTGACACCTCTCCAACTGGACTCGGTTGGATATTTTCCTGCATTCTCTTCACCTTGAATTTCGTCGTTTGTCGCAGACATCTTTAGGTAAGGAGGCTGAATCTAGTTCTGGTAAATGTTAAATGTCCATGATGATCTCTTGTGGTCCAAGGCGTCAGGCTGCCCTGGTGGTGCCGTGTTTTCTTTTCATATTTTGACATCATGCATTTCTTTGATATGTCGGTGCACTCTTGGATTCCAGAGCACTGGAACATTTTAAAGAGGAAGCCGGCTTCATGTGTATGCAATCCATGCTGGATCTAGAGACCCCTCATGTGGCTCTGTCAGTGGGCAGTGCTGCAGTCTACATTTCTCTTTATAATGCGGGGTCAGAAAATTACCGGGATGCATGTTTTTCAGCACCCTGAGGTGTAAACGTGTCATTTTCAAAGAAAAATCTGGATCAATACGTAATTTAACAAATTGTACATTTGGACCCAGACTACGGTAGTGCTGCAGAATGACGCGCAGCGTTATAGACGTATGGTAAGTTGTATAGAATGTCATGTTGAGCGCTTTACAAGAAGATATATAGCATATAGAAGAAAGATCTACAATGTATCACCTTATGTGTCACTGGTAAAGAAAGGTAGCCTTTCCCAGAGCGCGTGAGGGATGGGTGGATGGGAGGGTGCCGGGGGGGGGGGGGGGGGGGGGGGGGGGGGGGTTCCTGTTCCCCGTGAAGCCCTGTCCCGCATGCTCTATGTTTCCTGCTCAAACACCTGATTGAAATGAGTGGCTCACCAGCCACAGGAACAGAACAGGAATGGGCATCCCTGTCCCAGAGGCTGTCTGCGCCACACACACTGCTGCTTTGTTCTCCACCAGTCTGAGGCACACTCACACACACACATACACACACACACACACACACACACACACACACACACACATGCGTCCTGATGCACATTCCGGGACCTATAGGAATACTGTAGCGTTTTCCACAACTTTTAAGGCGGTAATAAATGATCCACATTCAGTTCTACTTGATTTTTTCCCCCATCAGTTTCCTTCTGAAATGTAATATCTCTCTTATAATTTTTGGTGCTGTTTGAGTAACAACAAATGCTGATACAGAGACACAAATTTCTACAAATCTGGTTTCTCAAACTCTGTAAGAAGTTCTTTGACTTTCTGCAGGGAAAAGTGCTGAGTGAGAAACGATTTCCACCCATCCCTTCTCTACATCTTTGTGTTTCCATGTCAGCAGGCAGTCAGCTTCTCTGTGGACTTTTTCTTTCTGCTAACTTTCTGAGAAGGAAAAATGTAAATGGAGTGGAAGAGGTGTTGGGTTTCTACCTCTGTCTCTCCCAGCTGTTCCTATGATGTCATGGGGAGGGGGGTGCTAAATCTTCTGGGTGATTTACAGCCTCTTGGAGCAGTGGGGAGGAGCTTGGTGATGTAAACACAGATAAAAGGTGACACGCTGCTGCCGGGGTCTCAGTCTAGAGAAACTGGTGTGAGCTTTCACTACAACACGTGTCGGTGCTGCCGGGATTGACCTCATTCAACCGAGACCCACTGCTGCTCTGACCGCACCACTGACTCAGCTGCTCTGGATTTAGACTTAATAAGCTCCACGACCTCCCTGATTTAGTTTTTTTGTCTCGTTTTTTGTTTTTTCCAGATTCGTTCATCGTCAGCAAACATGTTGCAAAGCTTCGCTCAGTCGCAGGACTGGTGTTCCTCAGAACCGCTGCTCCTCGGTGAAGACTTATACCAGAGTTTGATGAACTTCCAATCGCTGCCAACGCCGCCCCAGTCCCCTCCCTTGGACGGGATTGGCAGCAGCAAGCCCCTCTCCAAGGAAGACCAGTTGAGCTACGTCTCAAACCTCCTGCTGGAGGACCAGGACATGCAGCACGCATGTAACTACGACCTCTTCCACTCCAGCGAGGCGGAGATGGAAGCCGATCTGATCCAGTCCTTGTCCCCCCTCGAAGAAATGTGGCAGTGCCTGACAGGAGACAAGAGCCTGGACCCCTCCATTTTCGACCCTAGCCCGCTACTCTCTGACATCAACACCAACATCTTCGAGGAGATCGCAGGCTCCACGCTGGACTGCCAGCAGCTGATGGGGACCCAGGAGTCCAGTGAGGCCACATCTGACTACGGTTCCACCGGTGGCGAGCTCTCATCATCCAGTGACTCTGGTGAGTTGACGTCCGACTCCAGTTTCATGGTCACTAGTATGAAAGTTGATCCAAGATGTTTAAAGGTATTTCCGTGACTGTGCAAGAGTGGTGAATCCTGTCAGTTAATGTTTAACAAGCTGCTGTCTTCTTAAGCCATTTTTATTGATGCTGTAGCTCTGATAGGCATATCTGACATTAATCTCATTCCTGCCTTGTCACTGTGTAGCTTATCAGTGTAAACATGTTACAACTTCAATGGCATTTCATTGATAATTCAGTGTTAATGGTTAGTGGCACTGAGCCCAAATTGTTCTTTGCACTTGGCTTATCTGGATGCCGGCCACTCACACATGACTTGCTGGAGCTTGGAGGATGCTGTGGAGGGGTGGGCAGGGCTTCAGCTGCTGACTGACATGAGAGAGTTCAGGAGGGAGAATCGACTGTGTGTGTGACTCATGCTCAGTGCTAACGGTTAAGGCTTTCAATCCATCAACCTGTTATGAGTCACTGTACCAACATGAGCCTTTCAGCATCGCTGCCTGAAGTCCAGAGGGGAAGAGACTCCATCAGCATATGTTGAATTTTTATTGACTTGTTTGATAAAATATCTCATCTGCTGCTGTAATATGCATCTGTCGCTCATTAACTCACTCCCTCACACAACTTGTAAATAGTTGTAAGCTCTCTCATGTTAATGGTAGTTTACAGTGGGGTGGGGGGGTGGGGGGTGGGGGTGGGGGTGGGGGGATTTCCCACTGGGCTCATTTTCTACTGTGTGTATACTGGAAAATCACTGCCCATTTCAGAAGACTTCTCTAACCATTCTTTCTCTGCCTTCGACAGAAGAGGAAGAGATCGATGTGGTGACAGTTGGGCGCTGTCCTCCCAGTCCTACCCCCGTGCCTGTGAAGCAGGAAGATGAGCAGCGGACCCTCCAGCGCCACCACTTTGAAATCCATCAGCAGCACAACTATGCCGCGCCATGCCCTGCCTCGCCGCCATCCGTATCCTCTTCCTCATCCAACAAGCGTCAGAGGGGCAGCGACGGCTCGTCCCGCTTCCACCACTCGTCTCGCAGCTCCTCCTCTTCATCGTCCTTGTCGTCGCGGTACCACCACCAACATTTGTCCCGCAACTCAACAGAGATGGAGGACGAGGAGGAGAGGCGGCGGACGCACAACGTGATGGAGCGGCAGCGGCGTAACGAGCTGAAAAACTGCTTTGTGCGTCTGCGCGACAACGTGCCAGAGCTGTCGCACAACGACAAGGCATCGAAGGTGGTGATCCTGAAGAAGGCCCGAGACTGCATCTACAGCCTGGAGGACGCCAGCCACAGACTGCAGTCCAAGAGAGACAAACTCAGAGCCAAACAGGAACAGCTGAAAGCCAGGCTAGAGCAGCTCCGCTGCTAATGGCCCGGGACCAGGGCCAGAGCACGGCTGCATTCTTAGGTGTCAGAGACAATGGGGGGGAGGGGGGCAGATGTGAGAAGAGACTTTGTATAAGGCCAGAGGGATGGGAGGGGATGTCATGCTGAAAAGTGCGCACAAAGTTTTCATTTCAAGGCCTTTATGGTAAGAAAATCTCTGGACTGGACAGACTTAGGTTTGAAACTATGGCTGTGGACAAACACAAGAGACACCACACTCATTGCCTCAGAAGTAATCATTCTCAAGCATTGACTGCTGACGGTTGTAGAGAATAGGTCGTTTTGAAAGTAGAAAAAAATGGTGTTGAGAGCAGTTCATTTTTGTTATATTATTATTAAGGCTGGATGCACACTGAAGGGTAAGAACCATATTGTGTATTGTTTGCCTTTTGGTATATACTGTTTGTGGACAATGAGCAACACAGAAGCACATGTTGGTTCAAATAACTGGAGGCCACATCAGCTGAGAAGTTGAATGAAACTTGAATATTGTTTTTCAGGATGTCTGATAGCCATACTAACCAGTGATCCCTCCACTCTGACAGGTGTGTGATGCTGGCTCTGCAGTCATTTGGCCAACTGTGCCCGAGCTCAATTTTAAAAAATGAAAGTTTTATTTAACAAGAGGTTTTTCAGTGTGCCTCCAGCCCACCTTGGCCTCAGGCGGACCCTTGGGCCCTGCACCGCTCTGTGTTTCAGGTTAATGTGTGTCAATGACAGTACTGTATAGACCAGATTTGATACTGTATACATGACAGTGCTCAGTTGCAGCTCAGTGCTTCTCCAGCTCCCTCGCCTCATCATTAGTGTGTTTTGAAGCTGCGAAGAAAAGAAGTTGCTATGTGTATTTCAGTATCTGTCATTAATTTAATATTTTGTCGCGTTAGCCATACTAACCAGCATTCAGGTTTTGAGGAGACTGAGCTGGAAGGTGGACTGAACTGTGAGTAGTGCTATTGAAGCAAATCAGCCAAAGTTGAGACATGAAACCTCTGGAAAAACCACACTTGCATGTCTGAAATGGGGATGAATGACAGTTGGTGTATTAAATGGATACTGTGATGTATGGTTTGCTGCTATTGAGCAGCCACTTAACTAAGTTTGAATATCTGTGTCTATAGCTGTAGTTTCTCTTTGGGTAAGAATTGGTTATCAATAAGAGTAAAACATAGCATAAATCTATCACATCATAAATTAATTGTGTCGTATGAATGGTGGCCAACATTGACCAACATTCCCCTTTTCTAAGAAGACATTTAGTCTTCAGTGGCATGGTTTGTGCCCAGTTGAAAAAAAAAAATACAATTTTAGACTGTTCTTATTCAGGATCCTGTATGATCTGGTACCTCCACGTGTTTGGCTGAACCTGGTTCAACCTGTTCTTAGAAGAACTTGAGTTTGGCATATAAGAAATTAGCCTCGATCTTCAACCTAATGCAGTTTTTCCCATGTCAGTTAAGTGTTGTCCCTTAATGTGCCATTTGTAATCAAACTCACAAATGGGAACATTTGGTTGTTTGTGTCAAATGCCTTAAAATGCACCCTGTCTGTTTTGTTCTATATGAACCAGTCTTCCTCCTTTGGTCTGAGTGTTGAGCAGACCCTGGTTTGAAGGCTTTGTTCTGCCTTCAGAACTGTTCAGGTTTCCTATGATTTTGTGGCTGTGCTTCTTTATCTTCAGATGTTATGATTTATCCTCTTCTTTTTAAGTTTGTCACAGAAACTGCCTATTAATGTAAAGATTCTGAGGTTTTTTACTAGACATCAGAGTGATTTTTAGTTTTAGTTGTTTCTTAGCATGATACAACCTACCTCCACCTGACTGCAGTCTGGCCTTTTAATGTTTTTTCCTGGTTTAAGTATTGTACAGACTCTTTTTTTTAATACAAAATGTAAATATTTTTCTTATTGTATCATAAGTTATTTTAGTTTTTTCTCTTGTTTTTATGAATGGGAGGATTTGGAAGAAATGTTATTCTTTACAAGCAGCACTTTTTGATATTGAGGTAATTAAAGATTGAATTAGAGTTTTGTGACTTTTCTGGTTTTTCTACACATACACACACACTAGCACAACATAAGAGTTGTAATTCATAGATTGTGGAATGTAGTGCATACTTTTATTTGGCTAGTGAACAAAACTCAATTATTTGAAAGGGAGACATGGTGATAACTAATAATAAGGACACTCTTTAACTACACAAAACTAACAGAGCTATAAATGAGAAATACAGTCTTCACTGCCAACACTGAAAACTTAAAACATCAAAAGATAGGTAAACATAAGATAGATAAATGCGTAAGGTGGAACTTTATTCATACCCAAAGGGAAATGATTCAGTATAGATGGAAAGTTTATTGATCACTGGGAAGTTCCCATAGCAAAAATAGCATAGTTTCACCTTTTCAGTTTTTACTATGATTCTCTACATGCAGAGATATTATTAATCAACGTATCCTGAGGATGTTGTTAATTACACATAATTAGGTTGTCACCTTCTCTCCAGTTCTCCAGAACAACAGAGAGACAAGAGACAAGAGACAAGACATTTAATATATCAGGTTCAACTTATTCTCGTCAAATGCAAACAAGGTAACCAGGAGAGAAACGGACCATGAGAAATTAGCAGCCCTTGCCGTATTTCTTACACCATACCACTACCCCCATCCCCACCTCCACACACACACACACACTGTGTAGAAATACTTTCCTTCACACACCTGTCACCCGCAGCGGCCCCTCCCAGGCACACAGATATGCAAGTGTTTTCTCAGGGCAAAGTGTGAGGCAGCAGCAGGTAGATGAGTTGTGCAATCTGAGCTGAGTCCATGTGTCAAGGTGTGCATGTGCAGCAGGTGAACATGTGCCAGTCATGTGTGTCCATGCAATATATACACACTGAGTTTATTCATTATGTCCTCCTTTTCCAGCATAGGTGTCCAGTGGTTTAGTTCTTTAACATGTTGCTTCAATCAAATCTTTCTACTGATTTTTAAAAAATGTATTCAATAAAGATATGACCTATAATAATAGTGTACTACTAATGATAATAAGTACTACTAATGATAATAAGTACTCCATCAGTTCACATATCAGTCCATCAGTTATCCTGTATAACATCAGAAGAATACAATTCTCTCAGATTTTTTGGTGGAGAATAATACATTCAATGCATCAATGTTCAAGTAGCAATTTTGCTGTTGCGAGGCAGGTTTTAGGTTTAGTTCCTCCTGTTGTTCTCCTCCAGTCAAACTGTGGAAGCCCCTTAAATGTTTTTTTTTTCAACTTGGAAGTTTATGGCTTATCCTAAAATGACCCTGTGATTACAGAAATCTAAATCCTGCCTTTATTCACATTTCCATTAGAAGCTCTAAACTTCCCATTTGAAATCAGTCACAGATCAGGTCCAGGCACAAACAGGCAGATAAACACACACACATACACACACAGGGAGGGAGGGAGAGAAAGAGAGAGAGATTGATTTGAGGCAGAACTAAACCATTCTGGTGCAGGTGCACAATCACCTTTCCATGACCCCAAACATAAAGTTCAAAGATCAAAGTTATTACCATTTCAGACACAACAATCAAGCTTTAGTTTTCAGGACATGTGACAGTGTGGGAAAACTGCTTTCTTTGTGTTTGTGATCCTTTCTTGGGCTACATAATTACAATATCTTGATTTAAAAAAAAAAGTTTTATTTATTTTATTTATCCCCTTTGCTGTTCCTTATGAAAGACTATTACTACTATTACTACTAATGATAATAATAAGTAGAATAATTACAAGAAGAACATAATAATCATCAACATAATCATAATGTACTTTACTAAGGAAAACATGACAGTCTTTCTGCAGTGTAAAAATGGACACAATATGTGATGAATGGCAGGTTGATCCTTCATGACAAATAGATTTGGAAATTCAGATTTAATGAAATTGCAAAACCTAGGTCTCTAGTGACAGAGGTTCATTTTTGAGGTGTATGCCCAAAATGAAGACAAGATGAGGGTTAAATGCAGTTGTGAACAGTGGGTGTGTGTGTGTGTGTGTGTGTGTGTTTGTTTTTGTGTGTGTTTGTGTTTGTGTGTGTGTGTGTGTGTGCATATGTGTGTTTGTGTGTGTGTGTAACTATGTAGGTCAAGGTGGCCATATGGATATGAGACAGCAGTTCAGATGCCATAAAAGCCTTTTCATCAGTGAGTGACAGATAAGCTTTGTTGTTTTATGAATGAGTTCAGGGAGGAACCTGATTGTCACTTTGTTGAACATACACACCCATATAAACACACACTTTTAGTCTCTCTTAAAAACTTAGAGATGTGAGTAGGCAGGGCTTTGCTAAAACGGACCATCACTCGAGCAAGTTGTCTGTTTTCAATATACAAGTTTTTAGTTTGCCTCAAGCTATCTTATGACTTCTGACATCTTTGTTGTGAGTGGAGTTGACACGCGACAAGGCATATGAGCATCTGTATGACACCACATATGTATTTGGCACCAAGCGAGTGAGACCAGGCTATGAGATTTCACAGAGGAGCCTCGATTATCTGGTTTGATCCCCTCTAAATGTAGTCCCTACGATATGAATGATCTGCACAGCTATTTTAGAAAATTACTGAGACTTATTTAATTGATCAATGTGTTTAGGAGATGTTTATCGACGTCAGAACTGGGCTGTATAAATAGGTTCATTTAAATGCAAAAATTGAACCCAGCTGCTGCTTTCAATGGAGTAGGAAATTATCCTTTTTCCTGAGGACAAGGGGAACTACATTCAGTCAGATTTCCGGGTAGAAAATCTTAGACATTTAAGTCAAGCTGTTACAGAGACAGCCCAGCTTTTGTGTGTTTGAGTGTGTATGTGTATGTCTGGCTGGGGGTTGAGGTGCAAGTACAGTAGCTGACTGTTTGCTTCTCATGTGGTTTAATGACCCAAATATTTTGAATCATTCATTCTTATCCACAACATCATCATCTGAGAGAGAGAGGGAGTGAGGGTGAATGTAGGGAGATGAAAAAAGGACAAATGAGACATGGAAGAAATGAAGACTGATGGAGAAAAAAGACAAAAATGTAGAAAAGGCAGGGGCAGGGAGACAAAGGGAGTGTGCCATGAGTGTGCATCACTTTCTTTCCAGCTGTAAAGGAAATAATGACAGAGATTTCAGAGATCTCTGATCACAGCAAAATATTTGGCCTCAACACAACACTGAGTTGTAGATGAGCAGTGTTGCGTAAGAATTGCAGGTGTAATCTGTGTTGCTGATATTGAGAGGAACCTGGAATGAAAGAACTCAAAGAAGATATGGTTCATTAAAGGGTTGGGAGTCAAAACTCCCAAGAGTCCACCGGTATGTCTGAAATTCACAACATTACAGATAACATTTAGTAACATTTTACTGTGAAATATGGATCAATGTGTCTTACAATTGCAGCTAGTTCTGCCCTGTTTATGCCTTTCTAGGAGACTGGGAAAAAAGTAAATTCTGTTGGCAGGCCATTTCCTGCAAAGCTAGTCTGGTTGCCTGTGAGATATAGAATAAGATTGCAGAGCATGTGACTTGGCATTTGGATGGGAAACACAATTCAATGCAGCATAATATGACATGTCAAAATGACGCTACACGACTAAAAATAAATATTTTAACCATAACAATTATATCGAATGAGTTTGATTGAAAGACCTTTTGTAATCTGTTATCCATAAGAACCCCAAATTTTACCATGATCTTCTAGTTTCAATGCTCAAACAATCCAGATGGACTTCAAAGTTCAAACCAGTCACGCAAACCAATGATTGGCACAGAGTGTACTTCCTACTTTGTCAGGGAGCATTAAGAGGTTAGTACTACTGGTGTCTTCAGGTACCGAGCACACTGGACGGCTGTCTGTTGTGAGGGAACACATCACAATCCACCTGGGCGATGCATGTTATTGTTGCAAAGTTAAATTACAGTTAGATCTGTTAATCTTGACCACTATTCTGGCTGAGTCTGTCCTGTCAGCTTCAGTCTGTGTGTCGGCAACACTGGAATGAGTAGTGTATGGAGACCCTGACCCACTGGTTGCTGTTCATCCTTGGTCTTTCCCATCCTGAAGCTGCATTAATAGCATCTGACTCTCAGACACGTGTGTGATAAAATCGCAGCCCTTTGTCAGTCGCTCTGAAGCAGCTGTTCCCACTCATCATCTTCATCGCCATGAATTCACGCTGCGATGTTAAATCCAGTAAGCCTGGATGTGACTCAACAGCCGGTAAGTGTGCCGTCCTCATGGCTTGTTCCAGGGCTGACGCAGCTGCTCTACACCACACTCATCTGTAACCTATTACCCAGAACCCTTTGCTCTGGTGCTGGGCCAGGAGCTCCCCCGAGGGCCGGCGGCCAGCTCTGACGATGCGCTTCCTGTCTGCAGTCATTGGCTGCAAGCGTCATGTTAAAATAATGAGGCTTTTATATCAGCGCTCAGTCAGAGGCACGAGATGCTGGGCCGGGCCAGCACAGAGTGTGTGTGTGCATAGCCGGCAGGGATTCCAGGACAGTGCAAATGTGTGTCTGTTTGTTCATCTCTGACCGTGTGTTTGCGTGTGTTTTCTTTGACTCTGCGTGTGTGTTGAAGCAACTCAACAGGAACAGCCACACAGAGACACACTCACAGTAATTTGCTACCAGTCTGGTGTGAGGTAAAAGGCTTCACAATGTGGTTTCTGGGCCATAGAAGTGGATATCACTTACTCCTTTAATTATGATTAATCATTGAAATAGATTTAAATCATAATAGGGTAAATATATTTTGTCTTCTCATTGTTTTCCTGGCATAATTTCCTCTCATACATTTTGTTTTAGGACTGATGGAGGGAGGTGCTAAACAAAGGCCCTTGAGAGTGACGGCTCCTTTCAACATGTTTGCTGAAAGAAAATCTAATTACTGTATCAGACCAACTAAAACTGAATTGTTAAGAATGTAAACATGTTAGCCTGACCTAAATAATACCACATTAAAGTTGTTCATGAAATGTCAGTGAAATATTGAGGATCATGTGGTTGGACCAAATATACTGAGCAGAAAAAAATGTCCATGGGGGGGCTAATTTCCCACCACTCAGAAGTTTTTGTTGCTGTTGCTTCTGGAGTGTGAAGAAACAGGTCGGCTGAAAGAAAAACAATTAAAACAAACTAAATGTTTGAGCCATATCAGCCATCATTGTGGACTTGGACATGCTTTTTTTTTAAATTTCACTGATTCCTCCTGCGCTTCTTTCCTTGGGTGACAACAGGGTTCATTTCAGTGACCCAGTCAGTACAGAGTGAGCCAGTGCTCGAGTTACCCGCTGATTTATGAAGCAAACACAGAGGGAAACACATGAACCAAAGTAAAGATTATCTTAATGCGTGTGTGCTGTGTCACCTACAGTGTTGACGCTTCACAGTTCCTCCAGGTTCCTCCATGATCCTGATGCCACAGTGCAAAAAACCAATGTGCAAAAGGAAGAGAGCTTTTGAGGACACATCAGGCAGTGAGTGTGTGACTTTAAAGAGCATGAATGAGTCCTCAAATCTGACATGGTGTTACACTGTCATGGTGTGTTTACAGGCATCATGTGACATGGGGTCAGCATGTCTTCAGGTATTTGCCACACAGTTCTGATGCTTGTCTGCACCTCCTGTAACCCCCACCCCCATCTACACACACATTGCCCTCCCGTAGCCCCATCCCACTTCCATCACCTATCCAATGTGTGAAGTGAACAAACTATCGAGGCAACATTAACATGCTAAAGGAAGTGGTCACTTGTTGATGTCAGGGTTTCTATTTGTGGGAGTCGTTGGATCATAGCTGTGAGGTGCAGGAGACTCCGAGGCGTCTGCCTCCTGATCAGAGATCAGGAAGGACTCACACAGGTTCTCATGACGAGATGACCTTACTCCACTTCTACCAACTCTTTTTAACTTGACAGTGAAGAGGGCAGAAACTACAGCACTGCAGATTATGTCTTGACACTGCTGACAGACCAACAGTAAAAAATAACGGTAAAACTGTTACAAGCACATTTCACAGAATACTTGAATGAGAACACAATTGTACCATGGCTATGTGGAATAACAAGTCTATTTCAATCAGCAAAACATTATGGTATCCTTAACATGGCAGCCTTAATACCAGCGTTATAATGGTTTTAGACTTTTAATTTTAGTTTAGTTTTAATTAGTCGACTTTTTTCCCCTCTAATTCAGTTAGCTTTTATCAGTTCTTAGAGTAGGTTTGCTAGTTACTATTAGTTTTTGTCTATTTCCATATTCTTAGTTTTAGTTTAGTTTTTATTAGTTTTACTACTGGGTTTAGTTTTCCATACTTCCATACTTCAAAAGATCAGAGAAAGTATTGTGAAATAAATCTCAAAAGACACCATGGTAGTAAACGAGAAAAAACGAGAAAGAGAGCGAAATAAATAGATTTCATATCATTTCGACATTGACAAAGACAAAAGGGAGCCTTAATTACAATATGTTTTAGTTAGTTTTACATAATACAGTTTCCCTTAGTTTTTATGTTTTCTTACAACAATAGTTTTCATTTGTTTCAGTTGGCGAAAATGTTTTTTCAATTCTGGTTTTCGTTCTTTCATTCGTTGTTATTAATGACAAAAACCTTGATTAACACACACATGACAGACACTGGTCAGAGCAGGGACATGAAATACAATACTAAAATCATACTTCATTACACTACACTCAATATCTGATTTGTCCTCTGATTCTCTTTTGTACAGTGTGTGCTCCATAGATGCATTGCTCTAGTTAGCACATAGTTCAGGAAAGAGTCGTACTTGCACTGCAGATGTGTGGTCGCTAGATAAGCATGAAAGGCCACTTCTCAGAAACAGATTATTGTTAGTAAGACAGGCTCATAGTAAAATACAGTCATGTGAAAGAAAAATTCTATGGTCTAGTAAAGTTCCATGCCTGAAACTGTGAATATATGATTAATAGAAATAATTTCTATTTCTGTGGTGGATTTATGACTATAAAGTAATAGAAAAAATACTATTATATTGAACATTCTAATGCTGAATAATATGTTTCAGAATAGGTGTCAACTATTCATAATTTCTTGACCTAATACCCATCTTGTTTCCTGCTACTATTTTTTTTAACTTGAAATACAAATTTGATATTTTGAGTCATCGAATTACTAACATCTCTTTGTAATGAAGCCAAATAGTTATTTTGTTGTGTTTATCCACAGACTTCTGTGACATAAATGTTTCAAATTTTTTTGAGATACACTTTTTATCAACTTTAATTCTTCCTTATTGCTATTATTTTACTCCATGTTTTCTTCCCTGTATGCACAGCACAAGCTGATGTGCAACAATATGGTAGAAAATTCAGTTGCATTAGCAAGAAAATGACCCAGCGAGATACTGAAAAGTGATAACGGGAGTTCAGTTCAGTTCATGTTAAAGCTCTATCTTTTGTCTTGATGACTGGGAGGTCAGTGAAAGAAGCAGTACTGCTGGCGTAATCCACCAGCAGTTGCCTGATGACCTTGCATGCATGAGCCCTTGGTTCTGTCACCTGAGTGAGAGGCGTGTGTGCTTTCCTGTGTAACTGGAGTGGGTAAAATAATCAGGAATTAGAATCAGAAACATTTCTATAATCTCCAGGGGGAAATGCTGTACATCACAGTTGCTTCAACAATCAATAGAAACGTCTTAAAATGTTCAAGAAATATAAATGTAACAATTAAATGGATATGATAATAATGATGGTGGACGTTCGCTCAGATGGAAGAATTAAACAGTCCGATGGTCAAAGGCAGGAATGATTTCCTGTGGCACTCGGTTGTGCACTTTGGTGGAATGAGTCGATGGCTGAGGGTGCTCATCTGTCTGACCAGCTCACCACGGAGGATGCTTCTTAGCTTAGCCAACATCCCTCTCTTTGACACCACCGACAGGGAGTCAAGCTCCAGCCCCATAACATCATCGGCTTTTCAGATCAGTTTTTTAACTCTGTTGGCCACCCACAAACTGCTGCCCCAGCAAGCAATGGCATATAGGAAAGCACTGGCTACCACAGACTTATCAAACATCCTAGGCAATGTCAGCCGCCTCAGGAAATACAGCAGACTCTGGCTTTTTCTTAAAGATGGACTTGGCCCTGTACCACTAGCCCTTGCATGAACCACCTCCACTAGTCTGAGACACGATGTTCTCATTGACAGTTCAGTGCACTTGAGAAAGTTTCACATCCCTTCAAATTGAAGGTCATGGTGTATAGGAGTGAGCTGAGACTTACAGCCTGGTAGGCCCACTGTTTACCCTGTGGAGTCTCGTGGCTTATGTTGGGAAAATCTGTGCCCCCCTCATATGTTGCCAGCATGGACGCTATTAGTGAGTGTGGAGGATTCAAACAATAAACCAAGTATGAATGTGCATGTCTGTGTGTGTTTGTTTGTATGTATGTGTGTATGTGTGTGTGTGTGTGTGTGTGTGTGTGTGTGTGTGTGTGTGTGTGTGTGTGTGTGTGTGTGTGTGTGTGTGTGTGTGTGTGTGTGCGTGTGTGCGTGTGTCATCCTTCCAGAGATTAATTTGAAAAAAAAGCAGGTGTTCGAGATCAGGTTGCTGCTGACCGTGCACTTTGGTCAGACTGATACCTTTATCTGTGTCTTCATAGAAGCAGGGTTACTGAGTGCACACAAGCGAGAGTAGTGAGGGGAGGTCCCACTCTGCATGTGAGTTTGAGTGGAAAAACAAATGTACACTTACAAATTCCCCCATGACATGTTACTTGTTTCCTTTGTGGTTTGATCAAAGAGTGTGTGTGTGAGTGAGACAGAGAGAGCTAGATTTACTTTCAAGATTAGACTTAGATTCAGGTTTAGGCTTTGTGTGGGATCAAGTGGAAGAGAGTTATGCAGGATGGACTTTTATTACTGCATCATCCTGAGAAAGTCCAAGGCTGCTTTGACACATTTCAGTTTGCCTCTTAAGAAAGAAATAATAACCATACAAACCAATACCTAATGTAGAGAAGTGACATACTTATTGTGGTATTGATTGAATGGTAACTCACTCACTGGACTGTGTTGGTGATGTAAAGCTGCATCACTGGTGACATGTGAACAGGGCTTGTCTTGACAAAAACAACATTAACATCAACTTGTTCCCCAAACCCCATACTTTAACAGTATAACTGCTGTTTTTTTTAAATAGTCTGATTAACTGTAGTTACCATGACAACCAACGAAAGGAGCCCTAATTAGGCATTTATTTTGATTTCTATAGATCCCCAAAAAGTGAGCTTTTAACTTCTGCTTGCACACGAAAATTTGTGTTTCAATTCATACAAGTTCTTGATAATCACTCTTAATAATGATAAAGACTTCACTCTCAATTGCACATGTCTGACCTACAGAGGCCAAATGTTTGGAAATCCACAGACCAGTATGGAAACTACGTTTGTGAGCTCTTCTCGAACCTTCTTAATTATTTACATTTTTAATGAGCTTGAGTATAACTTACAGTAGAATGAAGTCAGAAAGTATTGACCTGAACATCTCATTGGGAATTGTTGATAATAAAGAAACTATGACCTTTATCCATCATGAAATGCTGTGTTTACTGTTGAAAGTAAACTCTCCAGTGTGAGAGTGAGTCAACATTTCCCCATCTTCTCCTTCATGTGCTGCTCTTTGGTTTTCAGTCGTGTGTTTACTCTGCACACAGCCAGACTTGGCTGTCAAATATTTCTCTGCAGTCCTGGAAGCTGAAAACATAGAAAATATGCTAGCAATATGTTTCTTCACTGAGCCAGTGTAAAGTCCAACAAGTATATAGAAAACTGTGATATACTGTGATGTACTGGGAACTGGCTGGAGGCTACTCTCCTCCTGCCCGAGCACGTCTGATTACCTTATTGGCTCTCGACAATGTTAATTGCTCTGCAACACCCCAGCCTCCACATTTGTTTCAATGAGTGCCCTGTATTAGCCCAGCTGGGGGTCTTCCAGCATGTCCTCGCAGCCACACACAGGATAAATGCAGGACAGTGAATGGATACAAACTGAGATTAGCTGTTGTGTCCTCCAGCCTGCTTTGCATAAACACAACTGCTGCTCAATGACATACTCTCAACATGCACTGGCTGCTGATCACTTTTGTAAAAACGTACTTTTCCCTTATAGAAAGAACGATTCTGGAGTTTTTTTAACAACTCTTTGGTTCCCTGCATCTGGCACAGCTGTGAGATGGGGGAGGAGAGGTTGTATGAGTATCTGCATGTGTGTGTGTGTGGGGAGGGAAGGGATGGGTGGGGGTGGTGGTGGTATTCCCCTTGGTAGTTTTTCTTCTATGTCTACCCCGAAGCAACACAATCACACAAACCCAGTCTCTTGTTTTATTTTAGTGGAAACCCCAGATTGTTGCAGGATGCAGCAGTCACCATCAGTTGCCCTGGGGAGCCACCAGAAGTCACATCACAGTAAAACAATAAAATGTGATGAGGGGTGAAACGCAGCAAAATGTGGCTGTAATTAGGGCAACCCTTCTTCTCTTTGCCCTTTCACCCCTGATTTGATGGTTTGTAAGCTTTAAAGAGGAACCCAAACCATCCTGTACCTGGCACAGAGAGTCCTTGAATTATTCAAGTGTTGTGGTCTGTAACTACAGGAAAACATAACCATGCAGGTCACTCTGACATATGCCAACAAGCAAAGTCTCAAAACTCAATGTTCATTCTCATGAGGAGAAAATATTTCTTGTTAAAAACTTTGATATCATAGAAATCACCTGGATGTCTCATTGGATGTGTTTTTATTTTCCTTTCAAGTATTCACAACAACAGATGTGCTGCTTTCTCAGCCATACATATTGCTTTCTAACACAACCACTCAGCGATGCATCCTGGTCAGACCACTGTGTGGAATACACTGATAACCTAATAAGTCAAATATAATGAATATGAAACATGAAATATGACGTTTAATGTGTTTGTTACTGCTGGCGAGAAGATCTACACGGGTCACTGACAGATACAAGAATACTAAAGTACAAGGTAACAAGTTTTCCATGGGTGTACCCATCAGTGCTATTACTTCCCATGCTTGTCTGTTGAGTATAAAATTCTAGCATTTGGATAGTGATTTAGTTATTTCAAGTTAAGTAATCTCAATTTTATTTAACTTTAGCGGACCTTTTGATATTAACAAATGGTAATAAAGAGTTAGCTTCAGAAAGGGAATGATCATTTTCCATATTGATACTGAAAATACTGTCCTCTCTAACTTTTCCAAAACTTTTCCATTCATTTTCATGCATGTGAATGTCTTTAAATGGTCTCACATTAAATAGTTGACTTTGTGAAACATGATGATTTCACCTTTTCCACAAAATATTTTGTGAGAGGAGATGCGAAAACTCCCCACAAGCATTAATTAATTTTATTTAAAATTGTATTAACCTGGCTCATTAACGTGATCTGGTTTTAGACACATGCTGACCAATCGGATGAAATTACCCACAGCGAATTAGTACTACAATAAATCATTTCAATCTGACCAAACCAGAACCAAACCAAAGAAGTAAGAAAATGGAAAAGAATTAAATCAAACTGCTGCAAGCTGTTGCTTTTAAAACCAACAGCTACAGTTTTACTGTACTGAACACTCTTTGCAAATGCAACAGTGTTTACAGAAAACAGGAAGACCTCGGTGGGACCCTGAACTGCACCCCTTACCCTCTGCATACACACAAACATGCACAAGCCTTAACACACACACACACACACGTTTCCTTCACATCTTTTATTGTAAGACCTGATGAACTGATGGGAACTCAAATGCAGAACTGAAAGTGGGCTCTGTGTGTGTGTGTGTGTGTGTGAGGAAGTCAGCAGTGGGCTGGGTGTGTACACACCAACGGTTGCGGAGGTTAGGGTCGTATGTGCTTGTTAACTGTCCTTTCAGGCTGACGAGCCAAAGCTTCCTAGTTCCGGCCACATACCTGTAGCTGGAAAAGCTGCAAATATATCGATTGCAAGGAAGCTTAGCGTCATAAACGCTAAGACCTGAGTCACATGATAAAAGAGACTGCCCCTGAAAAGCACTGACAAAAGCAATCTGAGCCTGCAGCCACACCCCCCCACACCCCCCCGAAAGTCTGCAGTCATCTAGAGTGTGAATTTGTGTGGTTAAAACTACTGGTTGAACAAATGCACTGTGTAGGACAGCCCCTGCCACCAGTGTATGAATGGGAGTTAGTAGATGGATGTGACTCTTACTGTAAAGTGATATGAGTAGTCTTGAAGACCCTATATCAAAACCAGCCCATTATTTGCCATCTTCTGCATGAAGACTGTTCAATTTATTTTCAAGATTCAGAGCCTTGGCAGGATAGAGTGAAACATGGAGAGAAACAGAGAGAGAAAGAGATGGATAGAAAGCTGGTATGTGATATAATGAGGACAGCAGCAGTTTGATAGGGCCATGCAGAAGATCGTGGATCCAGCAGTCCATGTGGTTCTGAGAGGGGCGAGCCCCAAGTTAGACAGATGCAGCTCTGGCACTTGAGAGAGGAGAGAGCTCAGTTCCAAGAAGGCTCTCCCAGCAGTCTAGACCTACTGGAGCTACTGGGGTCTGTTCCAGGTCAAGCCCGTGCCAGGTCTAACTGTAAGCTTTTTTCCAAAAGGAGAGTTTTAAGCTGACTCTTAGATGCAGAGAGGAGGAGGACTTCATGACTGACAAATGTTTGTACCTGGGTTCAGCTACGCTTCGTTAATGTGTCAGACTGTGAAGACTTCAATTAAACTACCTGAAAATAATACATAGGACAATGAATTACACCACGATCACTGGCATAAAAGTGATGTGATTCAATCCGAATTTTAAGAATATGAATGATTCCCTGATATCTAGCAGTGACTTGGAGTATCATGGAATCAAGGTTGTTAATATGGCTATAATATGATAGATTATGCTGCTTAACTCACTTTGTAGAAACTGCAGCCAGCTGCAAGTTGTCACAAGTGACCACTTGAGATTTTTCATTCTTGAAGTAGTGATTTTGATATGGGTTCAGCAGGAGATAGTAAAATCTCTTGCTCAGAAGTCTTATTCCAGTTTAAGCTTCTGCCAATTAGACCTCATGTTGACATCTTATCTCCTGCATCTGCATCGTGTACCAACCTGCCTGCACCAACACACCTTTGTCTCACTCTGCTGGAGGGCTTCTCATCATCTCCAAAGTGTACTTTGACAAACCTGAAGAAATTCCATCGAATTACCATCGCCTCCTATCCTTAAAGTGACTCTGTGTGTGTGTGTGTGTGTGTGTGTGTGTGTGTGTGTGTGTGTGTGTGTTAAACAACCCTCCAGTCAACCTGCTTATCTCCTCTTGTCTTCACTACAAGATGAAAGGCATTTGTTGAATATCAAACAACCCGACACTCGTCAACACTAACACCTTCTCCTGTTTCATTGCCATCTTCCTTTTTCTCTTTCACGTCATTCCAGCAGGTTGATAAAGTTGGTTTTACATCAGAGAACATCTGAGTGCATTGTGGCCCCCATTTGTCTAAGGTGGAAAAAGACTTGAAATTAAGTTTGCAAACATGTGTTTCTGAAGGCAGCAAACATTCAGGTTTTAGCTTTGTTTATTGAAAGAAAAATGTTTTGTTTTTCTTGCACAACATTTTCCTATCAAATTAATATTTCTATATCTTGAACTTCTCTCTGCCTGTGTATGTGTGTGTGTGTTTATGTGTGTGTGTGAGAGAGAGAGAGAGGGAGAGATAGAGACAGAGATGAGTGTGAATCCATTTGGGACAGGCCATAGCATCCCCCATTCAAACACAAAGACACACTCACTGTATGTGGACATATCTGACAGCAAGATGTATGAAGAACAGGTGGACACACACACACACACACACACACACACACACACACACACACACACACACACACACACACACACTCACACACACTCACACACACTCACACACACACACACACACACACACACACACACACACACACACACACACACAGAGAAAACATTTACTTTTACAGTTGTCCCATCCTTTACACTTCGCTCTGTTAAACTGCCACTGTATTTCTGACCATTCAGGAGCTGCATACAGTAACAAGGAGCGACCTTTGCTCGTGTGTGCATGTGTGCATATGTATGTGCGTGTGTGTTTGTTAGTTACTGTACATTTAAAATTCAGTGGGTGCACTGTATTTATCTATCTCTCTATTTCTATATACTCACATTTTTCATAATGAGGTAAAAGTCAAGATCTTTTGCCCTCACCATGACACAATATGAAAACAGATAAACAAGTAGTGTTAGTACTGAATTCATGGAAAACTTTCAATATAATGACTTTGCCTCAATCAGAGGGAAAAGATGAGAAATATGATCTAAGATTTAGATTTATTGTGAACTTTCTATGAAGGAAGGGGTCTATGGAAGGGCAACTTCCTCGCAGGGCCTAGACCTGGAGGTTGCAATGAGACACAGAGCTGGCAATATAGACGAGTTTATTAAGGAAAACCTCTAATCGAAGGACTCATCTATGCTATCTATCTATTCTGAATGACCTCATCCAACGATTGGTTTATTTCTTCTCACAAACAAAAAAAAGTTTAGACATGGTTCTGCAATTCTCTGGCTGTCCTGATTGCCATCAAGTTGTTCAGCATCCTGTTGCAAGCAACTCTGCCACATGTCCAAACAGATGACCAAATGTCTCCCGCAAACCTACTGACAGCAGCCCAAATGTCCCCAACAGTCAGGAGGTGAAGAATGACCACACAGCTGTGTGGATACACACACATACACACACACACACACACACACACACACACACACACACACACACTGTTCACAACTGCACAGAAGACCAACTGGATGTTTCAGTGCACCATTCCAATCACACAAAATAATACATTTGAGTGGCACATTTTCTTTTAGGATAGATAGATAGATAGATAGATAGATAGATAGATAGATAGATAGATAGATAGACAGACAGACAGACAGACAGACAGACAGACAGACAGACAGACAGACAGACAGACAGACAGACAACAGACAGACAGACAGACAGACAGACAGACAGACAGACAGACAGACAGACAGACAGACAGATACACAGACAGACAGACAGATAGACAGATAGATAGATAGATAGATAGATAGATAGATAGATAGATAGATAGATAGATAGATAGATAGATAGATAGATAGATAGATAGATAGATAGATAGATAGATAGATAGATAGATAGATAGATAGATAGATAGATAGATAGATAGATAGCTCTTTGACAGGCTGTGACTCAGAAGTAGAGGGCAGGAGACGGGTAAAATTCAGGTTTAACTTGTGTGTGCCACTGTTTGCACACAGCAGGACAACAGGTGTGATTGTGTATGTGTTGGACCGCTCACATACACACACAGACACACACACACAAACACACACACAGACACACACTGGGATCCTTCTATTTGACAGCAAGATGAATGAAGGCAACAGATGCACACATAACTTTTACTTACAAAACAGAGAGTGGATTTGAGAGGTGTGTGTGTGTGTGTGTGTGTGTGTGTGTGTGTGTGTGTGTGTGTGTGTGTGTGTGTGTGTGTGTGGAACTGAGGGAAAGGAGACGGAGGTAAAAGCTGTGACAGGAGAAGGGTGAGAAAGGCCAAAGAGACAGAGAACAGAGGAAGAGCAGAATAAACAGAGAAACACATTTACATTGCACACATTCATAAATACATGATCTTGTAGATTTGTTACATTGGGTACTTTTATTATTGATATAATCTAATGTGGATAACAGTGCTTATGATTGGTCAATTTTGGTCGGTTATTGGTCAATTATAATACTTTTGATTTTGGGTAACCATTGCGCTCATAAACTGACGTGCATCAGGAGGAGTGGCTAATCTGATCCAGTATGGCGACTGCAATGCCCCAATGGCCAGAAATACCTGACATCGACTGTATCACAGCAATTCTCTGTCTGTGTCACATACTCTGCTAGCAACAAGTAGGAGACTTGTAAGACTATTCGGTCGAGCCTAATCAGTATGAAATCCTAATCTAGTGCGGACACTTCACTGTCAGGATTTAAGATGGCCCTAGGGGGTCGGGGGTGGGACTGGGGTGAGAGATGGGAGATTTGGGGGTGAAGGGTGACTTTGCTGTGGAGGAGATGGGAGTTGGGTCAGCAGCTAATGATGGTAAATCCTTGACAGGTCAAAGGTCTGCTGAGGATCCACTTCCAGGGCACAATAGAGTCCTGTTCTTCATCCAAGGTGGAACGGTCTATTCAGTGGCAGAGTACCAACCCTTGACCCCCAAAACCTCCTGTGGTGACAGTTTCTGCCTGTGACTTTAATATGTAAATGTTGCAGTCATGTTCCTCATCAGTGATGTGAAAATGCAATTTGGTCCTCAAAGCAGTAAAAACGCTGAAAAACCTGAAATCTTTGATCAGTCAGATGAGACTCAGCCACAGCGCTTCTCAACAGGTTTGACTGGAAAATGAATTTTGGCCGTTTCCAAAGAACATCTAAAGTTTAAGAAGATCATCAGGTCCCTCTCCTGGACCTCCTTAAAACATTTATTCTCCTCCTTATAGTGTTTTATGAGGAGCTGGAAAGGGATGAGGATAAGAGGCAGAAATGGAAAAAAGATTTTGGCTCTGCAAAACTGTTCAAAACCCTGAAAAATCAACAAAGTAATATAATTGTATAAAATGCATTTTCAGGAGATTCAGACAAACAACAAGATTTTTTTTAGTGGAATCTATGGTAACCTCAGATTCTCTTCATCTTCAAATCTATAACATTTACCTCCTCTCTGGGAACTCCACCTCAGTCCTTTCTTTCTATGCACTGATACAAAAAGTTAGTAGTATTAAATCTAAAACTGGTTTATACATGCCTCAAAGTCGGATGAAACCCTTAACATGAATCCCTGGACCTCATCCAAAGAAATCTGTTACATAATAATCAACACAAATTGTTGATCTGAAAGTGAGCTTCAGGTCTGTGGTAAGGGAAGGCTTTACATATATGGGAAAATTGTATTGACCAATCAGTAGGTTTTTGGACTGTGGGAGGAGACAGGTGTGCCTAGATCAGTTTGCATGGCTTTGTTTTCAGTCAGGTACCGTTCATTTTGCATGCCATTGCTGCAAATTCTTGTGAAATATTTCATGTAGCATGACAGCAAGAGCAAAACAATGCATCATGTAACCAACAAACTTACTTGAGGGAAACAGACAAAACTTACCAAAAATTCTCCTTTCCTTTCATTCTTTGATAAACAGTAATGTTGCATTAAGATAATTCAATTTTCTTTAATCATGCCTCCATCTGAAAAGTTTCGGATCAAAGTTTCACACTCAAAAGCACATTTCACACAGGGAAATTACTTTTTTTTAACAGAGTGAATGTGAAACTAATATTCATATGACAACCAACAGTTGGGCAGAAAACTGAGAAATCAAATGAGTTTCCACCCCAGATTGTTTCTTCCTTAATATTGCTAGACTTTGGGTATGAAAAGCAACACTGAAATGAAACTTTAAAGAAAAAGCATGACTCTTTCACAATAAAGGGTGGAAGTTAGCGCCTATTATCCAGTATTCAAAATGCATCTTCTCAAATATATATCTGTGCTTACCGACACAAAGCTAGCCACTTTCTGGTGTGTTAATGCGGGTATGAACGAATGATATTTATTCAGATGTTTTAAAGTTTATAAAAGCCATCAAGAAAACACATCCTTTGAAAATTTGTCAAATCTTACACTTAATTTACCATAATCAAACACAGTTCTTCAGTGATTCTTCAGTGGTTCACTCTCAACTATTTCTAGAAGTAATAACATTTTATACCACAGCAAAGTGGAGTTGTATCGTCATAAAAAAACAATAGTTTGGAAGCCTTTCATATTGTTGTTGTTTAGGTACAGGATAAATAACGAAGGCCCTAGTACTAACCATGAGCAATGTCACAAACAGCATTCTAAAGTTGGGATTACAATCATTATATATTATTGAACAATCCATGTGCAATGTTTTAATTTTTCAAATCTTTGCAGGATGTCTGTAGGTTCAGTGAGCCACTTTTGCTCTGAAAGCTGCATTATTGAGGGGAAAATCTGCAAACTGTGTGTGTGTGTGTGTGTGTGTGTGTGTGTGTGTGTGTGTGTGTGTGTGTGTGTGTGTGTACATTCCAACATCCCAGTGAAAAATTACAGGGAGAACCTTGTGGACCAAGACTATTGAGTTTGTGTGTGTCCTGTCCTAACTGCCTATAAATTAGAGAGGTGGTCTGTTGGTTTTATAGAAATGTACTGTGTGTGCATGTGTGTGTGTCTGTGTTTGCATATGTAATAAACATTTTCTAACATTCTGTAAAGACAGAGAACAGCATGAGCCATGGGCATACATATCATGTTTGTATCTGTGTGTTTTTATAGGAAAATGGGCAGAATGCTCACTGATCTCTTACCCTGACTTGGGCCTGTTTTATCACACAAGTGCCATCTTCTAGCTACCAAATTTCATTAATAAGACAAACTGACAATTGTGATCCTGATCATAATATGAGGATTTGCTGCCTTCACTAGCTCACTAGTGTGTACAGTGAATACACAGGTCGCCTGTCCTTAGCAGGACACAGCATTCACACTCTCACCTACATATAGAGGCCACTTAAGGCCTTGACACACCACACTGACAGTCAGCTGTCAGCTCAATGACTGCAGATGTGTTAGAGTTAGCTTTGGTGTTAGCAAGTTATTGTTAGCGTCTTCCAGTCTCCTTTTTTTCCATGATAAATACAGTATACCACCCCTGCAGGAGTGGAGGGGTATTGCCTCTGACGCCTATGCAGAATGAAAGTGTATCGGCCCCGTCGGCCTAGCGTGTCCGTGCTTTTAAAGTCCCAAAGCAATCTTAAGCTATGTTTTTGAACAGTGGAAGGAAACCAGGCTACTCAGAGAACAGGTGAAAATACAGAATAAACTCCAAACAGAATGACTTGCCCTCCCTCCGGGATGTGAACCATCGGCATTCTTTCTGTGAGGCAACAGTACCTGTCAGAACATAGCTGAGAGTGACCTTTTCAGAGTTAAAAACAATCTTTTCTTGAGGGTCAACTCAGGTTGCTCTGCTGTGCAGTGCTGCATTTGACACCGTCGATCATGGGATCCTGAATTTCTTCGGCCACCACTCAGGCCCAGTCCTCTATTTATTGTATGTAGACCCACTTGAATTAATGACATAACATAGACTTCTCCTACTTTGATGATATTGCGCAAATGCATCTGCCAAAAAGACGGAATAGAAATTATCCTGTCTAGCCATTGCTAGAAAGTTTAAATAAGGTCAAATTCTGGATGAGATTTTCAAATCTTTATGAAAGAAAAAGTTCTAATGTGCTCTATAAAAAAAGCCCGATCTGAGGTAAATTACTTTTAAGTGTGGACCTATAAAGCACCAGAACAGCAATTCTTCAAAGATACAAAGTGTTGAGGAGGAATAATTACAGTATGCAATACTTTTCATGCTGTACATGCAGCCATGTGAATGGAATACTTACAATGTGAACTTGACGCGAGCAGATGAAAAACACCTTCACTCTTTGATCCAACTTTACCTACCACACTGGCTAATGCTTGAATGACACAATCGTTTGGTAAAACTATATGTTTTAATTTTCCAGCTTGTGGCCCACACACACCAGCTGGCCCCACTTAAGACTTGAGACTGGGGTCAGCTTATTGGCATGTTATTGTGGAGGGGGAAAAAAACCCCATGTGTGCTACTTCTCTTTCTAAGAAGTGGCCATATTTTCCTGGTATGTATCCCACTCCTCAAACCCCCAGTGTTTTTGGGTAGACATGGAGAGAGCAGGGGTGCCTTTAAAGCCACGCCCTTCATAATCTGCGGGGGCCCAAACTGTTCAGAGGAATTCCCTCTCTGTTTTCTATTGTTGAGCCCATTTTGAGGTTGGACCTTGAAAGCGTCCTGACTGGTAATCAGCAGTTTTTAAGATGATCAAACAACCTCTATTATGATGGAGGACAATAGGTCTGACAGAAGAGGTGGAAGGGGTGGAGGTGTGTGTGTGTGTGTGTGTGTGTGTGTGTGTGTGCATGTATGTGTGTGTGTGTAAATGGTGAATGTGGAGGGGGGCAAGAGAGGATGACAATAGATGTCCTCTTTCTTTTCCTACTCACATGCTATTTCCTTCTTCCCATCTCACTATTCACCATGTTTTTTCCTCCTTCACTCCAAAACAAGGTTGCTGTGCTTGTTAAGTCAAATACGCAGAACAAATTGCCGGGACAGTGATCGATTGTCACCCACTTCTTAGTAAGAGTATTGCGGTCTTAGTTTAAATAAATTAGATACATATTGGACCGTCACATCAAAGACAATACATATTAGAGACATTTTCATTTTCATCAACATATTCATCTGCACTGCATGGACAACACTGTCGTTGCAGTACGTGCAACAGCACTGCAGATCACTGGGAAAAGTTGACTGTTGATACAGGGAAAGAATGAGGCCAGAGTGATTGAAATTGAAAGCAAAACATTGCAATGCCATGTGTTTGTTCAGCAAGAGAGCTTTATTTTTCTCTGAAAGTGAAACAAGATAAGTAACACTACTTGCAGCCTTTCAGTGAAACGCTGAAAACTGGGGACCATATACAATGAATCTGACTAATTAGCACCGTCTAGCATTGAAAGACTGTTTAGGCTGAATAAAAAGTACTATAAGGAGGAAATTTTTGCTGCAGCTCAGACTGCATTGGCTGTGCATCATGAGAGGGAAATCATACTAAAACCAGGAAAATGTCACCGTTTACAGTTTGAACACAATTGCAGGTGAGGTTTTTAACCGCTGAAATGTTCACCCTGTGGTTGCATTTCAATTATTAGGGCGAGTATAAACAGCAAGCGAACAAGTTAGTCAGACCACCTGTTGAACTCAGTAGCCAGAAGACAGGAACTGTTCCAAGAAACACGCGCCCACACACACGCACACATACACACAAACTGTTTGCGCCTGCATTTCAAATGTGCTGCAGCATGTGAGGACAGAGGAGGGGGCCAGGGCTGGTACTTCCCTCTCAGCCAGTAAGAGTGAGGGGGACCCCTCTTTCTCAGCCAACAACTAGTGAGGAATCTGTGCAGTCAGCCAATAGGATGCAGAGGAGGGAGAGCTGGTCCACGTGAAGCCAGAAGAATCCCAAAACAGATACCAAGAATTGAAGAGCAAGAGGAAAGAGGGAAAATGTGTGTGCATGTGTGTGTGTGTGTGTGTGTGTGTGTGTGTGTGTGTGTGTGTGTGTGTGTGTGTGTGTGTGTGTGAGTGTGTTTTGGGGGTGGGGGGTTACAAAACTATATCAACAACACAAGGCTGAAAATGATAAGATGAAGAATTATTAATGATAATCTATTTAATAATACATAATGATGATGATACTAATGATAACTAATGATGATAATGATAAAGACTCTAAGAGTCTAAAAGTTGGGCTGTTATTTCCTGTAAAGACAAAGTACGGTATGAGGCAAAGAGTCATCCATAGAAATCCTCAGGCTCAAACCACACAATGCATTTGTCTTTAGTGTGTGTGTGTGTGTGTGTGTGCCTGTGTGTGTGTGTGTTTGTGCACATGTGTATGTATGATGTGACTCTCAGCTGTTAATGCTCAAATACTCCCACTGTACAGGAAGTGACACCATTTTGTCATTTGTTTGTTTGTTTGTTTGTTAAACCAGACAAGCCTGTGTCAGGTTTCCTCCGTCTTCCAGCTGCTCGTGTAACAGCTGCTCTCACACACATCTGTGAAGTGGCTCAGTGGTACTCACTCTTTGTAGACCTGGCTGGTTCTCGATCAGAGGAGTGCAAGAATTTCACCCAAACTAACTTTTCTTTCCCGGCTGCCAGCCCAGAAGACCCTTCCTACACCACACATCATGGGACGATTAAACCTGAGGGGAGCCTGCATCTGTCCGTGCGTGAGCAAACCTTTCAGGAGACGTTAGTGTTAATAGTTGAATGTTTGTACTAATGTTTCTCTGGCTACTTAGGAGCTTTAGAAAAGAAATGGTCACTTTTCTAATAATCTCAACTGTAGAGACTTCTTTACTTCTTATTTTTTTAATCTTTGTTCTTCTTCTATGTGGATGTTGAGAAGTTCTGTGAACTGTGAAGTCTCATTTCTGGTTAGTGGGTTTTTGGAGACACTATTATCTTGATCCTATTATAACTACCCGAGTTGATGTTAGTCATTATTGTACTGCAGATTAAATTTGACTCTGTGAAGCTTTAACTGAATGTTGCCTCATATAGCAACCACACAAATATGCATACAGACATGCATAGTGTGGTTTTAAGAAACAAAAACACACACACAGACAAACACACTGTGGTTTCCAGCAGCAGAACACACACACATTCTCTCTTCCTCTCTCTTTCTGAAAGTGTACTCATAGTTTCATTCCATTCATAGAGAAACTATTCAAACTGCTTTTTTTTCTTCTCACCTTCAAACCATGAAACATCAGATCTCCAAACTATCCCAAGCTGTGGCTTTGGGACAAAATGGGGTCAGCAGACTGTTACTGGAGGGTCTGAACATACACATGCACTCACACACACATACACAGATTAACACACACATGCAAACAGCCAGACCCTCTGAGGCAACAGGTTTCTCAGTAGTAAAGGGAGGGATTTGTTTACCCTCAACGAGGACTGAACCTGGATATCTAAGTTTGCCTGTTGTGAAGAGTCATCTAGTAATGTTTTAGACTTTACAAGTCTCCTATTTTAAAGATTCCCTTTTTTGTGTTTTATCAAGTTCATTTAGTTAAAAGTGATTTACTTCAACACTTCGGCTACCTTTGACAAAGGAGATGAGACTATGTGAAGTGTGAAACATAAGGACAGGCTCGTTCAGGTCATCAGTGTCAGAACAGCCAGTCAGAGAGAAGCTCTGTACTAAC
>CM055188.1:11033496-11098496 GCA_029224185.1 Karalla daura
TATCTATCTATCTATCTATCTATCTATCTATCTATCTATCTATATACTATATAAATGTATATATATAAATATACCCTTATCATGAAGTAAGTGGAAAGACAAGCTGAGAAGTTGATGATCAAGTTTCAATTGTGCTCATTCAAAGAGCTCTTAATTTAGTTCAGTTCAGTTCAGTTTAGTTTCTCATAAACATCACCTCTGCATCCTATGCAGAGGTTCATGGTACTTCTCTTTGGTTTCGTTTTACAGTGAGCCTGAAAACACCCACTAAAGGTCTTTGTCTGTTTGAGTCATTAGGTCTCCCAGAATGAATAGAGCCAATGGGCCAACTAAGAGAGTGAAATGTATTTAATCATTAACCTTAGCTGAAACTAGAGACCATTTATTCTGAAAGTCATAATGAGGTGAAGGTGTTAAACGACCCAGTTTGGACCATTTACATTTCTCTCACAATCTGAGCCTGGTGACTAATTAGTTGATCCATAGTTCAAACAAAGCAGGTTATTGTTTAATTCAAGTATTTTCACTCAAAAAGTACCTCTTGTTCATTTAAATTCAAATGAGAATGGACAAAAAATGTTGAATTTCATAACAAGCTAAATCAGGTCAAATGAATCAAACACAGAAAACAAAAGCATCATTTATGATTTTCCTCCATAAGATTTTAACATCTGAGAAAACTGAGATCTCAGAAAACTTTTCGGGCTTATTTTTGGTTTTGATCACATACTGATACTTCAGAGAAGAAGCTTTTTCTACGTAAAAGTACATGTAGGGTAAAACCCCTTCAGGCTGCTTTCATAAACAAAGGAAAATAATGTTACACATTGATTACCAGAAACAGCTTTCTTGTTATCCTCAAAATCCATTGTTAAGAGGGATGCAGGTTTGAAAAAGCTCTTTTCACCTTGTAAATTAAACTTGATTTAACATACTTTAATACTTCTGCAAAACATATCACACACATCTTCTCCCTACTTCAGTGACAGCTCTATTGAGCTCTGTAATTTCCTACGACACCACAGGGGCGCGGTACACAGGCCAGTCCCACACCGGCCAGACGATGAAGAACATATGACTACCGTACTTGTATAACTTTTCTTTAACTTTTTTATGCTTGGGACTACAGCCTGGACAGGTTGCCTGTCCACCAGAATGTGTACATGTGTATGTTATGTATATACAAACTGCACATTTGTTGGTAGAGGGAATTAACCTACTATTCATTGGAGTCATGCTTTCCCAGTTACTGGTGTGTTATTAATAGACAAGATGAAACACTGATGCTCTTCAGACTCAGGATTTGACTGGAACATTAACATTTATCATTCTCCCAGCACTGACAACAACTACGTTCTTCTGCACATCTGATGTATCGCGAGACTTCCTCTGCAAGCCTCTCATCAATAGTTTCTATGAAAGCTGCTGATAGTACACTGGATCTAAACAAGCTCTCCTTCCTTCTTCCTTGTTCTCAATGGGATTTTGAGTGTTCAAAGTGTCAATTTTCCTACCAGGTGCCAGTCTGAACAAAACTACTTGACATGCTATATATATGCTATATATATGCTCTCTCTCTATTTTCTCTCTCTCTCTTTCTCTCTCTCTCTCCCTATATATATTATGTATATATATATATATATATGTATGTGTGTGTGTGTGTATATGTATATATATATATATATATATATATATCTACAGTATAAGTACAGATGCTTATTTTGCGTAACTCCCTGAATTTTGAATGCAGGTATGCAGAGCTGTGGCAGTGACAGTGATTCTGGAGTGATTGTGAGCTGGTTTAACTGAACAGAGGACAGTGTAAACAGAGCTTCCCCCACTTTGGTCCACACCTCCTGTCAACGCCGGCAGCAGATAAGCAGCAGCAGAGATAAGCGCTGCCCTGACAGGAATGTTCTCCAACGTCTCAGTTGCCTCATAGCACAGAGGCAAAAACCATGATGGCCGCCATAGGTTGACTTCTGCTCACATGCAAATGCCATTCAAATATTTATCCTCTGGCAACAGGGAATTTCAATTGCAGGCATGTTGAGTAATTCTCAGGAAGTTTGCTGTATTTTTCTCTACCAGACATGTTGAGACATCACTGAAAGATAACTGAACAGAACCGCACAGAGCAGGTTTCATGCTGGTCCTGTCACAGGGGGCTTCAAAGATGACCTCAAATGTCTCCAGCAGTAACCTGACTTGTACAATCTCCAGCACAAATGTGGAAAAACAAAGCTTTAAAAACCCATCAGACAAACATTGTTACTGACTACCTGCTAAACATCAGCACCATGGCTCATGTGGCAAATACATGGCTGTATATTTCTATCAGGAAATCAGGAGCTGACAGAGACCAAAGTCTGAGGTAAAGAGAAGATAAAGGGTGTATTTCTCACAAGGGTGGGAACGACAGTGTTGATCCACAATTGCCAGATCATTAGAGTTCACCGGCATTGTAGTATTGCATGTGCACTTGTAGTGATGACGCCATGTTTTCGGCTGCCTTCAAGCGATCAAAAAAATGTGATTGCATATACAAAGATAGGAAGCAAGCTGCTGCTCTATTCTCATTGTTGATTTTATCCCATACACACCCTCACAAGAGCTTTTATCTCAGAATCCTGTTCATCTACAGATGAAGAGGCAAAGCTGTTAAAAATTCTGTTTTATATACATTATATACATAGACTTACAGATTTGGATGTGTTAAAAGTAGAGAAAGCAACATTATTGCATTTTATTTCATCGTTGTGTTTATAGGTTTTATCTGCTAGGTAACATACTTGTGTTGGACAACAGATATAGAATATATTATCCCAAACCTCTGCTCTTTGTTTCTAAAACAAAAACTAAAAAGTTACGTTTCTAAAACATGCGTAAGGAGGAACTGTTGGGAAAGTACTTTGAAAACCTTTGTCTTAGTGTCATATATTTCCTTGTGTTTTTCAGCTTCTACTGAGCCTTTGGGTTTTCAGCTGCCTGCATGTTGCTCTGAGGGCAAGTTTACAGGAATGCAGATGCAAATCTTATTCAAATTTTCCGTCAAGAATGTTAAGTTAGTTACTCTCAACCACATGAGGAATTTTAATTTATCATTAACTGTGATTAATAGTAACATGAAGTTTACTGGGGGGAAGAGAACCTGGAGGTGAAAAAGAAGTCACTTTAGTGGAACTGTTCCAGCATTTGTCCATTTGTTTTTTTTTTGTTTTTTTTTACTTTGATCACTGACCTTTTCACAAAACACCTTCAACAGAGCAGCTGACTTGTGATTTCCAGACATTTAAAGTGCTCTTGGGTTTACTTCAGTGGGTTAGGTAGGTGTAAGGTGTTGGTGTGAAACAGGAAGTTTCACAACCTTAGGGACTAGATCAAACACAAGGTAGTGAGAGCACAACTTCATTTAACCTTCATTTATATCTACTGATAGTGTCAGCACATTTCTCTACTCTGTGGCCTTAAACAAATCAACTTATTCTGAGATAGATTAACAAATAATACATTTGTAAACTCTTTATTGTGTTATAGAGAGTTAAAAATGGTACTTAACAAGGATAAGAGCCAGTCACTTTAAGTCACCTTTAACATATCTTTATCTATAGAAATCATTAAAATTTTTAACATTGAATACTGAGACAGTATTAAAGTAAATTTTCTATTTCATTTTATGATTTCATTTTAATATGGTTTTGGTCTGCCATTATTTGATGAAACCGATGAAACATTTGTTCCTCAAACCTCCGAGGTGTGCCCTAACCACAGTCAAACTGTTGTGCTCGGGTTCACCCTGACAACTGCATTTGCATATTTATTACCAGGAAATATATTTCACCCACAAAAGTGCCAGATTGTTATTTCCAGTAGTTAACTGACTCCATGAGGCAAAACTTAGAGCAGGTGACACCGTGACCTCAACACTGGAACAACAAACAGCAAAGTCAATGTAAAGGATGGTATAAAGAGATGGGATAAGAGATTTTGAAAAAAGATGGTTTTAGCTTTTAATTCATTTTTTTCTCATTTCAGCCACTGTCATCGGTGTTCAGTCACTCAGTGTGAGTGATTGAGTACAGTATGAGTACAGCATGGGTCTGGTGGAAGGAGATTATGCTGCTACCGTGATGTGAAACCCATTGCACTGACTTTTACTACAATCTGCAGCAGCAGTGAGAGTGTACCAGTTGTAGCCGTAGGCCAGCTGCCTGTGGTTCAAACAGTAATGCAGTGTTCTGACCTGCAGCCAGGAGGGAGTTATATAATACTGTACACTATTTCTAGGAATACATACCACACACACATATGCATGCCTCTTCACTACTGAGAGCCAGGACTCCTCTGATAACTTTCCAGGGATTGTGGCTAAGTGCAGGTTTCTGAGCGTGTATTTTTGGCAGCCTCTGATTTCACTGCCAATAAACAGCGATGCTGATGCAGTAGTTGAAACTATGCTTTTGCTGCAAGTGACTTCTCTGGTTTTGGACTTGATTATAATATAGCCAAACACACTCACATACACGCACACACACACACACACACACACACATACACACACACACACACACACACACACACACACACACACACACACACACACACACACACCCACACACCCACACACACACACATATACACGTCAAATAATGCTGAACTCCAAAGCACAAGATGAGAAGTTACTGTGTCTCTTATATTAATGTTTTGGAAGCAAAGTTCAGTCTGCTCGATGTTATATGCATGTTGACATATTGTACCTCTGTGTCAGGGATGGCGAGAGAAAGCTGATCCACCTGGTAATAGAAGGGACAGAAGTCCCAAAGAATTTCTATAAAAAGCATTTGTCTAATGACAGAAACACAATAATGAGTCTGGAACAGCAGCAAGATTGTTATTAAAGTAAAAGGCATGGGACACATAACTTAATTGAGCTTAATTCCATCCACATCAGCTAAAGTATGAGACCAGCACATTCATCAGAGGTTTTATGGCATTTGAGTGTTGACCTCTCATTAGCCTTTCCATGTTTAACTGAGGTTCATTGTCCCCAGTGGATGAAGCCACCATTTACTAATTTCAAAGCTATACCATAATATATTATCTTTTTCCCCTTCATCACGATGTCAAATATCTGACTAAACTAAAATACATGCTATTTTAGAATCGACTGTGCTCAAGAGGTAAAATGGCCATCCGTGGGAGAGATGATCAGCGAGTCAAACCCCAGCTACAAGTCCTTTAGAGCGACACTGAGTTTAAAGATCCTTCAAATGTCTGCCAACTTATGAAACACACACACACATAGAGCCCTTAGAAAGTCTCTGTCAGCTTCAGTTGCTCTTCGACAAAACGTCAAAGAACAAATTAGTGACAAAACATTGTCCATGTCCATCGCTGTGGGGGTCATAGGTTGCTGTCCTGTAACAAACTTGGCTCTTGACCAAAATCTAAGTGCTTGCCCGTTTTGACTAAGGTGCAACTAAGGTGTAAACATTTCTATCCACAGTGGTGGAGGTCAAGCGACATCCTCAACCCTTTGAATTGAAGTGTTGACTTCAGTAGCACAGCTGGTACCCGTACACACATTACAGAGTGACATCCACTGTGGTCAGAGCAGGCTTCAGCTCCTTGATGTACAAAATAAACAAACCCAAAACAAAGATAGAGAGATCAGCTCACACTAGGCAACCAGGGCACAGTTTACCTGAGCAGACCTCCACCATCCGTCTTCCTGGAACAGCCCAGACGTCCCTGACTTACCTGCAAATGTGATTTCATACGTGTGTGTGTGTGTCTGTCTGTCTGTGTGTGAATGTGTGTGTCTGTGTGCGTGTGTGTGGGTGTGCTTGTGTGAAACCATCCATTTAACAGGCTATTTCCACTGAGCGGAAGTATTTACATACACAGCTTCTGTAAAGCAAACACACACCCTCTAACACAGCAGTTAGCTTTCTCTGCTAACAGCTAACAGGCTGTCAGAGGTGATGAAGAGTGCTGCATGTGCATGCTTCACTCACATATACAAACTGTACTCACACACTCCCATTCCTTTTGTTACAAAAGTGTTTGTTTTTCTCTGGCCCTTAGTGTGAATGTTACAGTGAGTTTTGATCCTGAACTTAAACCCACACTGGGCAAAGCTCTGACTGTTTAAGCTGTGTTGTCTGTCTTCATCAGAGCAGCAGCTCTGTTTCTGTGTCCAGTCAGTACTTTCATAGTGTCATTCATGAATCGATTTTCAGAGGAAGTCAGTGAACTCGTGAGCACATGATGATGAGAACGGGCCAATATTTTAATTATGGTTTGCTGTGGAGTGATGGCTGCCACTTCAGTGTGGATATTTTTTTACTCCAGTGCTGCTGAATAGATATTATATTAACATGACTTTAGTATCTGCATTTAGCTCATCTATGTTTTGTTTTTTGTTTTTTTTCTTTTGGATTTCAGACACATGTGGACACTGTATCACTGGATACTCTCTCTGTGTGTGACACTGTGGACAGACATGGAGAAGTTGGCTGGAGCTACTAGTGTTGGGTGGATTAGGTTAGGTCTATTACCAGACACTGACATTCCTTGGCTCTGCCTCCTCACCCATAAATTAAGAACTTGTTAACCATATGCCAAAATGTGCATTGTCCATAGAATTCAATAAAAAAACTCTCTATAGAGTATAATAACAAAACATAGCTATTTTTGTTGTTATTTCAGAATTGATGCTACAGTAGAATTATTCATCGTCCATCACCAATCTTTTTCAACTTTGAAGTTGGGACCTCAGCAATATGGCTGTGGCATAACTGGAGCAGGAAGTCCCTGCAGTTTTTCTTAAAGCACCTGAACCCAAGAGTGTAGCCCATTAATGTTATGTAGTGTCGCATTCAGATATCACATATGGCCCACATTTTTGAGTATCCACTTACTTTTGACCATATGCTACACCTCGGTGTTCTGTGCCACTCTGACTCCTTCCCTCTGTACACTCTTTTTGGTCTCTCTCTCACACACACACACACACACACACACACACACACACACACACACTGTAAAACTCTACATGGATATACTCAGCAACTAAAAACAGGAAGTTGCTCACATCCCACTGCACATTCCACATCCTACACAAACACACACACACACACACACACACACACACACACACAAACTCACACTATACACAACGGAAAAGATCGAAGAGGGGAAGGACAGATGAGAGAGAGTAAAAAGGAAACACCAAACCACTAGTTTAACGCCCATCGTTCAGGAATGAATGGAATACCGCTTGTGTCACTCAACACTTGGTCCTTATTGGTTCAGAAGATTCCCGTGGGTGGTGAGGAATGCAGTGATTGGCTGGAGAGGAATGTCAGGGATGTTTGAATTGGATAAGACTCAAGCTGCTGTGTAATTTAATCAGAGTGACTAACAGCCTTCTTCCTCTTGTCAAGTGATAAAACAGAAATTAGATTTTCTTACGGGAAGGCTGGCAATCCGGATCCACCCTCTATTTATTTTTTAATTCATTCATTCTTTCAGAGTGCAATGAGCCAACAGCAGACTGAGTCATTGGATATTACATGATAAATGACATTATACTGACCTCAGTGGAAGTGCTGTTTGAGAACACATTGTGTTCAAATCAAGGTCACACAAATGGAGCAAGGGACACAGGAAAGAAAAAAAAACAGATATGTTGGTAGTGGTTTCCCAGAACCTTGAAGAGAAAGATTATCTGACTCTTAAGGGTCTTAAACCAGACACATATATTTACTTTATTTACAGACAACATCCTGCCATAACACAACACAGTAGACTGAATTAACTGAAATGTTTTGCTAATCCTTTCAAAATGAAAAAATCATACTTGTAGAATGACAGGTATGGATTCTGGATTTTATACACACACACACACACACACACACACACACATATATATATATATATATATATATATATATATATATATATAAGCATATTAAACATTCTCCTCATTATTTCACATGCTAACATCTTGTTCATGTATTAGCACCTTTGCACACACATAAGTATACATGCAGTAGACATATCTGTATATGCAAAGTTAAAAGCTGCATCATTAACACTGCCTGACCTCTCTACCCCTGCTTCTAAAGGCATTGGACACCTCAAACATGTGCACACACCTGTACAGCAGGTCTTATTAAACACCATTATTGATCTGTAGCAGTCCTGGTCTGGTCCAACAGACCGCAGAGTCTCAGCAGTATGTGAAAACCACTGGTGCTGAAGGCCAAATGGATGATAAAGATCAACTAAACTATCACCTGAATGATTCTCAGACACATGTGAACACAGAGTGGCCGGAGGTGACAATTTATTATTACTTGAACCACAAATTAGGTGTTATCATCACAATCGGGTGGTGTAAAGTTGGTGTAAAACAAAGAGCGTAGCCATTGTCACATCACCCATATGTTCCTGGAGAGTTGGTGTGAAGCTCATTTACAAATGACAAACTTAGCCATTTAAGTCGGCCAGAAACATGGTGTACTGCACATTTGCTTACACTAGTCCCTGTGAGACAGGTTCTGGTAGTGAGTGGATGGCTCCTTTAGACAATAGGTTCAGCTGTCAGACCAAGATGGAGACACAGAACAACATGTGCAATTTGTGTCCTGTAAAGATGCACAAAAAGTTTGTTTTTACTGCCCATTACACAGCATTCACAGCAGTTTCTTTTGCCACTCATCAAGAAAGTAACAAGTGAATAGATTATACAAGTAGAGTAGAAATCTGACTGTGGACATTTTCTTTGGGACTGGAACCACAGGTGTTTTCCACAGGCCAGGAACCCTCTCAAGGCTCAGGTAGAAGATGTACAGAATCACCTTACAGTCTGCTGTCTGGAGCTGGTGCTGTTCAGACCTGCAGACTTGAGCCCTAAGCTCCTGTCTCACGTGATCAGCTTGCTGTGGAGAGGCTGCAGAGTGCAGGTGTCTCTGGTGAGTTGGGGGAGGAAGAGGGAGAGGTGTGCTGGGTTAAGAAGTAGGGGCGCCTGTTGGTCTGCGTGCTGGTGGGTGCGAGTGGGTCTGGGGGTGGAGTCAAAACCGTTCAAAAAGATTCAGTTAGTTTGCCCACTCTTGGTCTCTAGATACAGGGCCCCACACAATGTCTTTGCTGTGACTAGAGATGGTTTTCTGGCCCCTCCAAACCTCTCATGTGTTGAAGGCGCTCCTGCAGCTTCTTCCTGTAATTCTACATCCTCCCACCTCCCTTTTCAGCTCTTTCTGCACCCTTCTCCTATTCTTCCCCTTGAGCAGGGTTTTCAGTTCAAGGGTCAGCCACAATTTAAAGGTGGAAAAACAACGTACCTTCCTAGTCGGGACAGTGTTCTCCATGCAGAGATGTGCAGTATATGGATGGTAATAAGTCAGTGTGCTCCCCACGTGGATTTCTCAGCACTTCCCAGATCTGTGGTTGTGAAGCCATGCTGCCGAGCTCACCTTAGACTACTTCCTCATATGCCTGGCGGTGGGAGGGTTGTTTTTGCTCCACAGGTATGTAAGTCAGGAGCAGGTGAATCAGGTTGTGGTCTCTAGTGTGTTGAACTGCAGAAGGAGGAAGGTCTGATGGTGTGATGCTTCCAGCTAAAGACAGGATGCACAGCATCATTGTGATGATGCTGAAGAATTTCCCCACCAGGTTGTCTGGTCAACTTCTAATGGCCAGCAGCTTGATGACCTGTGAGCTGTGTAGGGTTGTATTTAGCTCTGGTCCTAATCAACCATCCCCTTCTCTTCCAACAGGATCATCGGTCCCCTCATGGTATAATTGAGCAGTGTAGTGCCCTCAGGAATTCGACCATGGCTGATTCGCCCTCCATCATTATTTTGTAAGTTATAGTCAATTAAAAGAGACAAAAAAAAGTACAAAATAAAATGCTTTGGACAAAAGTGGAGGTTCATTAATCTATTTTCACTCAAATGAAATCAATGCATTCAATTCATGTATTTATAAATTCTGTAGATAGAGTCTATATTGATCAATCATTTTAACAGTTACATACTTGATTAGGGACATCAAGACTCGCTTTAATACTAATCGATAAAAAAAAGTACAGTTCTCATGGACAGAGATATTGGTTTGCAAGACTAAAATTGTTTTTGTACTAGGTTGGTTGAACCAGATTAATCATATTTGTCTCACTTTTTGGAGCCAGCCAATGTGTTCATTTGCGGCTTTTTCTTCTATCCCACATTTCCATTGTGTTTTTATACTGTAACAGTGAACAGCTGCACCAAAACCAGAGGCTTTGCATTCGTGCCACAGCAAACGCAATGTTTCTTTCTGCTGCACACTTTCCCACATGCAAACCAGCAGGAGGCTTTTATTGTGAAGGAGGTGAGTTAGCAATCACACCACTTAAAGACATTGTGCGGAGGAGCAGCTGCAGTTCACTGTTGGATGAGGAGCTGAAGGCAACACCTCCAGCACGACACTGAGGCAAAGTGCTCCTGTAACCATAAACATTGGCGACCTTGTTTCCATGGCTACGGCCTCTTTCAGCTCTATTTGATGGTGAGTTTCCCAGAAAGCTGTACGATATTCAGTGACTTAAATGCTTCATATCCCATGTTCCTTTAAGGATAACACTACACTTGTCTTGTAAACAGATTTAAAGACTGAAACTGAAAATACAAAAATTTATACAAGCAAGTTTTGGTTGAATAGTGAAATTACAGAAAAGACAAGAGCCTAAACTTAAGCTCTTAAGTGTCATTGTCTATCTGTATGTGCCTGGGTATAGTCTGTCTGGGTACGCATGCGCATCATTTGTGCTTATGTGAGCAGATCATTAACTCCCTATTGACCTCTGTGGGTATGTGTTCATCCACTAACATGGCGGCGGTCAGAGCATCAGAGGGAACAGACGATCATTATGTCAGCATTTGTCTCTGCGCTGCTCAAACCAACAGGATGCTCACGTCTATGACGCTGGACACCAAAAATAACTGCAGGCTGCCGAGGAGGACACGCCCCCTCCTGTAGCCCTTCCTCTTGCTCGCTTTCTCAACCTCATTCATTCACTCTCTTTTTCTCACTCCCTAATCCATTCATCCTCTGTCTCTGTCAGGCCAAATGCTGGAATAACAAACCAGGGGAAGTCTCATTCATCTGCTCCACTAATGTTTACACAGCATGCTCTCTCTCCCTCTCTCTCTCACTCTCCTTCTGTACTTTCACTTACTCGATCACTCATTCTCTCTTCATCCTCATTCATTCACTGTCTCTCACTGTTTTTCTTACCCTGTTGCATTGGCAGTTTTTCCACACACAATGTAATGCTCTGTTTGTGTGTTAATATGGTGAGGGGTGGAATGATAAGACAACTAAAACAACACACACGCTCATGCTCACGGTCTCATACACACGGATGGGCGCCTCTGATTTCACTGTCATCCGAAATCCAATTAACACTGACATCACTAACCGATGTATCATTTACAACAAAGCAACACTACAATGTCTTTATCTTTTATTTATCTTTTTTCTCATTGTTGTAAGAGAAACATTTTCTTTCATTCCTTCATCCATCAGTTCTGGTGGGATGAGGGCCAGACTGTGCACACAAGGTAATCAAAATCTGATTAGATTATTAGATTATTTGCCATTGTGCAGACTGTGGAGGCACCAAGCCAGTGGAGATGCTGAGTCCAAGACCAACGGTAAGTAATAAAGGCCTAATACAGAACGTAAAACCTACCTATTACATGATTTCATGCCAAACTTTGGCATCAAATAAATCCCGGTCATACTGGGTTATGTGACTTCCATCATATATCGTTATCTTGGGTTAAGCAGGACCGAAGCATGATTTCTTCCCCATTTCTTCACCAATGCAGTGTGTGTCTGTAATGCAGCATGTGCTGATTGTGTCACATGAAACAACAGTAAATATTCTTCAAAGTATTTTTCTCTTTCTTCTTCCTCCTCCTCCTCCTACTCCTCTTCCTCTGATAAAGGTTCATACACAAACTTGCATGAACCCTGTGATTTCAAATCAAAACTGGGTATCCTTTATCAACCCGTCCCCCATCCCTCCATGCACACTGTTTTGGCAACACTTTGACAGCTGAACATGCAGACAGCCTGTCGTCCAGTCAGATTCTTCACACTGCAGATATTATACTAGAAATCGTTTCTTCTCACCTGGGACCTTCAGCTCATTAAATCAAGCCTGTGTATGTGAAGGGTGCTGGGGGCCAACGCTGGGGATGGTGGTGTTGGTGGTGGTGAGGGGGGGCCTGTGAGACATTTGTGGGTCCTGACCCCTAATTTTGAGAAACCCCCCTGCAGTAATGTAACACCTCTGGGAAAGAGAGAAGTTGTTTGAAAGATGGAGGTCTTCACAGTAGCTGATGTCCCATCTGACAGTTGATGTAGTGACCAGTAATAATGATGTGAAGCTGATCTTTAAAGACTATGAACAAATGCTCTTTTTTTGTTGAATATTGTTGTTTCATTGCCCCAACCAATACTGTTGTTACCTGTCTACTGTTAGCTTCTTCTTCAAAAGTTTCCCTGACATATTTTTATCCTAGTTTGTTCATGTGTTTATTGTCCAGAATATTTTTACTTGTCACCTTTAAGAGCTACACATGTGCACATGTATCTCGATCAGTGTACGTGAGATGCAAAAGGGGTTTGTTCATTAAACTATTACTCCATGCTGCTGGTGAATGTTGAAAAGAAAACATCAGAACTTGACCTCTGCAATGTTGCTGTCCCTGATGCACATTCAAAAATTGTTTTTCCATAGAAGACAAATATAATGACGAGAAGCTATGTGAGCAAGTTTGTTTGTTTTGAAAGTATCTTGAGAAGAGGCCAGAGAAAAGTTTTTACATCTTGTACAAGAAATAAGTTTCCTTCCTTCATAATAAGAAAACACAACTTGTTGAGAAAAACACAAGCCTCAAGTTTGTGAATTCCATCAGATTCCACCTCCCAGTGAAGCTGCAGCATCTGGTATGAAGTAGAAAGGGATTTCACCAGCAACATGAGGGGAAATGTTTTGTGATATGGGTGGAATGGCCCTCAAAGCACATCATTCCCTCTCTTCCCTCTGCTGTCCCCAGAGGAGGATTTTCCAAGAAATTCCCACGGCTTCTTAGAAATGGCTGAATGGAATTCTTCAGGCAGCTTTTCTCCTTTCCTTTTTTCCCTTTTTCTCACTGTAAAAGAAGACTGCAGGCCTCCATTCATTCTCCACGCCTCTCTTTCATCTTCCTCCTCCTCTCTCACACTTTCTTTTTCTTACAATCTTTCTTTGTCCCTCATTCCTGCTCTCTCACCCTGTACACAATTTGTCTCACTTACTCTGCCCGCCTCTTTCTTTCTTTCTTTCTTTCTTTCTTTCTTTCTTTCTTTCTTTCTTTCTTTCTTTCTTTCTTTCTTTCTTTCTTTCTTTCTTTCTTTCTTTCTTTCTTTCTCTCTTTTCTTTCTTTCTTTCTTTCTTTCTTTCTTTCTTTCTTTCTTTTTGGTGATGGTGACTGCTGGAAAAAGCCTGGGCCATGTTAAAGTTCTTCTCTCTTTGGGCTAAATTTCCAGAAATACTTGTTTTCATTTACCTGAATTTAACAGGAAGTCAAGGTTACCATAGAAACAGAGCGGCTTCATCTGTTTCTGTGGTTTGTGGTCCCATAAAGGAACATACAATCGTATGCACACATATGGTGACATCAGCTGGGTAATCCAGGGTGATACTTGATGTTTTTTCTGCTACCGCAAGAAAGTAAACTTCCTGTCAAACAGGAAGTTGATAGAGTTGACTTCTAGGAAAAAAAACATAAAAGAAATGTGTCAATTTCAGAACAACAACAGTTGTTTTCCTAAGTCTCTCTGTCATGTATGCCTCTCCATGCTGCATTGTGCCAACATGCCAGCATATGCCAGTAGCAATAGCAAAAAGTGCATCAGTGGCCGGTGAGATGTGCGCCAAAGTCAAACTGGACTGTAGCTCTGGAAGATTAAAAGTAAGGGACTTCTTCCTTGATTTCACCTTAAGGTCAAAACCACTAATATGTTTACCTTTTCAACACACAAACAATATCTGAGAGCATCAGCTAAACAGGATCCATGATCTGAGCTCTATCGTCATCATATGCTCAGCAGCTGATTGGGATGCAGAGTGGTGAAGTTTCTAACTGCTAGCAAATGTGATGAAGTTGCTTAGATTGCTATATTGCTTATATGTTCAAATGCTCAAGTATGGTAATTACAGAGCATCTTATACATTTAATTCCAAATATGACAAAAAACACAGCTATTTTGGTTACAAAAAGTAACCAATATCACTGCTTACATGGAATTGTCTTATTCAGGATATTATCTTTATTCCATTTCCAGTTCAGAGTGATATATTGTTTTTCATGTAAAAAGAAACACTTTTAATCAAGTAAATAAACAGATGGCTCTGTTGTTCTCCAGGTTATAGCCAACAAGACTGAATATGTGTTAAATCATGTTTGGCCAGAGAGCACAATCTGTGGGTAGCGTTGCCTCTACCTGGGTGTCTGAGGATAATATGTCAGTGTTCGCATGGGTGAATTAGCCAATGTAAAGCAGGGAGGAGCAGGAGAAAAGAACATGCTCAGTCAGCACACCTCCCTTGTGTAAATAAAGATGAACTAAACAAAAACTCCTCAGCTAGATGTTTTTCTTTAAGCTGAATCTCTTTACTGACTTCAGTCATCTGTCAACTCAGGTTGAAGGGCATGAGGGCACACCCGCTGTACACACAGGTAGGTATTATCAGCCTGCCATTTACCTACAAGGACACTCAGCTATACAGTATATTTACTGTCTAAGTCAATGTTAAGTGTGTGCTTATGTTAGAGAACAAGCTCATTAGCAGGCTGAAAGAGGGTTTTACCCCACTTCACACAACACTTCAACAGTTTTCTGTTTTAGGAACTCACAAACTCACATACACACACACAGGCACACTGTGCCTGTATATGTGTGTATATGTATATACATATGAATGTTGTGTGTATATGTATATACATATGAATGTATGAATACTTGAAGGTTTGAAACTTGACAATCAATTGAGTTCAAGCTCTAATAAGAAAAGGGAAAGTTCTTGTTGAGACTAGGAAGGTGAAGAAGATTACAGGCACAACTGCAGGAAATTGGTTGCAAAGCAACCAAAAGCCACAAGCAGCTTGATGTGAAATTCAGGCAGGTCTGCAAGGAAGCTTCTACTTTCATGTGATCAGATTGATCATCCTAAATCCTACTAAAGCCTACATCCTAAATTCCCTATTTATGTCTGGTGAATCCTGAACTTTCATTATAATAAGATAAATGTAATGTGTGTGTGTGTGTGTGTGTGTGTGCGTGCGTGCGTGTGTGTGTGTGTGTGTGTGTGTGTGTGTGTGTGTGTGTGTGTGTGTGTGTGCTTTAACAGGAAGCGCAGACAGAGTTTATGCTCTGAAATCAGCTGGAAACTGAAAGTTTCACACGCATTTATCAATGTAATCTGTTGTTAATGAGAAAAATATTCATTAACCGGTTGTTCCACCATCACAAAGGTATCAGATTAATGTTGCAACCGAATAGTCATTTAGATTAGACTGTTACCTATCTCTATGCAACACTGATGATTTGTCTATACTTCTCTGTTTTTTTCTTTTTAAAAACCACAGTGTGACAGCTACTGACACACACCCAAACCACAACTCTAAAACTCCACATGCAGCCACACACACACAAGATCCTTGTGCATTAGATAACCTGCAGAAATGAAAATCTGCCAAATAAAACACACCCACACACCAGTTCCCATGGGATTCTAAAGCTGTGTGTGTGTGAGTGTGAATGTGAGTGTGTGTGTGAGTGTGTGTGTGTGTGTGTGTATGTGTGCGTGTGTGCGTGTGTGTATAGGTGTGTGCATGTGCACAAAACTACATGAGCTTTTTACCTCTGACAAGGAAGTGAAGATTTTGCTATCTCTTTGTTCAACTGCTGGTACTATCACAGGTTATATCAACAACACTTTAGGAACACACATATCACACTCACACTCACACACACACACACACACACACTTGTGAATTCACACAGCAGCAACATCAGCAGCCTCATGCTACCACATGCTACCAATACATATGTAAATCAATCAAAATTGCCTAAGACTAAACAGCCACAGAACAGGAAGTTTGCCTCTTAAGATTTGTTTTGCTTTGAGCTTTAGTTTCATAGATTTTTAAGTTTATAATAATGTTGAAATCAGCTCTGAAACAAGAATCATATCTGAATCATGTTTGCACTAATATATTAGGCCTACGATTGTCATCAAGTTTTGCAGTGTACGCTTACCGTCAGCCAACAAAGTATTATGGTAAATATTTTATCAGGCACTCTGCAGTGTGATCTTTGTTTGTTGTTTTTTATACTGTTGATAATTTAGGACAAAGGATATGAATGTCATTTTTAAGTATTGAAGATCTTTGTCAAACCTTTGATTAATGTTAATTTCCAAGGCACCAGCAGCCCCTCCAGTTAACAGGATTAATTTAGAGCAGTGATAATGATGGTATGATGTCCTATAATTCATGGTCAAATCATCTTGTCAGTTATGTGTCATGGCTTGACTTGCTTCTGAGAAATGTCAGCATAACTAAGTTTCAAGGGACTGCTGAGTAATGACATTTGTATCACTTCTCATCAGTGATGTGAAACCAGTACAAAGATCCACTTTAAGAACAAAAAGGGACTTTTTTCTTCTGTCTGACCTAAAGGTTTAGAGATACCAGCTGCTGCTGCTGCAGCTGGAAAAACTGTCTTGACACAAAAAGTTTAATCTCTTTGTTTCAGTCAACTATTGCAACACTGCCTCGAACACTTTATTTGATTTCATGTGGTGATTGTTTTTAAACAAGCAACGTGAAAAAGATTGTGATTGAGATCTTTTCGTCTGTCCTTTATGAGGTCAGTGTGCATGTGTATGCGTGTGTGTAACTGTGTCTTACTGACAGCAGGACGCCTCTGTACGTCGTATGTCAGTCTAGCTCTGCAAACAATGTCCTGCCCTCTGTCATTGTTCAGCATGGGAAAGTATTTCAGTGGAAGAGTGAATCATACTGGTATTCAAAGAGTGTGAGAGAAAGGGAGAAAGAGAGAGAGAGATAGATCTTTGCAAAAAAAAGCAGGGAATAACGATCTTAATTAAGACCAAAGTATTCATACAGATACAGATACTGAACAACAAATTAAAAAAAAACAAACAAACAGCCTCATTTGTACAGAATTTGTTTTTACCTGAGTCCTGATGTGGACCCTGAGATGGGCCATAAACTACCCAGAGCAATGTTAGCTGGCAGACTTAACACAGGAGAAAATATCCCTCATTTTTACTTGTCATTCATAATTTGACTGGTTTCCTACTTATCTGATAAGCCCCTCGAACATTTGGCTAGTCTTTCACAAGCCCCATTCGTCCCCAACACTTTAGACAATTTGCACTCCCTTTTCAACAGTGTTTTATAATGTGTGTGTGTGTGTGTGTGTGTGTGTGTGTGTGTGTGTGTGTGTGTGTGTGTGTGTGAAAAGGATGGAGACACATTACTGTTGTGTTATGACACAGAGATGAATCATTTATATGTTAATGAGTTAGAGCTTAGGTGGAGCAGGCATAAATTTCCCCTTGGTTTATGTTTGTGTGTGTGTGTGTGTGTGTGTGTGTGTGTGTGTGTGTGTGTGTGTGTGTGTGTGTGAGTTAGAGAGAGAGAGAAAAGAGAGGGAGAGAGTGAACTCCTCACAGGAGTGAATCTTTCTTGAAGGTGTCACTCAGGAATGGAGCACAGGGGTGTGGATGTATCCCACGATCCTCCAGGAGCAAGAATCAGTTTCACAACCCAAATGATCATATTACTCTCCTACACACAAACACACAAACACACACACACACACACACACACACACACACACACACACACACATACATACACACACACACACGCAAACTCTTCGCAAATGTTACTTACACATTAACTGTCACACATGCCAATAATATCTTGTTCTCTTTCTTGCACGTGCACACTTGTTCCTGCCTTTTTCTCAACCTTTTTCCTTCCTCTTCTAAACATTTTTACCAGTTCTCTTTCTTTCTGTGTTACATGTACAAATACACAGTTTGCACATCAAGTCTCTGCTGTGCTGTAGATCTATATAACAAGCAGGAACCTGCACGGTGGGTGTACACACTCTGCTAATCTCCTCGGGCTTTACTGTACAGCTTTATTGGCGCTTTCATGTAAGGAATGCCTTTGATTCATCATCTGAGCTGTTGCACAACCACACACTCAACCAAACAGTGAAGAATGCTAAGTGTTCAGCCTTCACTTTAGATGGACATGTCCTGCCCTTAGCACACATTTAAGTTATCAGTCAATCAAATTGGAAACTGAGCTTCAAAAAGTGTGAATGTTGGTCAAACTTGGCAAACCTAAGAAAGAGTCTGAACTTTATTAGGGTTATAAATGCCACTGTAATATGTTTTGATGCACTCAGAAGTAAGTTTCATGTGTGACTCCCAGGCCTTGCGTCATCAGGTAATGATTGGACTGCAGTTTAGTTGTACCTGAAGCATTTTCTCTTCCTCTGAAGTGGCCATAAAGGCTTTCTATCTATTCTAACCTTTAAACCATTCCCATGTTCAGTGAAACTGCCACAGTCACAGGGCTCAGGTGTTGCTTTTACTGCTCATTTAATAGTCAGAAATACCAGCCCAGTTCAAAAAAGCTGTGTACAAACACTAAAAAACATAAATCACACAAACCTCAACCAGAGGATTCTTGAGTCTGTGAACTCAACTGTTTCTTTTTAAAAGTAGTGACAGATTTGGGCCATGGAGGTGATTTTAAAGGGACAGGGGCAAGTTCATGTTATTCACAATGACTCAAGCAGACTCTACAAGCAGTCATAGTTGAAGTTCATACAAGAATAGATCAAATTAACAGAAAATCATTCAGCCATACTCCTCAGGCAGGGTTGAAGATGCACATTGGATGTATGACAGAGTCGTGGATGCCATGCTGATTGCGCTGCAACTGTTTTACAATCATTGGTCTCATGCTGGGACAGATTTTGGTTCATACATTGTATCTGGTCCCTCCAGAAACAACCAAGCAGTGTGATGTTCACCTCACTCCAAACTTCACAAAATATTTAGACCATGAGGTTTTTAGCTACTGTTGTAAACTGTTGGTGAAATTGTCACTTGTTAAAATGTCACCATGTTAGTCTTACATTGGTCTGGTTAGATCTCACGTTAATGAATGAGGAAGGGCAGACAGATAAGACCACCTGAATACACCCCTTACACTCTAATGACACAACTTTGATTCTGTATTATTACCCGTACAACAGTCAAACATACCATGGAGCTAAGCATGTGAATTAATGATTGGATGAATAAATGACTGACAGATAAATGAATGAATGAATGGTCGATAAATGAATAGCTTTTATTAGAAATTAAACGGAAGCCAGAGTAGTTATAAAAACTGCACAGTTCATTTATGCATGTTGACCTTTGAAAAGAAAGATCTCCTTTATCTTTGCAAGCCGTGACCCCCTAACACACACACACACACACACACACACACACACACACACACACACACACACACACACACACATCCTAACAGATGCCTGATCTTCTTGCAGCCTTATATGGCAGTTCCTGTGGCACACTGTACCGATACACGTGAGGGTTTTAAAACCGTTTCTCTCTGCCACAAGATCATGTTTCAGAGCAAGCACACACACACACACACACACACACTCACATAGACACCCCGACAGGCGTGGTGTGCACGTAACAGCTGCCTCAAGGTATTTCTCTGAAAAGGATACAGGGAGAGAAAACAAGAAAGAGGGAAGGAGAGAAGCATAGATGGGGGACAGAGTGAATGGATGGGCAAAAGTGAGCAAGGGAGGAAGGAAGAAATATGAAATTTGGTAAAAAAAAAAAAAAAGAAGAAAGGAAGAAGAAAAAATAGTCAAATGTGCCAGGGCATAGCGAAGCACAGAAAATTTAGATAAAGAATACAAGGAGAAATATGGTGATGTAAGTAGTGGTGATGAGGCTGAAGGACCAGTGGATTGGCTGGAGATCGAGAGGTTAAAGGCTTTACACGGCTGCACTGACAGTTTTACAGGAAGAGCACATGGCTGCAGGAAGTCATTAACACACATCATCTGCAGACTCCCATGAATGTGGTGAGAGTGAAAGTAGCACACGGGGCTGTAGTGAAAAACACATACAGTTACAATAAAGATGCTCACCCCCAGCTTCAGTTAAAAAAGGACATGAAGGCTTCAACAGAGCTGCCGCTCTGTGGCGTATGTGAACACAGGGTTGACAGCTGCTGGTTTCCTCTCATATTCCAGTGTGTTCACGTGCAGTTAGAATGCACTGTCTGAAGACCCCGGGAGCATAAATCTTAGTCTGCGACTGTGAGAGATGAACTTCACATCACAGCAACCCTCCCTGCTATTTAGACTGGATATTAAAGCCAAGCAAAGGTGTCAACACTTAACACTTAGAGCTAGCGCTGCAATCATCAGCCATTTGGCTTCTAAAGCTCCTCTAATCAATAAAAAAGCTATTGTCCAGCACAAGGTTAACCCATAGTGCTGCTGCAATTTTATCTGTTTTCGTTTGAAGTTTTGGTTTGAATTGTGCTTCACAGCTGTTTCACAGAGTACAGATGTTTCACAGAGTACAGATGTTTCCAGGACCCTGATGTGATACACCCAGAAAAAGGTCATGATTCAGAATATTTGATGTGGTCTGTGACCGAACACACTTAAGATGCAGTTGTAGAAAACTAAAATTGCAGTTTTATCATGGTCACAATAACTAGGTGCTTGTGCTTTCCAGGCTGTAATTACACGCTAAGAATAGCTAAGCATAGCGTGAGGATTTGTGACAGTTTCTCTTTCTAGATTGGTGAATAAAATTGCAAAAGTCTTAATGACCTCAAGACAAAAGATAACAGTTCTGCTGCTGCCACCTGGTAAGCAACAAGCAACATGTAACTTCAGTAAACTTTATAATGAAGCCACAAACTGTTTGTTGATGGACTACTACAAATACGGACAGTATCACGGCATCCTGACATAATGTGGACATATTTCGTAAACCACAGATTCCAGTTGTTACCTGTTATGCCACATTGAGCAGATAATAATATCTTCATTCAATAGTTTCAATAGTTCAATACAGTAGTTTGCTGCAAATCAAGCATCCCTGATGTTGCAAGGATTCAAAAGAATTGAAATTGATGAGTTAATATATCAGCTTGACATTCTCGTTAATTCTATTTTTTGCACAACAACACTGTGGTGTGGCTTCTCTAGTATTTGTACTTGATCAATAGTTATAACTCATTTTGTATATTGAAATAATTGATATGAATGCAAAACCGGTAGTGAATTATGATGTGTTGCTTTTGGATGATCTTCCTGTATATGAATACAGGACTTTAACTGGTGAGTGTTTTGTTGTTGTAACAATTAATTTATGTTTACACTAATTGTACACTGAAACAAGGGGCACACGGCTGAGCGTGAAACACATGGACAAATGTTGATCGTCAGTCTTTCAAGCTGAGTTGAAAGGAAGCTATAAGTGACAAATGGTGATAAGTGTGTTAGCTGTGCTACATTTGTCCAGCATAGTTCAAAGGTTAAATTAACAGAGCAGTGAAAGCATTTTCTTAACTGTACTGGCACCATATTTTCATTCTGGTTCAGGGATGTGGCAGAGGAGTAGGACCCACTCTCTGCAGGGCTTTCATGTGCAAGAAGCATCACAGACACACTCAAAGTGTTTTGTTTTACTGTTATTTTGCTGCACTGTTATTAAGTTTTAAATTGCAGCCAAAGAAAGTAATTTTGTTGCATGAAATGTGACTGAATGGTCCCCCTCTATTAGCTGTCCTAGTGGCTACTTACAGGGTTTTCTGATTTTTTTTTCTGAGTTTTCTGACAATTTCGTTATTCCTTCTTTGTTTCGAGTTTTAAAAGGTTTGGACATTGCTGACATCTCTAACCTGCTGCCTGGAATACACATTCCATGATATTCCAGGAATTCCAAGACCATGCAGCCTCTCTCCTCTCTGAACAGAGGAGAGGCAGTGGTGTAAGAGACAGAGAGAGAGGACGATGGATGTGGCAGAGGAGCTCGCGCTGCACATCAGCGCTCTGCACATTAATCACTGTATAAATGTCAAAAACAGCTAAGCTTGCAACACACACACGCACACACACACACACACACACACACATTCAGCAGACCGATGAACACAGGGGATGCAATATATGTACTCACATTTAGATATATTTCACACACACACACACATAGACCAGGAACACATACTTTGTGACTCTTTTCACATGTGTTCACACGCACACACACACACACACACACACACACACACACACACACACACACACACACACACACACACACGCACACACACACCCAGAAGCAGACGTACTAGCCTACACGTGACCTCTCCTATGAACATTGTGGCAGCATGCTGGAATCACAGAGTCAGCAACATGTTCGACAGTGGCAGGATGAGAGTAAATCTTAGACCATTGTACATTAATTGAGAGAGTGGTAATCACAATAAATCACTGTGAAAAGATTTGATATATTTCATGTCTCTGTCAGGTCTGTCAGGTGTGTATGTGTTCCCTCATACACATTTTATATCATGGATACCTTTTAAACAGTAGCTACAGCAAATAGCCAAATGTGCACTTTAACATAGGGCTGAGTTTATTATAAATGTACCTTGGCAGGTGACTATCATTTACCTGCATTCATACCTGTGTGATTGCACCTTTAAGCTGCAGTTGGAGACAAGAAAGAGTTTGTGCTGTCAGTCATCTGTGAAATGGGACTTTGCCAGCATTTCAAGACTGTTCTTTTGTCAAGTAAGACCATGATTATTATTCATGTTCATTTCTTGAAAGTGATTGTGGTGACAGCTCATAGATGGATGTGATATGCTTAATGTAATGGTTTGACTCATTTCACAGCAGATTTTCTCAAAAAAATAATTGGTTAAGGGCAGCCACGTTTCTTCACCATCATGCATGTATCATTCACAAGACAATGAATGTTGTTGAATTTATTGGTGCCGAAAAAAAGAAAAAACCTTTGCATCACTGCTTATTCACCTCTATCAAACTAACAGTATCAGACCAGAGACAACTACTGATGTCTCTCCTGATGTCTAAAATACCCAGTATCTTCCATGATGTGCCTGTCTGTGTCTGTCGAACACAGCAGATTCAATGTAGGGAGTTGTTAGGACAAGTGCCTTAGAAATTCAGATTCAGAAATCAGATATGCTTCTTGAGAACCCAAGTGTAGCTCAAAGAAAGAAATTCATTGATTTTTGACTGTCTATTCAAGCTGAGACTGTGACACAGTGACAGATTAGTTCAACAGTCTGATGGTCACAAACAGAAAAACCTTGTTGTGTCACTGTGTGATGTTGTGGTACATCTACATGCTCTTGTGCTAAAGGAGCACATCATTGTGTAGATGTGAGTGTTATAGAGTGATGTGTTGTCCATGTCTGGTGACACATCTAACCACTGTAGACACATCAATAATTTGGGGAGGTGAATCTTTGGAGGGGATAGGACTTCATCTGGTAGTTTGTCTTTGGTGCAGAGGGTTGACAGGAGGCAGATGGGACTGGTAACCAGGTAGGTCCATGTGGGAAAACTGGAGGGAGTCAAGGTGAGGCCTGACAACAGGCCAGGGCTCTTCCTTGTCTCTCCAGGGTCTTGATGATATGGGAAGTCTGTGCCACTCGTCTGTAGTCTTAGTCTTTGAATGTGTATACATGTGTTTTCATTCATGTTAACATTTTTTCTTTTGCATTCTTTCAGCTTTGTCATGCATGTGTTTTACAGAAAAAAATAGCAGAGATTCCGCTTTCAGTTGACACCTCCCAAAAATCTCTTCCTCGTTCATTTATTTTATGTGCAATTTATATTCCTGTTTCCATTTCCTGTTGTATGTTTTTTTTTCTTAACACTGAAATGACAGTCCAAGCTAACAGCTTATTATAATTTTTGTCATTTGAAATAATGCTGCAGCAATGAGCTTATCTATGTATATATCTCTCTTTTTCACTGTAACTGATCATCAGACAAAGGATGCTGCCAGGGGTTAATTAAACATGCATGAGAAGGGGTGACACTGATAACAATTCAGAATAGACATGTCTGGACATGAACTGTGAGAGAGAGTGAGGGTGGCAGGGGGTGCGGGATGGGGGGGTTACTCAGGCGAAAAGCTACCACAAACACACACACACAAACACAGTGAGCAGGGTCAGTTCAGAGCCATGGGAGGTCAATGAAGCAACACTGCTGACTTCTTTTGTTCCAGATCATTCAGCCTGACACACAACTGTGTCTCTGTTTCTTTGTGTCTGTCTGTCTGTCTGTCTGTGTGTGTGTCTGTATATGTGTGTGTGTGTGTGTGTGTGTGTGTGTGTGTGTTTGTGTGTGTGTGTGTCTGAGAGACTACAGGTTGCAGTCATAGAAAGGTGCACATACAGGAAAGGGACATGTCTCTCCTTATTTGGAGTTGTTGCTGTGATGGGAGAAGGATGAGGTTCATCAGAACTGAAGGCATTACAATAATAATAAATAAATACTGCCTCATGTTGTATTGATCACAACCAGGGTCTTCAGACCTGCATGCAGACTGATGTCTCCTCTCTATATTAGTTCTTCTGACTTGTGAATGTGCATGAGAACATTTCAATTACTATATATGACTAAACTGTGAGCTAGTTCACAGGTCAGGCAAATTTGTATATCCAACCGTGAAAATTGAAATAGAAAGAACCATGACTATGTGTTGGTTATCCAGTGAGAACAGCTTCAGCAGTCTCTCTCTAAGACCTAGTCCTCCCACAGAGATTTGTATTCACTTTGTATTTGTATCCAAGTTTTTGTAACTGCTTACAGCTGTCTTTCAGTGATAAATATGCTTTTTAACTGTCTTTGTGCCTAATTTCAATTTAGTCAAATGTGATGCACATCAGTTACTACTAACCATGCAAAATGTACCGATTGATGTGAGCACCCATCAAGTTATTCCAAATCCCCCTAAACTATTTCTACACAATGGAAGAAGGTGTAAATTGAGCATTAAAAGATGCGTGCTTATTGAAAATTCAAATTTTAATAACTAATAAAAATGATGTGGCTCATGGTTGTTTACATTTCTTCATTGATCTGCCCATGTTAAAACTCAATCACTAGGCTTGTTTTGGAGGTCTCAGTTTGCAAGCTAACAGCTGACAATGGACGATGTCATCACTCATCAACGGATTAGTTGGTCACTATTTGTGTGCTACAGGAGCAAATTAAGCACTATAAATCAGAAGTGCAGTTGATGTAAAACAGCCGATTTGTATGAATGACTCAACTCCTTGCAATGGATAAGACAGAAGTTGTTCACTTGGAGTTCATCTCATTAAAAATGATCTTCAATTTTCTTCTAACCCTAATCCAAGAGCCACCTGCTCCATAATCATTTTGCAGGTCCTCCTCATGTTGCATCTCTGACATATCAAGCAGTGGTCATGTGAGGAATGATACTACCTCTACTATATATTGTTGTTGTTGTCGTTGACAATATTATTAATATTTAATTATTCAACAGTGTCATGTTAATATCAATAATTATAAAAATATGATAGACACACATATGTGTGTGTCTATTATATCTTATGTGTGTGTATATATACAACTAGACGTAAATCACCATTTAAGAGCAAAAAGAAGTAAACTCAAACAGGCAGTCCTTCAAGTGATTTCAGATGGCCAGGCCTGTCACACACACACCTCTGAGGTTATGTAATCTCCTTACTGACAAACTGCCATTGTTAAAGACCATAAAAACCTTTCAATCTATAGCTAAAGAAGAACAATCAACAGTGGTTATTGTTAATAGCTGAGAGACACCTGTAAAGTGAAAGTCACACAAGAGCTGACACAGGCTTATTGAAACAAGTAGTCCCTCCCTCTCTCACTCTCTCTCTCTCTCTCTCTCTCTCTCTCTCTCTCTCTCTCTCTCTCTCTCTTTCTCTATCTTTCTTTATCTATCTCCCTTTGGGGATCAAAATGTTACTCCTATTTCTATTGCTTTTCCTTTTTCCATATTAGGGTAAGCAAGATCCATTAATTGTTTCTTCAGGTTGATATGGTGGAACTTTTGAACTATGAACTATGATTTTAAATTGCAAGCAGACAGCTCATAAGCGTCTGGTTTATATGTGAGCTGTAAGCTCTTGGCTGCAAGGAGAGATTTCTCAGTGAATGGATCTAAATGAATAGAGGGTGCGGCTGAGAAACAGCACTGTGCTCAGTCAACTTTGCTTGGATAAATAAAGATTAGTCAGTGGAGCAAGAAAAGCCTCTGAAAACCACTACCATAACCTCCTAGCTACCTCTGGCTGACAAAAGTGCTGGTGTTAATGTTTCACACCATTGCATAATAAAATTCACAAGGACACAATGAATGCAGTGTTTGTGTGTGATCAGTTCACAGAAAAGGAAACTGATATCAAAACCATTCCATGAAACTAGTTTAAGAAGAAACACATTTGTAGTCATACTTGTCCTTGTTCACCGTCCAGACAATTTTGACGGCTCCCAACATCACCTGTGCATCATGATCGAACAAAGCCTGCAATTATGTATGCAAACTGTTCCAAAAGTACAACAATATGAACAGCTGATTTAGAAGTGCTGGAAAAAAAGAGAGAGAGAGAGAGAGAGAAAAACAGTAAGGTATATAAGGTATGGTATAAACGATAAATACCTCCAAAGAAGACACATTGTTATTTAGCATTGACTGTATATTATCAAGACGGAAGGAGGACTAGGTGGAAAGGGACTGAATATTTTTCTTTAGTGTGATAAATAGTCCCAGAACTATTATTTGTTTCTCTTATTTTTCCACAATATGTGTTCCCAATAAATTAACATTTCACTGTTTTGATAGATGCCAAAAACACAGAAAATTTCAAGCTCAAAGTTGTTGGGTCATTGAATAAAATATCAGTTGAAAATGATGAGATGCTGTGTTATTCTAAAAGCAGCTTGTTGCTTAAAATGGATTAAAAACACGCCATGATCTTTATCACACAAGTTTTGCTATTTGTTGCACCTTCAGGGCTGTATTGTGGTCTACATTCACATTGGATCATAACATCAAAGAGCCAGCACTTCCCTAGTTATTATTGGGCTGTTTGTAGACAATAATCAGGGTTTTGAGTTCATTCTCTAACTGTCAATCTCTGAACAAACACCTGCACAAACAAAGACCAAAACCAACAAACGTTTCAGCGTACAGACGAGTCCTACAGCATATGATGTTTTTTTCATCTTTGAATCTTAGAAGGACTGTTCCTGAAAACAGTAATACTTAAAATTATTGAAATAGAAATGCACATATTCATACTATATTTTGTGAATATAGAAGAACTATTGGTTCCACAGTGACTTTTATCAGACAGCTGCTTTACAGGATTTCCGGTTCTTGTTTGCTAATGTTTCGGCCTCTCTGTAGAGGCATAAAGTTGTAAATGTATTATGACCTGTGATAAGTGAATGCCAGCAGAGATGTTTGTCTACCTCAGCGTTTACCTACACCCAATTTAATGAACACACATTCATCCATGACAGTCAGGTCACCGCTGGTGGTAAATCATTGAGCAAGCAGGTTGATTTTCTCACCTGGCGTACAATAGGAACAGGAAGTCCTAATATGGTCAATATTCAGTGCAGCCTGTGGGTGAGGAAGTTTTTCATTATTTATAGAGAGAGAGTGAGAGAGAGAGAGCGAGGGAGAGAGAGAGAGAAAAGCCTTTGCATTTTGAAACATGCACTGGCAGTGCATGATGACATGCTAATGTTGTTAAATGAAGGATGTGCAGTGTGTTTAAAAACAGAGCAAAGGTGTTTGTACACATAGTAAAAAGTTGTGCAACTGCTTAATTTTGGCTGCTTTTTTTGGCCAGTGGAAATGAGAATGATTAAAGATGTGAAGGTGATGACTCTTCATCTTCCTGTGCAACAGAACCTTCAACAGATAAATAACCACAATAACGGCAACACGTATAGATAGATGCAGCTGTGAAGACAATTTAACAAAGAAGTGACAACCAAAAAATCGCCACATTTCATCGTTCAGCTGAAAATAAAACTTCAGAGACTTCCTTTGAAAATATTTGATAAATGTCATATCTCTGCCGCTGTCCCAGTTCAAATCCTGAGCGCCTCAGTTTGTGGGTTTTCTCCGGGTTACCTACACAATCCGCAAACATGCATCAAGGTCAACTGGAGGCTCTGGGGGCTGTTCCGATGTCATCATATACAGTAGGAACAGTGTGTTTGTGATTAAAGAGTATCAACAATTGGCACATTTTATCAGTTTTGTTATCATAGATTAGTTAAAAAACACAAGTTCCTGAAGCCTGAAGTCTCTTCTGCATCTGAAGGGATTTATTAAGAAGTTGACAAGCAAATGATTCTTCTTATTGTTTAATCTATGTTAAATATGTCCTAAAAATTGAATAAGACTACGAATAACAAAGCACTGGCCTATTGTCAGGTGATGATTACTCATCTTATTGATATTAGACCATTTACATCACTAAATCTGGGCAGAATATCTATTTAACTGCCTGCTTTGCAGACTGTCACCCATTCACACACTGACTCATTCATACACTGGGCACACAGATATGGTCCATCCACTTTAACCATTCACACACGCATTCCCAGTTGATGACATAACATCAGAGATGATCTGTGGTTCAGTATCTTGCTCTACACTTTGTCACACTTTAACATGTAGGCTGCTCCAGGCTGGGATCAAACGATCAACTTTCCAATCAATAGATGACCACCCTGAGCCACAGTCGCCCCATTCCTCCTCGGTGTGTTTTGGTAGTGCTCCATTTCCCTTGCCAGATAGATAGATAGATAGATAGATAGATAGATAGATAGATAGATAGATAGATAGATAGATAGATAGATAGATAGATAGATAGATAGATAGATAGATAGATAGATAGATAGATAGATAGATAGATAGATAGATAGATAGATAGATAGATAGATAGATAGATAGAGACAGATAGATAGATAGATAGATAGATAGATAGATAGATAGATAGATAGATAGATAGATAGATAGATAGATAGATAGATAGATAGATAGATAGATAGATAGATAGATAGATAGATAGATAGATAGATAGATAGATAGATAGATAGATAGATAGATGGGGTGGATTGGGATCCTCCAAAACCGTTCCAATGAGTTACTTCATCATTCAGTATGTCAGCTGCTGTGTTTCAGGTACACGTCAGCACCGTGGAGCTGCACTGCAAGAGCTGCTGTGTGTGTGTTCATGTGTGTGTTCATATGCATGTGTGTGTACGTGTGTGTGTGCGCATTCATCTGTGTACACAAAGTACCTGACCAAGGTCACTGTGACGTGTGTGTTGTGTGTGTGTTTACATGATAGCACGTTCTAACAGCGTGTACTACTTGGTAAGGTGATGGTTTTATGCATTTGTGAGTATGTCTGTGTGTGTCTGAGAGAGAGAGAGAGAGAGAGAGAACTAGAAGCTGGAAGATACCAAGAAGCAGCAAATGACCCTGAACCACTCAGTTAGTATCAGATTCAGACATTGATAACAAGCTTTTTTATACGTTTCAATACTGCCCATGTCAACGGCTGACTGGGAAACTGTGGTCATGGCTGAGCACTTCAAGCACCAACACAAGCTCTTCTGTTACCCATAATACCCATAATAGACTATGTCACTGCTGATTAGAATATTTTAATATATATAATATATTTTGCATGTGTATTGTCAGTAAGTGCATTTACTCCACTTTTCCTGGGTGTTTGCTTTCTTTATCTTCAAATATCTTACCGTGGTTTCATGATAATTGCAACTAACTTATACTTTAAACTTTGTCCTTCTGGGAATTTCCCAATATCTTGAGATCATCTGCTGAGGATGGAAGAACTATTGTGTGATGAGTCTGAAATACATGCAATAGTCTCCAAATCTCGAACTCTCACCCAATGGGAGTCTTTTCTCAACCACAACCTGAAAATTAGTTTCAAAACATATGCAAAGCTGGCAACACAGAGACTCAACTGTGCTCTCTGGCTCTGTCTGGAGGCTGCACAGCCTCAGCTGAAACCAACCAAAAGCACTTGGTGGATGCCGAGAAAGTCTTAAGTGCCTGGTACAGTCTGTGTGCATTGCACAAACCAATCACAAATAAAATCTGACAGTTGAGACAAGACTGTCATGACAACTGTGTTTGTAGATCCAAAACCTGACCTGGGGGTCTGGGAAGCTTGTAGCAAAATCCTTGTACTATTCTGAATCTGTATCATGAGAAAAGTCTCTTTGCCTGTCTAATCTTTTCTCTCTTTTATCCTTCCATGTACCCTGAACTTGACCTCTTTCCCCATGCAACTGCAGAAGTTATGTCTCTTGTAACACCAGTGTTTAAATGCAACACTTGGAGCTTTTCCCTTTTCTCATACCTTAAGTTTGCCTTTGACCCTATGAAAATGACCTCTTCCTCTTTGTGTTTTCTCCAGAAACATGAACCTCCTCTCTTGCTTCACAACTGAACTTCCTCCTTGTTTTCCATCTGTAGTATCTGTATCTGTAGTACGTTTTCACAACTTATAATTTACACACATGAGGTTCACATGCTTCTCTGGCATCTGAGATGTGCACTCAGGTTACCCAGAGTAGGTCACCTGGGAGTGTGTGCTACACACACACACAAACATGTCACACACAAAAACACTTCAGCTCATTCAATTTTATGTAAAGCTTCTCAGCAGAGTGTTTGACATAGCATCTCTTAAACCCTACAGGTTCACCTCAGGAGGTGTGTGTGTCTGTGTTAGTGTATGTGCATATATGTGTGTGTGTGTGTGTGTGAGAGAGAGAGAGAGAGTGAGAGAGAGAGAGAGTGAGAGAGAGAGAGAGAGAGAGAGAGAGAGAGAGAGAGAGAGAGAGAGAGAGAGAAAGAGAGAGAGGGAGGGGTGGGGGTGTGGGTGGAGTGGGTTTCATGTCCCAGCCTACTTGCAGCTGATGTGTGACTTGGACTTCACATGTCAGAGTTTTCTCAGAAACGCGACTAGTCTGATTTAACCCTCTCCCTGACAGCGAAATGATTAACCAGCCTAGAAAGGGAAAATGCTAAAATTGAACCACATAAACATCATGTGGTAGCACTAAAATTAGATGAAAAGAGGGAACAGTGTGAAGAAAATGTATACTACATGCCTCTGTCAAAAATCAACGGCTCCACGTCATCATTAGTTGTGTGAGTGTGTGTATGTGTGCGCGCGAGCGTAAGTGTGTGGGTCAGTGCGAGTGTGTGTGCGGGTGGGTGAGTGAGTGAGTGAGTGAGTGAAAGGTGAAAGTGACTAGCAGTATGTGGACATGAACATGTGAGCAGAGCAACATGTGTCACTGTGCTGCTGAGAGAATGTGTGAGGGGGAATTATCTTACAAGGTTACACACACCCACACACACACTCTCCCTGACTGCTTCCATATTCTAAACATCTAAACATAGTGAGCACAGAAGTGTGTAGTAGCAAATAACTGGTAGTGGTAGTAGCAGTAGTAGTAGTGGTAAGTACTTCCTCAGAGAATATAGCTATCTTTACAGATGGCATTTAATAAAGAAAGTATATAAGTATTATAGTATTATAGTTCAAGTGAAGTGAGTGAACGTGGTTGCTAGTGAGTGTAAGACTGATCCTAATCATATAGAGACATTAAAACAAGAATAGCAATAAGTAAAAGTAGCCCTATAGTCGCTGTGTTGCTCCATAATTAAACATGATATATTGTTCCAACAACACTCTACTGTATCTCATTGTTTTAATTAAAGACATGAAATGTGAAGAAGATCAGACACACAATCAAAGATACAAAGCCTCTGGACATGATTGTGGCCAAGAATAAATAAGAATAAAAAATACAATTAAAATGTGTATGACTGCAGAGGTGACTTGAACTGGCCTTGTGTGTGTATGTGCGTGTGTGTGTAAGAGAAAGAGAGAGAGAGGGGGGGGAGTGAGTCATAGTATTTTTGTGCATTAATACCCTCAATCTCTCAGACTGCACACACAGAAACTACCCGACCCCTGGCACTTTTGCTTGAGGTCAAATCTAAAGTATTTCTTCTAAAAGGCAAACTGAACGCACATACAAATACATGCACACACACAGACAAACACACACACACAGTCACACGTGGGTCGGTAGTTCCAGTGTATACCAGGACCATGTGCACATTTGTGAATGAAAGACTTTGTGTTTCCTTCTTTTTTCTCTCAGTGAAACATATTCTTGGCACAGCTCCAGCCGCTTCTCAGTGGCGGGAAACACGCACACACACACACACACACACACACACACACACACACACACACACACACTGTGAGAAATGACCAGTGTTGTATTTTGTTCTGTATACACAATCTATTTAGGTGTGCACATAAGTACTCTTTACATTTAATGACATGAAATAACTCACTATTTCTTAGAATCTGAGCACAGCAGACAGATGAGGTAAGTAAATCCTCAGACTTGGGGTAAAGATCTGGGTGAAGGTTATAGTAAGACTTCTGAAAGTAGTGGTAGTAGTGCAGTCCCCATTAAAATAAAAACAAGTTTGAGATGGAAGCATCTGTGCTTAAGTGTGTGTTCATGTCCATTTGGTCACTTGTACTGTGATAGTTACAAGTTAGAGTCAAAGTCAGTGTGATTAGAAATTAACTCATACACATTTTTATTTCACTAAAACAAAAGATTTTAAGGGCCAAAACAAAAATAATATCACATAACCTTCAGGAACAGATGAAACCACATTTGAGCCTATAACACCTTGTTGCACACAAAGTAAAGACATTATGGCCCAAAACATTTTCTTTTGTTGCATGACATTTTTTGCAGTGTGTGCCTGCTCACACACAGACTCACGCACATGCTTTGCCCCTCCCAGCTGCTATGTTTCCCTCCCCTCGTGGCTCCTGATTGGCCGCTGGAGTTTGGCGGGCTTTGGGCCTCCTCGTGACTACTACTGCTGCTGCAGTCATCGAGTCAATATGGGGAACAAAAGTTCAGCAGGGTGGTTGCCACAGCGACGCATCCCTGAGCACAACCTGCTCTGTAAACAGGCCGCCAGCTGCAGGCCAAGAGGCTGAACCCAACAGCAGGGGCAGAAACACGTTCACATGGGGACAAGCAAGGCTCGGGTCCGCAAAACAGAGCAACCAGGGGTATGCTACAGAATATAAATGTCTGTCTCATCTCTGTTATCCTGGCAATTGAAATTAAAATCTAAATTCATCAAAATGTAGTCCGGAACTGCTTAACAGCAAAATTTCAGATTAAAGAATAAATAAGTATTTTCCTCTCTCATAATATTTGAGGAAACACTGTTCATCCTACTTAATCGAAGTTGAAATCACAACCAATAAAACACAGCCCTTTCTTTTCAATGCACTCAGCGGTGTTGCAACTACAGCCTTACTTGGTCTGGTATGACTGGGCAACTAATAGTAGCTAATCTTAGCTAATGTTATCAAACTTATGGTATATGGTGTCACAGACATTCCTGTGTCAGCTCACTGCATTTACGACTCCTCTCCGCTTGTGTTACTCAGAGACTTCATTCACTCATAACCCACTTGAAACCATGATTCCTATGGTGGTTTTTCAGTCAAAAGCTAAATCAGTAAATTTTTTTGATGAAACAATGTTTACTGCAATCGCCCCCGTACTGATGCCCAGACAGGCTGGTGCTGGAGCTCTGCAGTGTGGTGGCACTCAATTGCATGGTTGTCACTAGTATTGCATCACAGGACATTTGAAGCTCTCCTAAATTAACCTGTAAAGTTACTGGATGCTTTATAAATCTGAGCTGTTGATTAAGTTTAACAATTTACACAGAGCATACAAAGACATGTTTGCTTTGCCTAATTGGAGTAAATATGTTCAATGAACAAATCTGAAAAATATAGCAGACAGCTTGTGTCAAGCATGATGTAAACAGTTTATTTTAGAAGTAGGTCAAGAAAGCTGTCTTCTATGTCACCATTAATTGGTACCAGACTGTACATTTATTAATATCCTGACCTTGACGAAAGAGCACATGGTATCACATACCTCATCAATCTGAAACACATTAGCACACTCATTTATATATGCTATATTATTATTATTATTATTATTATGATTATTTATTACTTAAGTCCTTTGCACGATACATTCAAATGCCATTTAATTTACCAACCATGTAATTAGCTAGAGGACACTATTTGTTGGGAATCAGACACAATTTGATTCGTCAACGGCTCTACATTTCTCCAGTTACACTAAAACATCCAGTGTTCCTGGATGTTGAGTGGATGTTTCTCCCTTCCCTGCCTTTGCTCATTACCTATCTGCCTCGGTGGACCAAATCTCTAATATTTTATGTCTTATCATGGAGAACATGACGACATGGTCGAGTAATCGTGGAAATGTTTAATTTGAACTTGATGAACCATCCACATGATGCAGTCATGGGCCTCAATAACTATGTCACTGAGGTCTTGTCTTTTACTTGAGCATATCTGAAAACAAAGAGGCAGTTGGACTTCAAGTTTGTTCTGATTTCTTATCAAATATGCAGCTGGATGGGATGACTAGTCATGCAGTAGAGCTGCGGTTCTGATAGAAATAAAAGGAAAATCGGGGCCAATTTAGTGTGAATGCACCGACTGAGGTGAAACTTGGCAGTGGACTTGAAACAGATGACGTCTGTTTACTGGATAGATCAGAGGTTTTGTTCCCAGCCAACAGATCAGGGAGAAAGAGAGAGAGAGAGAGAGAGAGAGAGAGAGAGAGAGAGAGAGAGAGAGAGAGAGAGAAATACAAACAAAGAGAGAACGACTTGGAGACATTGCAAACCCTGGCCCTTCGAGGACCTCTAGTGCTGAGACAAGATTAAACTGCTCTTGTAGACAACCACACACTAATACACTTTGTGATGGCACACGAATGTCCAAGTTCGATCCATCTGTCTTTAACCTCTTTTGTCTATCTTTTTAAGGTATGCATGTCATATGTGTTTATATTTATATATATATACACACACACACACACAGAAATCTGCACACCTGACTGACATTATATCTATTTGTAATGCTCTACAGACGGGTCAAGTGCACAGCCCTCTTGCCTGCTGTCACTTAGTTTAGCACTGAGTGGAGCTGAGGATGTCCCTGTGATAAACAACTACGATATAGTTAAGCAGAGGGACACACTAACACTAACACACGAGAACATGCAAGTCCAAGAGCACATGCACACACACATTTAGACAAAACAAAATGCATGTGTGTGAGGGGGGGGGGGTTCAGGACCACTAGTGTGCCAGTGTGTTTTGTGTTTGCAGAGCACTATCCGCCACGTGGCGCCAGTGTAACAAACGGTTGCTATGGCGAGGAGAAGCTGAAAGGTTGGTATGCTCTCTTTGGGCACAGCCGACTCCAAAGACAGGTTTGGCGGGAAGCGTGTGTGTGTGTGTGTGTGTTACAGAGAAAGTGAGGATAATGAATGAAAGAGAATCTGTTCCTCGGTTGTGCTTCTGCTTCTGTTATGGACACGGCACAGCCAAATGTCTAGAAAACATTTGTACCTTTGCACAAAGTATATCATGCCAAGCGGCACTATTAAGGGGCAGCAGAATCTAATATTTTTTTACAGCTATTTATATGTCAATTTGTGTGTGTGTGTGTGTGTGTGTGTGTGTGTGTGTGTGTGTGTGTGTGTGTGTGTGTGTGTGTGTGTGTGTGTGTGTGTATGTGTGGGTTGGGGGTTGGAAACCGACTGAAGGAAGTAGGTTTATTCTATGTAAACACTGGTCCGTAAAATGAGTCACCTGATGGTATTTTGTTACATTTGCTCAGCTTGCTGACTCCCACCTGTTATCAGCGCACTCGCCTGTTTTCACAGCATATTAACTATACAAAAATATTCCTTAAAAAACACAGTGGATATGAAATTAATAGTTGTTGTGTTGGTTGTAGGAAATTATTTGGGTGAAAATCGATTTATAGCTGAAATGCTTCTGACTAGTGTTGTATCAGCCTACCAACACTTTTCTCCATCACCCATCTGTCATCTGTGGGAGTCATTCAAGGCTGTCAAGGCTGTGTCCTTCTGCTTCCTTTGGCCTGCCGCTGATTAGTTCAAGATAACAGGTGGGTTGAGCACACAGTGTTTGATCTTCAAATTATCATGTAACCTTTACAGTGACGCACCTTTGCCCAGTTTGTTCCTGCTGCCGCTTCTGTGTGATCAGGAGGTATTATGGCTCTCAGGCTCAAAGTTTGTTTGCTGGAGTGTTTTATGGAGAAACTGCTACCTTGAGTGCGTGTGAGTCACTGTACTAATACTAATTTCAGAAAGTCTCTAAATGAACTATGTTTCTTTAACTAACCTGTAGGTCATATTTTCTAGGTTTGAAATGACAGCCAAGTGTATCTTTACAGATTGGTGTAGACACTGAATGTGTCTCTCCATAGGGTTAGGTCAGTCATGCTGCCTCTACATAACCTCAGCACCTGAAGTGAAGGCTAACTCATGGCCCCAACTCTGGTAGTTTCACAACCACCAGGTTTGCAGCAAGTTCAGAATGGAGCAGACACCGCTGTACCATCTTGCCTTGTACCTCTGGCTCACCTCTTCTACTCCTGTGCCTGAGTCACGTTTTTTTTTTTTGCCTCTGCAGCTACTGCAAAACTGGTTGGCATATGTTTACAGCTCCTCTCCCAGCCCCAGGCCAAATAAAACAGTGGACTTGGTCTATGGCTCTGTTTTTTTTAGTTTAAGTCATTGAGGCAAGGTTTATTTGTATAGCACCATTCTTACAGAAAGCAATTCATACCGCTTAACAAAGGAAATTAAATACATTAGATACACTGAGAAAATCAAATAAAATCAATTAAAGAGTAACTTACAGACATTAAACTGCAACCTAATCTCAATTAAACATTACAATGCAATTTAAAATCAATTAAACAAGCTGATAATATTGCTGAAGTGGTTAAAATTGACAAGATAGGAAAGCTTCAGGATTAAGTGTTTCCTGTCCTAATTTAAATGAGCTGACGCGCCTCAGGAGTTCACTTACATTGAAGTTTGTTAAGGTAATATCATTTGTAGACTCTTCAGTGGTCATGCTCAAAATTAAAATCATTAATATATGCAGTGGCCCCTCATCCCTTTCCTCCACCTCTACAGAGGCTCTGGGATTTAGACAAGGACTTTTCCTGCCCAGTCGTCACAAGGCTGCAGGTGTAAATGTCCTTTGTCAAGCAGATAGGATCAAAGAAAGCAAACAGGAACATACACACAAATCATCTCACAAAGACATGACTAACTCAGCGGTGCGCTCATAGCAATCTTCTGGTGATGTCACAATGATGCAGAACCACTGATTCACACAGACAGATGAAATATACACACTTCACACACAGTATCAAATACAGGTTCAAGATTTTACTTCCACACGATCTGATCAAATAAATTGAACTCATATATGATTCAATCTGTTTCCATTTGATAATTCTATTTTCTTAATTTTATTTTTTATTCACTTTTTTTTTTAGTAAACGTAGCATCCCCTTGGTCTCCTGGGAAACGTATTTTAAAAAATCTCCAATGTCATCATCATCATCATCATCACTGCTATCATCAGTATGATTGACATCATAATCTTCTTTATCATCATCATCATCATCATCATCCTCATCCTCTTCCTCTTCCTCCTCCTCCTCATCGTCATCATCATCATCATCCTCCTCCTCTTCCTCTTCCTCTTCCTCTTCCTCTTCCTCTTCCTCTTCCTCCTCCTCATCATCACCCTCATCATCGTCATCAGCCTCCTCTGCTAAAATCTTTATGGGAAGTTTGCCTTCATTGCAAATGTATGGATAGAGCTTTCTGATGCCAGTGCCAGTGCATCTGAGGGTGTGTATGACTTCTTCTTCGCTGTCATAGAACGTCACCTTTCTGTTCGAGTCCAGATGAACTTTGACCTGCTGAAGCTTGGTCGTCACTGAGAGAGTTTGTCGGCCTGATGGATAGTATGCTTTGTGTTTTCCATCAGAGAATCCTATTCCCCATATCGACTGTTTTTTACCTTTCCTCTTCACATATTCTGTAGCAACACCCAGAGACCAGTTTTTGCTCTCTCCAACTTCAATATCCCAGCTGTGAGACCCTGATTTGAAGCCTTCAGAGCCCAGGACTGAGATGAAGGAATCAAACCTCTCTGGGTTTTCTGGAAGTTTCTGTCTCGCTCCATGTCCCACTGTGGTCAGATCTTCAGACAGAAAGAGTTCTGCATTAGCGGTGTTTGGATCCAGAATCACTGGAGTGTAGGAGATGATCTCCTTCATCTTGGTCCAGATGTTGAAGGCCAGGTTGCCCAGGTGTTTGGCCACATCTATCAGAGCTCCTGAGGGCAGCTCTGGGTCCTCCAGCAGGGGGCACTGTCGGACTCTTTGCACTGCAGCCTTGTAGTTGTGCAGGAATGAGATGTTCTCAGCTCTCAGCTCCTCCTCTGTGGCTCTGATTGTGTCTGAAAGAGCTGTGATCTCTCTGTTCAGACCTGCAATCTTCTTCTCCATCATCTTACTCTTCTGCTCCTCTTCCTCCTTCACAGCTTTGATCTTGGCCTCCTCTTCCTCTTGTAGAAAGTGATGGAGCTTGTTAAACTGCTGCTTAATCTGGGTCAGTGTGTGCTGGGTCTGGATCTTAATGTGAGCTTGAAACTGATCACAGTCTCCTTTCACTTGCTCAAACACCTTCAGTTTTTCCTGTAATGGCTTCACAGACTTCTGCAGCTGCTCTTTGTGATCCTGAGCAGCTTCATCAATGGGTCTGAATCTGTGGTTGTTATGCAACTTAGAATCTCGACAAACAACACAGACTGGTTGCTGATGGTCCAGACAGAAGAGTTTGAGTTTCTCAGAGTGCAGCCTGCAGAGAGACTCACACTTTGATGAAGCTTTCTGATCCCTCTTCTCTAAAAAAGCCTCACAAAGGTTGTTTAGTACCAAGTTACGAGGTGGCTCACTCTGTGTAGATCTTTGTTTACAAACTGGACACTCCCTCACTGTTTTCTCTCTCCACCATCTCTGCAGACAGCCTTTACAGAAGCTGTGGCTGCAGTAGAGAACAACAGGATCTTTGAAGATGTCCTGGCAGACAGGACAGGAGAGATCATCTTCTGTTATTGAAGCCATCGAGCAGGTTGGTGTGTCACCGTAAGTTTTTTCAGTCTTTGGGTTTATTGAGGCAGAAAAGTGGTAGCAAACTCACATTAAATATGTGAAGTCTTCAGTGGGGCTCCAGATTTCTTCTCCAAATGTGTCCACTCTCGGTGAAAGTTGTGAGTTTGCAATGAAAATGAACTGCAAACCCTCTGCCCTCATTGTTCCTGTCTGCCTGCCAATACTAAGAGTTTGGACTTTGGATTTGTACCTTCCTACCTGGAATTTTATTTTCATTGGTTCATTGGCTCTGTAGTTTTGACCTTTGCATTTTAGTTGTTTCATTATCTCACTACAACACATTGAGCTGTTCTCACTGAATCTGTTTCTCAATAATAGTAAAATTTGGACTATTTCTCCGGCCACAACCTTGCCACAAGTTTGAAACTTGTTAGTGGCAATACGAGGAAGAAGAAGAAGAATTTTTAAAATATCTTTTTATGTGGTACAAAGTGTTTGTTTCATTTTTATCCCATGAAAACAAAATGGCAATGAACCAATCATTGCGGTACAAGGTTCATTTACATATCATTTTACAACACATGGTTGTGTAATGAAATGGGAGTTGTCAACCCTTTGAGCCTGCCACAAAACAGGGTACAGTAAATAGGAAACCAGAATTATGTCAGAAACTGTCCAGAACATGTGTGTGAAGAAGCTTGATAGTAGGCATGATCGCAATTTTCTCCACTATACTTAGACTTATACTTACGGTAAAACATGGAGGTTATTGCATTAGTTTCACAGTACTTTTGATTTGTTTATTGGGTTTTGTGTTTTACAACTCATTCCAGTCGGGCTGTGCCAGTTGGGATTGCAGTGACCAACTGCAACAACTTAAAGCTATTGTGTTCATACACATGTAAGGAGATCACACTGATGACATGTTTAACTTTTTTGTAATATGCTTTATGCTTAACCAATGTCACAGGGGTCTGCTTACGGTAATCTGCGAGGCTGGAAGTATGTCCTGGCACACACACACACACACACACACACACACACACACACACATCCTGTCTTCACATACTCACATCTAGGAGTAATTAATCTGCCCTAAATGTGAATGCTTTTGGGCTGTGGTAAATAAAAAAGTGGATTAACTGTAGAAAACCCATGCACACACAGGAAAAACATGGAAACTCAGTGGGAAAGGCTCTTGCCATCCTGGGACCTTATTGGTATGAGCTTTTGAAGAAGGAAAGAAATAATGTAAAAGGTTTACTAAGCACAATGTGACAAAGTATTAAGATAGTTATTGTAGAAGTACATTGAAGTGCAGTGATTTTGTATCTTCACTTTTTGATTTTCACTGATCAGTAACTTCCATAGTGTGCTGTATTTCTTTCTCCTCACTGTAACCAAAGGATCTAAGTGTTTCATCCACAGCTCTGGATATGTCAGACTGAAGGTCTAGGAAGGAAGGTTCTGCTTGGACAGTCACCTCTGATGTGGTCCACTGTGCCCTCTGATGGCTCAGGGTGGAGCAGCAGCTGGTGCAACAGAGGTGCAACCCACCCGAAACACACACACACACACACAGATTTGTGCAGAGTCACAGTGATGTGAGCTCTGAGTCATCAAGCAGCTGCTACACTGAGGGAGAAAGAGGAGAAGAGAGAGATAAAAAAGGAGGGAGAGAGTTTGCCTCCTGTAGTATCTGGGTCAGTCTGAGTCACCACTGTGACACCCCACCGAGAAAGAGACAGAGAAAGAGTGTGTGTGTGTTGGGGTTATATATACCAGTGACTAAGTGCTTTTGTATTTAGACCAACTCACCTGTCCCTCTCCATGAAACATGACTGTACAGACTGATGTAAACACAAAAACATCTCACTGACAAACAGAGGAGTGTGTGTGTGTTTGTAATCCAAGTCCCTCACCCTCCACCTGTTGCCCCCAAGCATCTGATGAGTCACGCACAGGCAGCAGGTGAGGGGCGAGAGGAAGGAGTGCGGCCATATGAAAGGTTGTTGATTATGAGAGGAGAGAAAGACAAGTTACTCTTTTATTTTCTTCCACCAGATGTTGGTGATAGTCAATAGGTTCAACTTTGGCTTTAATCCTGGAGAAACATATAACACAATGCCATGGTCCTACTTGTTTGTGCTACAATAGAATAGTCATGCTGAATCAAAACAATTAAATACCAAGTCAAAGCAGTAACTTGTCCTCACTCACACCTGGCAGTGACCTCTATGAAGGCACACTATCCAGAGGCAAAACGCATTGTAATGCTAGGTGTTGACATCTGGACCCACTCCAAACCTGTGGATCTCCAGTCCCAAGTAGGATGCCCTAACCTTAAAATCACGACTGCCCCCTGTGTGGGACTAGCTAGCTCACTATTTCCTCTGTGCTTCTTTATCAGATTGGAATAAAATTTATTTTTAAGTGTAAGTGGAAAAAGTAAAACTAATTTTGAAACCAAAATTACCAAAGAGACAAATATAAAAGTTATCAGGAAAGCAATTATGGGCAATGCAAGACATGTATAGCACAACTACCAGGATTCAATTTATTTCAACCTAGTTTTATATGAACACTGTTGTGTTGCTCAAATGTAATTTTTTTTCCTATTGCAGACTCTGCTCTATACTGTTGATGAGACTCTGAGAAAGACATGTAGCTCAATGATTATGTTTTTCTTTGTGCTTTATTGATTCCTTGGGTAGTTACAAATCTGCACCTGGAGTGTTTTGCCTTTTTTAGGAGGCGTGTAGACTATCCAAAACCTATTCTCGCTGTAATGCTCCTGTCCGAATGAGGCTCTGAATCACGCTTTTGACTTTTTAATGTGACATATGAATGACAACAGAATTTGATGTGAGCCCAGTACAGTCAGTCTTATTAGATTGGATCTGTTGCAGTGGTTCAGATCAATTACAGTCTGACTGACCTGATAATACATGGATGAAGGCTGTTCTATTGTTTCTATCATACTTTTCTATTTTTAATTTTACAATCTGAACATGATCTTTTAACTTTTTGATCTCCTTTTTTCATAAAAGCCCTGAAGACACTTTCAGTAACATTAAATTGTCTTTATGAAGAGCAAGATGAGTTTTGAAACAGTACTAACAAAAGTTTTTGATAGATAACTTGTAGCAAGTATAGCAAGAAATTAGAGCTTTTGTAGTTGTTTTTAGTTCACCAATGACGTCAATGCATTTGTGATTGAACTGAATTGATTCCACTGCTCACTTATTCAACTCCTGACAACCACCAACAGATGGCAGCGTTTCCACACTACGGGTATAGGACACAACTTCCTTAAAGATTGTAGGCAAGTCCCTCATACATTTTCTCTCTCTCTCACGCACAGACACACAAATGCATAAACCATCAGTTTATCAAATAGGAGAAGCTTTTAGAGGACGAAAGCATGTAAACACACAAAAAAGACACACGCACACACACATCTTACACACAGTGATTTTGGTCAGGTACAGTTTGTACACATCTCTTTGAGGGAAAATTAGAGGGTTGTTTACAATTTAACATGGAAATAGTAAACAATGTTTAATATCAAATCTGTGTGTGGCACGCAAAATTAATTTTGCCTGCTCCTAAGGTTCCTAGCAGCTGTATGATTCCTTTAGTTTGAAGACATCATGCTCATCGTGCTCATTTTGTTGGAAATGCAATATTCATGGCCTATCCATGACCAAAAAAGGGAGTTTTTCACACTTTTTTTTAAACACTCAATCTTAACATTTGTTTGGGCTGGAGGGTGAAAGAAAACACAGCACAAAGAAAGAGTTCCATCAGAGGAGATGAATCAGTTATTATTATTATAAATGATCCCACAGCGAACATTGAAAGATGAAAAACAAAACATTTCTACATTCTGTTGGTTCAAGTCATCCATACATCATTTCGCTCACTTTTCGGCAGTCAGACGTCCAATCAGGATTGAGATCCTCAGACAAACAGGAAGTTCATTAGGTTACCTCCATTTAAAGCTTTTCTACAAAAATATTGACAAGTGACAACCGATGGTGGTGTTAAGTCTGATGACATTTTCTGATCAATCAAGTCAACAAAAATACAATCAGGATATGTATACATACATTTTATATATAGATTTTAATCCATCCCAGGAATAGAAGCACTAATATATACACAAACAACTGCTGCAGGGCGAAATCAGACATATGAATATGAGAAGCTCTCAACTGTTCAGCAGGCAACTTCAAACAGCTTTCTACACGTTATCAGCTGTGGGAAACCTCAGAACACCCCCAAAAGTCTCTCAGAGCAGAACAGGACCATATGACCAGACTGGTCCACATTTCCCAGCGTTCCCAGTCTTTCCAGTCCAGGAAGCTTCCTGGCAGGACTGAAACCAGAAATACTGAGATGCTGAGCATGAAGTCCCACAGCTCCACACACCCTGAAGTGTTTGATGAACCACCGACCAAACTCTGTTCAATTTTGAGAGCATTTAAGAGGAAAACAGAAGCAATCATCCAACAGTGTAGTTGTCACGCTCACCTTCAGGTGTGTCACTACCAGATTACATTGATTACATCTGTCTTGTCGAAGGTCACAATAAAATATTTGGTCTAAAAATATTATCAGAAAATGATTTAAAAATCCCACACATGGAATGTGTTTAGAAGTGTAAAACATTGATGAACAGGAAACCTATTAGGAATCACTGAGACATAAACACAAAGCAAAATGTCAAAAGTCTTCAGGGCCTAGCCTTTAAAAGAGTAGTTTGATTGTCCTCTGTCTCAGATGAATATTGAAAGTCTGTGTTTTGTTTACCATTTTCTGATATTTTTTTAGACCAAATATTTAATGGATTAACAACACACCTCTGTCATTAAAATGAGAGAAGTTGAACAGAAGTATAATAAACCGCCCTGCAACCCAGCATGCCCCGCATGCTATGACAGCAGCGCTCAACCAGCAAGTTTTAGAGGCAAAACTTATTTTATCTGCTCTGGATCCATTCACGTCATCACTCAGTCTGACATTGGGTTCACTGCTTATATAACGGCTTATATAACTGACCTGATGGGGCTTTTTGGCATTTTTCTGGTTAAATACCTGAGAAATGGGCAGTGACATCCAGGTCTGGAATCTGGTTGTTTCAAGTGGTAAAGAGATTAAATTTAACAGAATTACAGGTTACCAAAATAGACCAACATCTTTGACCAGCTTGAAGCAGGATCTGCAATAGAGCCAGCTATTGGAGCCCTGCAAAGCTCTGCAGATAAATAAAGATGAATTTAAAAGTGAAGAAGCTGATTCAAACAAATTCATCTAGTCAGAGGATTTCCAGTTTGGATTGCAATGACTGAATGGAGCTCAATTTGCAGCCTCTGGCAAAACCCATCCACTGAATTATTTTAATCAAAACACGTTTAACAATGAAACTCACTGAGTAAATCAGAGACATGTGAGCAGAGGTCTCATGGTTGAGATGAAAACTCCATTGTGCTGCAGGATTGGTGGAAATCCACAAACTGTTGCTGTATTGATATAAACTGCTTACACACACACAACAAGCCAAACAGTCAATTCCCAGGAAATTAATCAGCAATTGATTTATTGTTTTTTTTGTCTGAATGTTTTTTTAAAGTAAAAACCCAAGCGTTCCAGCTCCACATGGAAACAAAAATCCAGTGGTTCATAAACTGCATGTTGAAACATATATCTTAAGAAGTTCAAGCTGGAAATCTTCAATGATACATCAGGTACCTGTTTAATTCTCTGTGGCAGCAGAGGGTTCAGTCCACTGCTCCAGCTTAACGGCATCTGCTGCTCAAACCATGTTAGACCTGCACATCTCACTGGAGCAGCATCTCCTAAAACAGCCTTGCCTCTAAAAGCTGCCAACAAACCACAGACATCCTTTTAACTGTTCCTTTTATTAACCGGCTTGATATTTACTCAGAAAACCAGACGTTCACACACAATATCGGTTTTTAATTCTTCCATAGATGCTGCCCTCAGCAGCACCCTTTGGACCCAGGAGCCAAAGATAATCAAACTTGTGATTCACTGTCCATTTGAACTTTTGCGAATGTCAAAGAAAGCCACTGACCTTTGACAATGAACTATTAAACAAGCCATCTAATCTCCTCCAAAAGTGTTTTTTTTTCTTTTTTGGACATATTTACAATCATCAGACCCAGTCTATGTTTCACTCATGAGAGCCTGGTTTAGTGTGTTTGATTCTAAGCTGCTCACCATGGTTCAACCATGACTCTGTGGAGCAACTTGACTGGTCAATAAACCTTTTGCGCAGTCAATGCATGAGACAACGCAAACCCAATCAGGACCGAGGATGAACTGAAACACCCAAAATGTCCTGTATGGCTGATTGACATGCCAACCGTAGTCTGAGTGGGAAGTGAAAACAAACTAAAACAATCAACAATTCTACAGCTGAGACTCGGTCAGACAAAAACTTAAAGCACAATCCAAATGCAATCATGGACCCAAGAAATGCAAAATCAAAAACAAAAAAAAAGGAGAAAGGTTGCTGCAGCAAAGGGAAAAACGGGTCAACATGTTTCAAACAAAGAAATTTTAACAGCCAATGACAAAGCATAATTTTAGAAAATAAAATAAGACACGCGTTGAGTTCCAGCGATCGGTCCACAGTCCACGTTCAACAGAAAGTCTGTTGGATTTTGCTCTGACATGCAGGTGTCTGTTCTGCCACTGGACTGTCAAACTGCAGCAAAGCAAGACAATCTGCTGTCAATCCTCACTTGTGATTAGTTGGAGGGGGCAGGAGAGGGGCAGAGCGATCGTTGGTGATGGTCCGTTTGAGCCTGACACCTCTGATCTGGCTGAGCATGTCTCCTTCGCTGCGGGCCGGGCTGGGCTCTGGGCTGGAGGGTGGAGGGGCCTGGGGCTGAGAGACGTAGGCCGGTACCTGGGCCTGCTGCTGCTGCTGCTGCTGCTGCTGCTGCTGCTGCAGCTGCTGCTGCTGGAACAGCTTCTGCCTCTGCTGCTGGCTCAGCTGCTGGTACTGATCCTGCTGATGTAGCAGATGCTGAGGCTGCTGAAGCAAGCCCTGATGTTGCTGATGTTGAAACAGCTGCTGCTGCTGCTGCTGCTGCTGCTGATTCAGTTGGTTGAATTGCTGCTGTCTCTGTTGTCGCTGTTTGATGCTGCTGCCTTCTGGTTGCAGGCCTGGCACCATGGGCACCGGCACTGGGATGGGCATCTGACCTGGTATCAGCTGGTAGTATGGTGAAGAGGAGGAGGAGGAGGAGGAAGAGGGAGGTAAGGCACTGAGGCTCTGTGTGGAGGTGCAGAGTTTGCTGTAACCCAAGCCTCCTGCTCCTCCAGCAGAGGGTGCTATGAAAACATTCTCGTCGCTGCCACCATTGCCGGCAAGGGCTTTGAGTGGAACCTGCGGGGTGCAGATGGGGATGGGGACGCCCCCGCTGATGGTGCCTCTGCGATATGCCGGCTTAGAGGAAGGTTTGCGCCTGATGGTTGCCGTGTGCGAGGGCAGCTGGTGGACAGACCTGCCGGTCAGCTCAGGCTCGGCCAACAGGCTGACGGTGGAGGAAGGGCGCTTTGACTGCACAAACTTCCTGTACTGTAAGCTGAGGTCGGAGTTCCTTGGGATGGTGGAGGACTTGTCAAAGTCAGACTGGTTGGTGCCATGGGAAAGGTGGTGTAAGGAGATGGAGTCAGCATCTCCGTGAAGCGAGATGGACTCGTAGTCAACTGGAGAGAGGGACAGAGAAGAAGTGAGATGGGCAGGAGAGACCTCAAAATCACTTTTAGGAATGCATTTACTGCTGGGTAAACACACACACACACATCAATACAACACAGATATGCAGTTAGGAGGAATTTGCTTTTCTGTTGGTGGAAAAATTGGCAAGGTGGATGGAATAAGTCAGCAGCACAGGACAAAAGTACACATAAGGTTAGTACACAAAATATGCAAATTATACAAATGTAAGAAATATGTACAGGTTAGTAGAATTGTGAATGTATGTGAATGGAAGAAAATATATGATGCATATTCTCTAATGCAAGAGTGTAACGCATTCAGCAGTCAATGATTATGTCAGATCCACAATCTTCTAGACCCGTCTCAGACACCTGCAGGTGAACAGGTCCTCAAGTGAGGACAGACCACAGCTGATCACCTCCTCCACAGAGCAAATGATACACTGCTCTCATCTGTGGCAGAAGCTGCACTGTACCCTGTGGCGGTGAGGATGGACTGACAGCTGAGTAGAAGTGCACCATAACCACTTTGATGTGTTAAACTTCTTCAGCTGCAGCAGGACAACATGAAGGGGAAGGATGCTGAGCGCCTCTGGGCCTGAGTTCTTTCTGAGGTCCACCACCACATCCACTGTTTACAGAGCATTTAGCTACAGGTTGCTTCTGCCCACACTAGTCCAAAAGATAGTCTAAGACTTGTAGGTGGGAATCATCATCTCTGGGCATGAGTCTGATGAGGGTGGTTTCATCCTCAAATTTCAGGAGTTAGACCAACTGGTGGGTGGAGGTTTAGCTGAATGTGTGCGGGGAGAACAACAGTGGAGAGCAAAAGCAGCCTTTGGGGGACTGCTGTTTATAGTCCGGGTGTCCGAAGCAAACTTGCAGTTTCTTATCATGATGGTTGATATGTGTTTTCATGATCTCATCAGACAGAAACACATTACTACTTCAGTGACTGGATCTGTTTGTGTCCAGGTATATAATTACAAGATCCAGTAATGTGGAAACTCTTATCCAATAGTAAGAGAATACGCATAACCAAACTATTGGAAAAAAACAAAACAGAACAAACAAACAAACAAAAAAACACAAACACAAGTCCAGCAAAAAATCCTGGTTAATAACGTTAAGAAAGGAACCTCACTTCATGGGAATGACGTGAATGTGTACATGCATGCACACAGGCTGCACACAGGGCAGTGCTGAGGAATCATCACTACTGTGACAGTGAACTGTCCAACATTTCATGCATGTCAGCAGGAGGGAACAGCTATACAGTCTATAGAAGCAACATTCATTTTAGGACCAAAGCACAGACACTGCATGCCAAAAATACTAATAGATTCAAAATAACTCTGACAACAGCTAAAATGTTGTAACCATTCTTGAATCAAGCAAGTCATATATGAGACTTCCTCCTTTAACTCTGATACACTGAAAAATAAGCAACGGCAAAGTTTCAAACATGATTAGACAGCAGCTCTCAGGTGTACAGTGTCATATGAACAAACAACTAAACACAGATACAGTCTGTAACTTATAACCCTACATGTCATGATTCTAAGAAGACTGATTGATCGTATTGGTGCATTAGAGGAGTGACTGAGCCACCAGGGTTGGAAACATGCACACTCATGTTGAGCTTCAACACTAAGAACACTAGAGATCTCTATTTAATATATTAGCAGCATGCAATGCAGCCTGTCTCCAGCTAAGAGGGAAGCAAGCAGAAATGCAGACACACAGACAGGTAGACAGACAGGGGGTCAGAGACCTACCATAGAGGGGAGGGTCTCTCTTTACAGCTGGAAGAGAAGGAAGGACGTTTAGCCAAGAAAACACAAAACTGAGAGAGCACAACGGAGCACAGGAGAAGAGGCAGAACACCAGTGACACAGAGAAATACAGGAGATACAGTTAACATGTGAGATGTGAGATGAGAGCAGAGGATAGGCTCAGTGAAACAGATGGATAGCGTTAGAGCGGCCTGAGCGAGTTCGTCCTGAAGATTTCCTCCTTGGATTAAAGATTATTCTTAAATTCATTCTTTAATTATACATTTTCTTTGATTCATCTCTGATCTCAGGTTGAAGGGGGATGTGACATTTAATTGAAAATGTATTTTTTACACAGACATTGAGCCAAGTGTGCACTCCACAGTATGTACTCACTGTGTGTGTGGATGGTGTCCTCGGAGCAGGACGGTGTGGTGGTCTGAGTGCTGTAGCCGCTGGAACAGTGCAGAGAGTCCCTGCTGCTCCTTGGGGCATCCGAATTCAACGCACCCAACGTCAAGGCCAGCTGGTCCCGAGCCGAACATGACTAAGAGAGGGAAGGAGACGTTAGAACGGGTTCTTTTTTTTTTTTTTTTTACAAGGTCTGCTCCTCAGACAAGCGGCAACTGAAGAGAAACGAGATGAACCAGGGTGCCACCCAGATGTCGGATTTATATATTTACAATTTTCCAAATGAAGACAATGGTTTCCTGGGTAAAGTAATGAATGTAATAGAGGAGGGAAGAAATTAAAAGAAACATGGAGAGTCAGTGTTGAATTGAGGGGAAAATGTGAGAATACAGAAAACAAGGAAAGGAAATACAAGAGGCACGAGCAGAAAGGAGTGAAGAAGAAGGAGGAGTAACAAAGGATGTACAAGTTGAAATGACAGGAAAAGGATAGATATGATGACAACCTGGTCTGTTGCTGCCTCTAGTGGCTTCTATAAATATTTCTTCTATCTTTGTGCTCTAGTGTGCGTGTTTTACCTTCCCAGATGCAGACATAGCTCGAGCTCTCTCGCCATGGTGCGAGTAGGCGTTGTGCGGGGGGGCCAGCATGCCGTTCTCCGCACCCCCGCTCCCCGCTGCAGCAAGCTGGTTGGTGGAGCCAACACCGTCCTGGCAGAAATTAACCGGTCAGATTCAGTTTCACCTTCAGATACCGTCGTTCTTAACAACCCGAGCACAAAGAATATTATCCCATGGAGCCAGCGCAGAAGTCCTCACAAAGGTTGAGACTGTCACTCAGTGAAAACTCTAAACACACTTTTAGCTCTTTTCATTTTAATAGTTATGTCTCTTTGCTGTGGACTTCTACACTGGCTGCTGGTGTGAGAACATCAACAACATGGTGAACTGGTGTTGAGCTTGTAACCTTTTACTCTAGAGTTTAAAAGTTACTAAAAAAATGTCTTTGAGTCATTTCCCATGTATCTCAAGGAGGTTGAATTCAAAGTGAAATCCTAATTTTGAGATAACCACAACACTAAAGTTGTTTTTACTCTTCACCGATGTTGCCATGAAAAGACCAAGACAGACAACATGTCAGGCCAATGACCAAAACCTCACAGTCCTCTAGGCCCACCTAGATCTGTGTGCCACACAGCTTAAGATCACATGAGGATGAGCTGAAGATCAGTAAATATTTAGAGTTCAAGATTATGTTTGAAAACATTTTTCTCATGAGATTGAAGTGACATTTATCTTTTACTCTCTTAAGTAGAGGTTTAAAACACATTTGGTGCCACAAACTCCTCAAGGAAGATACTTGTCAGCAGATTGCTCCTTTGTTAGTTTTGGTCTTTTCATGGAAAATAAGAAGCATACTCCTCAGTTGGCAGCAGGAGTAGAAACAGCTGTAGTCTATGATTCAGGAATCACTGGAACATGATGGTCCCCTCATGCCTGAACAGGCACACATACTGACAGGACGCCACCAACACCAATATTAACACCAACATTACACCACAACCAGGCCGTTGTCCCAGCAAGAGGGGGATATGACGAAATATCGAACAGCAGGAACGAAAGTGGGCTGTGGCTCAAAAGATGAGACAAAGTGATCACATGCAGACAGCTGTATACACAGCAGGGAGGTAGAACATATAGATTATGTTGCCTGATAAGAGACTTATTGATTAAGGGCAGAAGGCCCCTGGCAAACAGCGAAGAAAGGTGTCTTTTAGGCCGTTTGATTCTTTGCAGCTCTTTTGACATCTCAATAAGAATCAAAGATTTTAGAGGTTACATCAGCAATTATTTTGATGTTCATGGAGAATAAAGCTGCTGTCTGGTTTCATCTGGTGTCCGATAATATTCTGCTGTTTTTTCTGCTTATCTTAATTAATCACTGATGAAGAATCGACTCAACTGTTAAATGAGGGCCGAGAGACAAAAACCATGTATTGGAGCAGTCAAAAAAGAAATTGACATTTATACTCTACATACAAAGCAACATGTTAAAGGACACACACAAGACAGAAGATATACAAAACACACATACTGTTGAACACACAAAGTTTCATGGAACGGGATTTAGTGTTACTGTCATCGTAAAATGAGAGGTAAAGTCCAGATTTGATGGGATGAAGGCACAACAAGATTAGTGCTGAATGAGGCTCAGTAAGTATGATGACCCTTTAAAAATCAAAGGCGATCGGTGGGATATGCGAGCGGATGAGAAAATAGTGCACGGTGAACAGGCAGAGCACGGACATTAAGATGACGTCAAATTATAAAGATGGAGGACGAGCGGTCACAGCACGATGGAGGTAGGGCAGTGTTCGGGTCGGGAGGAAGACACAGGTGTAGTTCTTTCTCACGGTGGTCATATCCCTGCGGCTAATGCGGCGGCTCAGCACACGGTGGTGGCCATGGCCGGCAGTGTAACCATAGTGACCACGACTGCCCTGACGACCGAGGCGTGAGGGGGAGTTCCCTTCGCTGAGGGAGCGCCCGCTTTCATCGCAGCCAATCAGCAGATAGGGGGAAGAGCAGCGCTACACACAGGAGAGGGTTAGAAGGCCGTCTGCAGAAAAGCTTTCATTTGTAGACGCTCAAAACAATGTCACTTTGAACAGTGGATGGGAGGGGGGGGGGTCACATGTACGTTTAAGATATTAAGCATGTTAATTTTCACGAACTGAAGGTTAAAAACTAAAAATGTTTTAGGTTTGTCTGATATAAGTATGTCATTGATGTGCAGCACATGACAAAAATGTAGAGTAGACACCTGATTCACCCACATGTGATGTGATTACATCAGTAACCTCCCAGGAGCCTTATCAAACAAGTGTACTACCAGAGGTTAGTGGTCATCTAAACCGCTCACAAATATAAATCAATCACAAAAATCAATCTAAAAAAAACCAAAACTTTCTTTTCTTATATCATTTCCTTCTTATATCATTTGTATCTGTGGAGAGTGTGTATGTCAGTGTGTGTTGGTTTGTGTGTTACCTGGATGTGTACTCCGTCGACAGCGCAGCTGATTGAGTCCAAAGAGGGAACATGTCTCACTGATCCAGACTGATAGTTACTGCAACAACATGAACAACCACATACAAACATGACTTTCTAGAATAACCTGCACAACACATTTTACATCAAATGAAAAAAAAAATGAAAAAAATGAAAGCACTGAGCATGGGGAAATGCAACAGTGTGTTTATGAATGGAAAATAGATTTTATCAGAAATATATTATATATATATATATATATATATATAAAAAAATAAAAATACTTATGTGTGCATGCTTGTGTGTAGTAGTAGGGACAGTGTGTGTGTGTGTGTGTGTGTGTGTGTGTGTGTGCGTGTGTGTGTGTGTGTGTGTGTGTGTTACCTGCTGATGCTACTCTTCCTGGACAGGGTACTGCTGGGAGAAGCTGGAGGTGTCTGATAGGTGTAGTTGAAATCCGAACCTTTCAGGTCCAAAATCACCTGAGAAATAATGAAAAAAAAAAGGTGCAATTCCGAGCCTTGTGAACTGAAGCCTAAAGAAGCATCTTCTAGCAAATAGCAAATAGTAGTTTGGCAGTTTTTTCAATCAGCAAGGAAATGCATTTCACAGAAAAGAAGGAAAAAGTGCATTTGTTGGGAAATATCTTCGGAAAAAAATTGAAGCAATTGATGCAGAAATGTGTGGCTCTGCAGATTGTTGTGAGGAAGCAAAAGATCAAAGGCCACGAGGAGAAGATTGAAGAAAAACAAAGGGAGGAAGAGGAAGAGAGGGAGAAGGAGGAGGGTACCTGCTCACTGGCTGCTGGGAGTTTATGAGGCTCAGCGGTCAGGTTGGTCAGATCCTCTAGAATGGTCTGAAGGTGGGTCACCTCGCCCAGCATGTTGATCTCATGGTCCTACACACACATGCACATGGAGTTGATGAGTAATGTGGTTCCAGTTCCTGAAGCTTTTAATACTGCACATTTTTCTCTCGCAGCACTGACCAGCACAGGCTTCAGCATGCTGACAAAGCTACAGTAGCGTGCTCGTTCCTCAATCAGTGCTCTGCACACAGCTCGCTTCTCTGTGTCCTCCAGGACAGCATAACGCACGTTGACATCCTGCAGCGCACTGTCCAGCTGGCCCCGGACCTCATCCTTCCCTGCAGAGACACACACAGACAGGGAGAAAGTGATGAAAACCCAAACAGGAGCTGGACAGCACACACAGGTAGTGATTGTGCCTGGTGTTCAACTGCCTCTTCATTCGTGTTTTTTATATAGAAAAGAGCAAATAGTACTCAGAATGTGGAGCATGGCATGAAAATATAATGTATTATATAATTCAATTGTTCATCTTAAGTGTAGAACACTGTTCCTGTGACAGCAATATCTCTATGCCCAGGTGCTACCAAGAGGGGGCAGAATCACGCTTGTAAATGAGTAATGACAACAGAGAAGACACACACACACACACACACACACACACACACACACACACACACACACACACACACACACACACACACACACACACACACATCCACATCCACCCACCCGTACACTTTAGCCCTCATCCTCTATGTGTTTGCTTCTTATTTAAAATGTGCGGATGTGACTCAGACTGTATTTGTATTTGATTTTTTTATTTGTGAACCACTAAGCGGCTCGATCTGCTGCAGATTCATGAGTGCTAAATGACCTCAGGCCAGTCACAATATGACTGTTCAAAAGAAACACTGATGATACAGTACAGAAGACAAAATTGGATTAAATAAAGAAACACTGATTTGCATCAGGCCTGTACTCCCTTTCCCTGATTTTTGGCCACTTAAAAAAACACCCTCATACTCAAGCCACATATTCCAAATTAATTGATAAGCCTATTAACATCATCAAGTGTATAATAGTTTAGTGTTTTAAACTAAAATGTGGAAAAAATTGCTGGTTCCATCCTCCTTTATATAAAGATTTGCAGAAAGCTGCCAGTGGCCAGCCAGGACAAAGATTATTTTTTGTCCAATGAGTTCCACTTAGTTCCTGTCCTCAAACTATTGACCTGCATCCAACCAAAGCTTACTTCATCATAACTGGTCAGCACCTATCGGACAATATGCAGAAGCAATATTACTTTAGGGACCAAAATCCTTTGATTTTAGAAAATAGAGGTTCATCACAAATAAACAATTTTTTTTGCTTCTATTGTTACATTTGAGTGAACAAAACATGGACCCTGACTGAGCCATGTGCTGGACTGTTGATCTGCTCTGAGCCTGGTGGGCTCAGACCTGCAGGTAGCAGAACGAACAGAGCCCTGACCTGCAGACCACCCAGCTGTGGAAACAAGCATGCCTGCCTGCCTGCACACACACGCACACACACGCACGCACACACACAATGGAAACAGAAGAGCATACAGAGCACAACTTAACAATAATTTCTGGCTCAGTGTACATCCGTGTTTTAGTCTTTAAATGAAGTACTAAAGATAAAAAAATAAAAAATTTGTAAGTTATTGAATTTCTTTTGCCTTACTTATCCAAGCCCAGAATAACTTAAAAGATGGAAAATATTTTAAGCTGCTGTGCAGAAACGTGAGCGTATGCACACGATGTACAGTAAAGCTAGCTCTTCTCTTTGACATGATGTTCCCAGCTGCTCAGAGCAGATGCTCAGAGGGAGTAGAGGTAGCAGGAATGCACTGGAGTGAGTTGAAGCGCTCCCACACTTTGTCCTCTCTCGCTGCCAAGCACAGGGACGGTTTCCATCAAGGCTCCAGTTCCATTTGGATCCTCAATATCCAGAAAACCGTCCCCGATTCACACTAGTGAAGCACTCTGTCTTTCACTCTGTTTTTTTACGACTGTCAGTTCGCAATTTGGTTAGCAAACAGGGACCATGCCCTGCCATCCAGTACTAGCGCCAGACTTTCTGGGAGCAAATTGCAGTTACAATTCAACATTTATGTTGAAAATTCTTCATCAATGTATTGTTATTATCAACACAATCAATTATATCCACCAGTTGCTGCAGGCCTTATATATATATTGATTAAGATAAGTTTTTTGCTGATCGGCTGCATAAACATGCCTCAAACATGTCTCATAACATGACACTGAGTGCACAGTGAGTACCTTGATAGTGCTATTACATCTCTTGTTTTCTTCCTAGATTTATGATTGTAGAAGCTCACACTGATTGTTTGTTCTATCACAGTTTCTCACAGACACATAAAAAACAGCACCACTGTTTTTGTTGGGGAAAAAATAACAAAGATTTGAAGCAGAATCTCAGACTAATCTGAGGAATTATATGTTCGCCTGATTTCAGTTATAATGTTTGTCGAATGTTGAGATATTTTCCAAGCAAACACGGGTAAAACAAAACCTCTTTTGGATTTCGGGGGAGAGAAAAACACAGAGACAGCCAGTAAATCCTGTGGAAAACACAGAGAAGCAGTTTCCACAGCCAAATAAACACACACGCACACAGAGTGGAGACTCCATGTGATGAAGCTCAACATAAACACGACCTGTTCACTCAGGTGTGTGTAAGAGCACAGAGAGGCCACGGGATCATTTCCACAGCGAACAGAGGCTCAGTGTTGGCGTGCTGTTAGTCTTCCTACCGTCTGGCCTATGTGGAAAGACATCCACTATCACACTCACACTCTCTCTCACACACACACACACACACACACACGCTGCGTGCTGTCAGGGTGTGTTACTATAAGACTCTGCTTCTCCAACCGCAAAAACACTCAGACCTGAGCTCTGAAGCTTCGCTCTGCACAGATTCAATGCAGACAATGCAGACAATGCACAAGGTGAAATACAGTTCAGATGAAGTCGATTCTCCCTCCACTGTGAAAACACCTCCAGTTTGTATCCAGACAGGCTACACTAACAATCACTGTGCAACCATTGTGTGTCTGTCTCCAAATAAATATGACAGACTTGAGACACACACACACACATACATGCACACCAAGTCTACGAATATGAGCACCTTGATCCCAATTTAATTCCATCCGAGACAAACACAGGTGAGCCATATAATTATGAGACGACTTTCTTCCCATCATTTCTGAGACAATGCATTACCCCTGCCAAGGGAAGACATGTCACTCAAACTGTGTGGGCAGGGCACGGTGTCTTTAAAAGTTGCTCAACTTCAAACATCTCCACTAGGGACATCTAATAAGTCTCTCATTAAGCTCATGTAAAATAGACAGGTTTATTCCACATTTGGGGCTTATACTAAAAAGCATTTCATCCATCCATATCATTAACCTACTATGTGCCTGACTGTTGTCAAAGGGGTTTGCTGGACCTTATCCAAGCACACACAGAGTGAAGGCACTGGAGTAGACCCTGTCACCAATAAGTTCTGTGTCTGTATGTGCGTGTGGCCAAGATCATATATTTTCATCATCTATGCTTCAGAGGAATTCAACGTCAGGCTTTGCTGTTACACTGGCTGACATACGAATTGTACTTCGCTTAGTTGTTTACTCCACCGCAGACTGCCCTGGTGCAGAAAAAGGATCATCAGATGTGTACTAATTGACTGCAAAATATACTTTAGAACAGATGCACCATCACCTCCTCTTTAATTTAGCTAAAAAATATAATATGAATTATGGGTCACTTGCATATTTACACCTCACAGAATTGAAGTCTGATGAACACTCCTTGTTTCAGTTTCTTATGGGAGAAGTAAGATGCTGAAGTTCTCTTTTGATAATCCAAAAGATCAGAGAGAACAAAGGGGAGAACAGCATGGTGACCCGAAGGCTGTGAGAGATTATTTCTGTAGTTATTAAAGAACATCAAAGAGTGACTGGCGATGTTCTTGAGGTGTGACAGTCGCAGTTACAACCCAGCACCCTCATTAGTTACACTTTCTACAGCCATCAACCAGTCTATCAGCATTCCTCACTCACACAGGTACTGTTTGCCTCAGGCCTGGCTAAATGAGGAATCTTCGCAGTAACAATTAGATGATGAGATTCATTGTGGGATTAGTGCAGCCAAAAATAACCTTGGAAATGTTGGTGCTGCAAAACAAAAAACCTTAGTGCAACATTAACTTTTTTTGGACAATGTAAAAACTAACATCAAAAACAGGCTCAAGAACAACTGGGAGGCCTTGTGAATTATAAATCCCCCCCCCCCCCCCCCCCCCCACACACACACACACACACACACACACACACACACAACCCCCATGCAACTGTGCCATCATATGGACACACACACACATACATACATACTCACACACACACAGTGGCAGTGTGTGTTACAGTGGTTCCTGATTACCCATCATCATTACACATTGATGATGTCATCCGTTGGGGAGGAGAGGTGCTGTGGTACAGGTGGAGGTGGTGGCCATTATGGAGCGGGAGGAAACATGAAGCAGCTGTATGCAAAAACTGTCTGGAGATTCAAATGAGGACATATGACAAGTTTCACTTCCTTTAACCTCACTGCTTGTCTCTATCCGCCTACCTCTTGACAATACAATCATCAAACTTCTCACCTATTTGCCAGGATATTATTTATTTATTCTACCAGGCAACTTTCTCCTCAACATCTTTTCTCCTGTTCCCCAATTGTATTGTATTGAATTGTCTGAATTCCATTTTTCTGCTTTCTTCCTCTTGAGGACATCTGACATCAACTAATTCCTCTGTCATCTGTCCACTCAATAAAACAACAACATTACTTAATAGCCCCATGGGAATAAATACACAAGTTTTCTAAATTTGAAAACCTTTCCAGGAAGAGATAATTATATCACCCCACTCCTTCCATCTCTTTGCTCTTTTAGTTTTTTGTAGTTGGGAATTCCCTTGTTTGTCTTGCACATTATGCCCATTTTCTTTTTGTTCTCAATGCTAGAAACATCTGCCTCTGACTACAGTTCTGCTCCTTCAGCATCTGTTATTGCTGTCGCTCAAGGAAAGGCTGACTTCAACCCCTCCCCCTCGTTTCACCCCGCCACAGTTTCATGAGAAGCAAGGTCAGTGGCCATCTTTGATCTAATGTCTCCCTCCTCTTCCTCATGTATGTTCTTTAACAACCTAAACCCAAGACCTGAACCCAGCCTGCAGCTTTCAGACCTTTCCATGCCAAACACTACCAGATCTGAATGTAAACACAAGTCATTGTGCTATAATATTAAATTTCCTCCACCTAGGACCCAGTGAAATGTCAAAACCTGTCTCTGTGTTTTCCCAGCAAAAACAAATGCTTCAGTGACAACACACATGATGTTCTGCACATTCATTATGAAAAACACATGCTGAAACCGTGAGCCATGGGCTAAAACACTGACGAGAAGATAAAGGGCCACTGTCTGAAAAGACATTTAGTACATTTAAGTTAGAAAGGGCTTTAAAGTTGCTCTTAAAAATCACCGTGATGTAGAGTACAATCTGGACAATGTCTGAGACTGCAGAGATCTTTCTGCTTGAACTGACTGTACCATCACACCTACAGGACTTCATCCAAATGTAAATGAGAGAATTACATACACACACACACACACAGACACACACACACACACTGTAAATCGCATTGAGCAGACAGAGTCAGTCATCTTGGCGTTCGTGCCCATGACTTCCAACTTGATTTTTTTTTTTAAAAGTGTATTCATGTGACAGAGACTGAGACAACAGCACCTTTATGAATGCCTGCCCCCTCCCATTCAGCAGATTATCAATCTGACGTGGGTACACACCCCACAGTAACAGAACACACAGATATAGAACAGATGTTCGCTGCTATTAAGATTCTCTTCTCATAATCTACATACTACTATACTACATGCAGTATATTCTGCAACAGCATGAATGAACTAATGACACAGACTGGGACAAAAGAAAACCATCTTCACATTGTTTAAACTTTATAATCGGGAGTGTTTAAGAATTACACAGCTGCAAAGAAAACCATAACTGAGAAAGGAGATGATCAAACATAATTTAAACAAAGTGAAGCCTAACTGTGTCCTCTAAAGTTAAAGAGTTTAAGCAAAAAGCAGCTTTTCAGTAACCTATAAACGGCTGTTAAGAGCAGTTTTCTTTTAGCTACAACAGCTACAGCCGTTTAGTCCTCTCCCTGTCCTTACTTATTACATGGTGTCTCACCACACGCACATGCACACACACAGTTCTGTGCAGCAGAGATAATTATAACTTGAAACTTTGATTGGTGAGTGTATGAAACAGTTTTGGTACACACTTCTTCAGCCATATGTGTATGTGTGTGTGTGTGTGTGTGTGTGTGTGTGTGTGTATCGGGGTGGTGGTGTGTGTATGTGTGCGTGTGTGTGCATGTGTGTGTGTGCGTGTGGGGGTGGGGGTGGGGTTGGGGGGGTATGTCATTACGTGGTGACACCAGTGCAGATGTGGCTCTGTCCATATGCTTTCTTGTTTCCCTGTTGTCCCTCGCATCCTTTTAGTCCTCACAATTTACAGAGATAATCCATCACTTTGGATCTTCATGGCAATTTAGGTTACATGAATGAATCAACAGTTAACTGGCAGTTAGTTGAGAGTCCATTACATTGTTATCATGTTTCCTGGTCAGACTGTCTGTATTTTCTCACCCATCGACCACCTTTTGGCTGTTTACTCACTGCCAGGAGAAACAAACAAGGCAGCAACAGGTCAGTGTAGATGCTAATAGCACTAAATCAAAAGTTTCCTTCTGACCATCCCGACTCATTTTTGCTGTCTGTGCTAAAACATTGGGAGTGACTGGTTGAACTGAAAGTGGAGCGACAAAAACGAGAGCTGTGCGCACATACACAGAAAGAAAAAAAAAATACAGCACGCAGCAGAAAACATGTTCAGAGATGTTAAGCCACATCAGACATTGCTGTGTTTACCATGGGTGGGTCTGCCCTGCGAGTGTGTGTATGTACAAACTATTTCTGTGTCTGTGAATTTGGGTACTGGATTTGTCAAGAGGGAGGACAGAGAGGATATTTGTATAAAGGCCTCGAGGTTCATTTTGATTGTGGTGTGTGTGTGTGTGTGTGTGTGTGTGTGTGTGTGTGTGTGTGTGTGTGTGTGTTTATATGTGCATGAATGTGTGTTTGTGCACATGTTTGGGCGTTTTCCCTTCTACTTCTACCATATAAGGCCATCTGCAGTCTTTCCTGGCCGGCTTTCAGTCTCTTTGATTATGGGATGGTGAGACCAGGTGCAACCGTGGCAACCACAGGGTGTGTTGCGTTGATACCAGGGAAGGGCGTGGCCCAGGTGCCTGCATGGCAGTGGGTCTGGGTTGCTATGGCAACGGCACTAATGTTAGGCTTAAAGCGACTGCACAACCCAAAGCTCTGGCTGACCTGAGGCTTAATCGGAAACAGATATAGCCCCCCACACCCCCCATACTCACCCTCCGCAACATCTCACCGTACATTAACTTTTTAATATTCATCTTCTGTTATTTTGTGTCACACCGTTTCATTTTCGTGGGGGCCTGATCCACAGGGCACACACCACTACTACAGTGAATGATTATCAAATCAAACAACCTGACGCTAAAACTCTAATGATCGTGAGTTTTGTTAGGGTAAATGAATTTTGGAAGTGAATCTATCTGTCTATATCTCTAGGTCTCCCACAGCCTGAAATGATAAAGTCTTCACCAAGAAGCAAAGAAAGAAGAAAGTCATAGATTTTTTTGCACTAAATGGATAAGAACAGAAATAAAAGGACTCCTAAAAACCAGTGTCTGAATACAGCAGAAAAAAATGAGAGAAACCTGAGCAAAGAAACATGTTCCCGAGGGATTACTTTTGCCCTTGGGGTTGCTGGGTGACTGACAGGAGGCAGGGCACAACGCAGCACATATCTGAAAACACTTATCTCAGCACAATGGGGGCAGGATCAAACAGACTCCCTGTGTTTAGGGAAGGGGATTATCTCACTGTGGAAGATGGTTATAATATTCAACAGGTGGCTTCTTATGAAATGAACATGCTCTGCTCTCTGCAGATATATCATTAAATTATTATATTAAATCAACAGGTCATCTTTCTTTCTAACTTGACCTGCTTTTTATTATTCACTGTGTGTTAAATGTAACTTGAAAACTTGACTGAAAACCTTCCAGGTGTGTGTTGATTAAGTTTTTCTTACCTTTCTTCATCTTCTTCTGCAGTTTGATGGTGTCTGACGACTTCTTCTTGATGTCTGCTCTGGCCTTTTTGTACTCTGAACAACAACAAGAAGCTGGCAGTGAGTGGGAGGTGGTGCATGTGTGTGAACACATGTGCGTAAGTGTGTGTAGGCATACCTTTAGCATGGTCTTTGTCCAGCTGACTGGCCACTTTTTTCCACTCCTCCATCTTCAATTCCAGTGGGGTGATGAGACTTTCTGACAGAGCCCTGAGGATAAAGGATTTACAGATCTGAATTAATTCAGGAACTCTCTGTAAACTGAGCCATGAGAAAATACTTTATCATAATGTTACTTTATGCAGCACAGCAGTTTCATTTTGTTTCCTAAACATAAACCTCTGAGCTGGAGCCGCTCTGTTGGGTCTTAAAAACATAAAGGCTGTACATTGTTTCATAAATGACCAAGGGCATTTTACCAAAGAGATCTCGGCTCTTGTGTGTACGTGTGCACATTGCATGAGTCATATGATTGACAATTTCTCTCCTGAGAGCAGACAGCAATGCTGGATAAATGGCAGTGATGAAAGGTGAAAATCAGGAAAACACGCAATTCCGGCACTGCTCATTCTCTCTCACAGACACAGACACAAAGACACGCACACAGCCTGACAAACTCCGATTTCAACCCCTTGTTCATCTGTATGAAAGTCAGTTGAAGTGATGTGTCTATTCCCCATATAGTCACATAAAAAAAAACTTTCACACTGATATTTAACAGCCTCACATGTCCACCCATCCATTCTGATTGCCTGTGTGCGTGTGTGTGCCTGTGTGTGCGTGTGTGTGTGTGTGTGTCTTACGTGGTGAACAGTTTGAGTTTGGACTCAATGCTACGGTGTCTCATACACATCCTGGTTAGTGCTGAGCCAATGTCCTTTGTGGCACCTGGAAAAACAACAACATAATTATGAAACGGTGAATGAAGTTCAATTTTGAGATAACTCTGATATTAAGCATAATACATTTTTTTACAATATGAAGCTCACAATGAAGCATTACGATTAAAAGTTAGAAACAAAATAAATCACAAGTAGATGACATCCATTCCCTCGTACATTATCCTTTCAATCTTTTCAAGAAGTTACATGTAGACTATTGTCAAAAGGATCTGCAAATCTGTTTTGATGACCCAAGAAAAAGAGCATCTCTATGCATTACTCCTGTTGCTGTAATTTATAGCACCGAAGGAACAAAACCTAATTAAAGCTAGAGGCATGCAATGTCTGCTTGTTGTTGAGGTTAAATGAGGAGGGGAAGCTCTGTATGTGTGTGTGTTTGCTATCATTTCTACATAAGTGGTATTAGGCAAAATCAATCAGATTAAGATCTTATGACAAGTGTTGCAATGTGTGTTGAAACAATAGGTGTGTGTGTGCATTAGAGCTAATACTGTTTTACCCAATTAACCAAGGCTAATTGTGAAAGGAGGTGGTTTAATCCCTGCATATTCCATTCATATAAAAAGAAACACACTGACAGAAACATTTATCAAACTTGAAACATCTCTAGAAAAAAATCAAGCAAACAGTATTCTTACAACAAATTAATGCCACGTCCTGCAACAGCTACGTAAATGCAAGCCTGGGGCTCATTCATTCAAAAGGTTATAAAATATATATCCACCTCACTTTTGTAAATGTTAGTGTTAGTGTTTAGAACAGTAACTTTTTCTTAAAATTGAGGGAAAAGAAAAAAAAACAGGGAAAAGCTCTGCATTACTATCAGTGGGTCTTCTGTCATCTTTGCACGCACACACACACACACACACACACACACACACACACACACACACACACACACACACACACACACACACACACACACACACACACACACACACACACACACACACACACACACACACACACACACATCATAATGGCTTCTTTGTCTGTTTGTGGACATAACACTTCCTGTTAAACTAACCTCTCTGACTCACATATGCATGCATAAACACACTCACACACAACACAAACTCACTGTACAGACACAGGGACATGAGACTGGATTACAGCCATCACAATGATCATTCAATCAACATAACATCAGTCAGTAAGTAGTACGATGCCAAAATATTCTAGTTACAGCACAAACATTTAGACTCTACTGTGTCACTGTAACATGGTTTGCTTCCATTCTCCTGAATCCTTTGAGATACTTACATTTCTCACCAAAAAGAAGAAAAATCTAGATTGACGAATAAATAAGTTAGTTAGTAAAGTAAATACATACATAATAATGTCATGGGCGTCATTTTGATGAGCAAGCACAGTGACATTTGATTGCTGTCTCTCAGCTTGATTCAGTATTGGAAGTGACACAGCAGATTCACACGGAGGCGGCTGTGCTATGCGAGTTCACACTAACACATGACTCATTCAAGTGATTTGAATATCAAAACCCAATGCTGAATGCCTCACAGGAAGGAAACAGGCAGAGACACACACAGATTAGACACGTGTGTGTGTGTGTGTGTGTGTGTGTGTGTGTGTTCGCCTAACAGTTCCAACAGCAGCAGGAAGTGAGTCCAAAACCAGGACCAGCACTGACTGTACACAGTACTTGACACTTACTTGATGCACTCGCTCTTTCCGCCCCTCCTTCTTTTTGTACATGTGCTGTCATTATTCCCGTTTCATTTTGTTTCTTATTACAGGAACAAGTCACAAACAGAATCTGTGCACCCTTCCCCTCTGCTCTCCAAGCATCTTCCCTCATTCACCTCCATCTGTACTGCCACTGCCTTTTCCCAATAACACCCTCCTCTCTCTCTCTCTCTCTCCTTCTCTTCCTTCCCATTTTCCTTCACTCTGGTGGCTTCTCTCAAACAAAACATTAATTATGGGCCACACATACACAGGAACATGAACAGAGAAGTGGCAGAGAAATGGCAGACAGACAAATGAAGAGGCACAGGGGTAAATGTTGAAGGTGTGGTGCAGAGAGGTGTGTTTGCTTTGTTGGTCCATTGGTGCCTGTTGCAGCCCTGAGTTCCGGGTACATTTACTTTAAGTCTACAACACTGCACAACAGCAGACACATTACCCTTATGCAACTCAAGAAGAGGCTTTGGAAGTCTTCCTTGCAGTGTTTGTGTCTTTAAACAAATTAAAAACAGAGAATTAATTCTGGTTTAACTATTGTTTCCTTTAAAACAACAATATCTGCTCATCTGAAATCTGTTTTACGTCAATGTTTTAAATCTAACAGAGTAACATTGCAGTAAAAAGGTTATCTGAAGTGCTTTAGATGGAGATCGAACTGAAATGTTTGTAATAATGTTTGTGGGTCTGGAAACTGTAATGGCTGTTTACAGCAGACAGCATGAGTAATCGTTTTACCACTGGCATCTTTGTTGAATAA
>CM055188.1:12903496-13303496 GCA_029224185.1 Karalla daura
AAAATCTCAATGTAAAACTTTCATCTTATGTGTTTCAAGTCCTCAGGGAGAGACAAAGCCTGCTGAGGTATTCACCTGCAGTGATCCCTACCTCTCATCGGGCTGAGGGCCAACTCACACACATTCTTTAGCTTTCCTAAGTAGATAATCACACAACCAGTAAAACAACTGCTGCTGGCACCTTTGTCACTGCTGTTAAGAGAGAACAAATACACAGTATGGAAATGACTTGTTGAAGCACAATTCCCATCTCTGGTGGTAAACCCATATACATGAGTTACAGAGGGTAGCGAGACTGTATGAGAACTCACTTGTGTGGGTTGCAATGCATGCATCTAGTACAGTATCCTTCGATGCCCTCCACATACTCCCCATACTCCTCACTCTGTTCTATGTTAAATATTTCTAACCTTGTGATTGCCTGACTGCTCAGTATTAACAGGTTGGCTGGAGTCTTTGTGCATTCTCCCCTCCTGGACCCCATGGACACTATGCTATATCTAGGACCCGCTCAATGGCCCTACCTCTGCCTACTGCTGCTATTGTGCTATTTGTAACTTTAAGCATACCTGCAAACTGTTTTGATTATGCTTGTGTAACCGGATGTTGAACTCTGCGTTTCTGCGATTTCTGGTAAATGATGACCCCCAAACAGAAAACAAACAAATTCAGTATTAGAGCCATGGACAAATCCTAGCTTGACAGCTGGAATACAAAGTGGGGTTTGTCGTGCCACATGTGGCACGACAAGAAATTATAAATAATATTGTTGCAAAAGTCATCTTACAAAAAACCCACAAAGAATCTTCATAAAATAAAAACAGACATAACAAATGCAAATAAACATATAGATTACATTTCTGAATGTTAATAATCCAACATATTGTTTTTTCAGTTAACACGACACAATTTACCTCGATTCATAACCAAATCAAACAGGAGGAAAGAGGGGGGTAGAGACAGGAAAAGGCAAGGGGGGAAGAGGGGGGGCTACCAAGACCCTCACAGCAGTGTACCAGTGCAAATGAAAACTATAATACAAGTTAAATCTGGAGTGCAATTGTATATATATATATATATAAAATAGTGATAAATATGCTACACTTGCCTGCCCGTGCTGGGTGAAGGATCTATTCTTTGTCTCTCATGGTGCGATTTCTCACATTTTGTCTCTGTCAGGGGTTTTGTTGAGAGTTTTTCCTTAGCTGTTGTGAGGGCAGGGGGTGCTCACTGTATTGTTGAATCTGTGTATGTTGAACTTGGTGCCTTACTTGAAAAGGCCTGAAAAAAACCCCAACCTATTGTTCTTGTTATCTTTGTAATAATAATGACAATAATAATAATAATCGTCAGTATTATTATTGTTGTTGTTGTTATTTCTGTTGTTGTCATTGTCATTGATTTTATATAGAGCTGTGTTTTTACAGGATTAGAGGGAAACCTCATCCTCGTTTTATTATACACAGCACAGTATGCAACTCCGATAGATACGATTTCTGCTGTGAAAATATAGCGTTTGTTTATTCATTGGTGTCATACACACTTTAAGCCGCATGATAGATATTTCGAGACAGTTGCGCGGTGGAGAGAAGGAGCCAAGAAGACTTCTATGTGTGTACGTCTATAGTCGTCAATGCTGAGAAACCGAAAGTAACTGAGCGAGTCCGTGAGACGCAGCTGCAGCGCAGTCAGTCCGTCAGTCTGACAGCTTCCTCGGCGATGGATCTGCTTCTCATCTTCCTCTGTCTCCTCGTCTGGCCAGGAATCAGCTGTGCTCAACAATACAGTAAGAAAACCAAGAAGCTTTGACGGCTGCGCTCATGCACGCTAAAACAACACCCACCTCCACACACAAACATTAAAATTATAGGCTCAGTGAGGCGTTGATAAGAATGGACGCGGCACAGTCTGCTTATGAGATAAACAGATAGATGAACAAATAAACAGTCGACGTTGTGGTGGGAGTTAAGGGAGTGTATAAAGGTGGCTGCTGCAGTTTCCTGCTCTTAGGTATCATTGCGCCATCATCTCAGGATGAAATGTTATGACTGAATGTTATCTCTGACTGTTCATTCAGCACCATCATCTGGTTGGTCCAGCGCTGTTGCATATTGTGGCAAGCTAGGGTGGAGAACAGTGTTAGCATACAATTGCACCTACAAAACATGTCAGCATAAATAATGCGAGCATGTTAGCAGGGTAATAGACTGTCATGTAGGCTGTCTGTGTTCAGCCTCCACTGTACCTAAACCTAAGCCCTGTTTGATCTGGATATTTAGCTGTTAATGTAATAGTTATTATTCGAAAAACATCAGTTTAACTGCCCATAAACATTTTCTCATCTTATAATGCTGTCATACAGATGTGCTATATGATCTGTAACTGCATTCACTGTGTGTTGATTTGCCTTCCAGGTCGAGTGGCTGTGAAAGAAGGGGAGAGGGCTCTACTGCCATGTATCGTCAGCTCTGACATTAAGTCAAAACCCTTTGACTGGAAGAAAGATGGGGGAACAGAAGTGTTTCTATATGATGGACATGATCACCAATATAGCAGCCAAGACGAACAATTCAGAAATCGAGTTTCATTTTTTAGAGATGAATTGAAGAATGGCAAGGCCTCTGTAGTCATTAGTAATACAAAGGTGACTGACAGTGGTTACTACACGTGTCTTTTACCCAGTCTTAATATGCAACACAGAGTGGAACTTATTATAGGTAAGTGCTTTAATAAACATGTAAATGTGTCTCCTCACTGCTGAAATCCAATTATGTGGTTACACACATATTTGAAATATATTATCCATCATGTCACCATATAAATATAATAAATAAAAATTTCCCCTCTTTCACCAAATAATTTCTCTGAACAGATATATGAACAAATTGAGAACAATTAATATTTTACTTGACTTGTGCTTTGTTTTTCTCTTTCAGAGTGTTTGTTAACCTCTTGAGGTTCATTTTGATAGCATGGATTTCTGTCTCTCAAAAATCTGTCAATCTTACATTATATTTAACTCAAATTGTGTGGCATTGATACATGCCCATTGCATCACTGTAGAGCAAACACTGCAAGGTTTTCATTAGGTGAGCTAATCTGACTCGTCTTTGAAAATGTTGACCTGAAAGGGCATTAAACAGAAAGAAAAAAGATTTTCCCCCAATTTGACTGTATTTGTCGTGTAAGCGTATCAGTGCTTTTGTGAACTGTTATCCTCAGATTGGCAGGATCTCCTACCAGTCTTGTGTATAATGTCTCTCCCAGTGTTGAGGGCATCAGACAGAAGTGTATTTAAGATATTGTAGAAAGTGTAGTACAAAGCACTTCCAGCAGGTGTCCACAGGGCTCCCTCAAACTTATCTTGACTCTCCAAAATATTAAAATGAACACTTAACACACGCCTAAACTTGTAACAGTTCGGTTTAGTTTGACCACAACGGGGTGTTCATAGTATTGAAATGTAGAGATAGTCATTCAGCGTTACTGAGTGATGCGTATTGGAAACATTTTGTAGAGTTTCCCTGGTGTTCATGTGCCCCCACACAACCCCCAGAAAGTCTTCCTCATTAACCCCGCAAGCAGGCAAGCGGTTGAGCTGAGTGACGACACACTCCAATCGAGCTCCCGGTTGTGGCCTGCTATTGGACGATGCTAGCTGTCAATCAACAGGCCTGCGATCGAATTAATAAGTCCTCTGCTGATTGGCTAATGGAGTTCAACTTCTGTAATGTCGCTCTGGTCTTGCTTCATTAAAATACCGCTTGATTCGTCTTACTTGTTGGCGTTCAATGACTGCAGAGATGCTGTACGTAATGGCTCAGATCTATCGTCCCGGATCAAAATCGACTGAAATTACAATGATGTCGATCTTTGTAGACTAGCACGGAGGATAAGCAACAAACACAATTCGTTATAAATTTTGTTATCATTTCCGTTTTGTTCCCATGACGCTAGACATAATGTGGTGATTGTTTTCAGTGAGACGAGTTTCTGGGTTACTGTGTCTCTTTTGGGGCTTACGAATCACCTTTTCTTGACCGGATTCCATTACGTCGTTTGCTGTTCACCGTAAACCACAACTGTTATATTGTGACGTTGTAAATCCGTCGTTCAGGTTTCTGGACTCGTCGATTACTGTGTCACATAGTGCTTGTATAGAAAGTACAGTATGTGTACAGCTGTGGTGAGTCAACATGTTGATTCTGAATAGGGACTTATTTTACCGTTCTTCCTGTAAATCACGGGTCGCTAGCAACCTGCGCGCTTCAAACTGTTAAGAGACAGATCAAAGGAAAACGTCTCAGGTGAGTTCTTACGGCGGCTGCGACATCACGAGTTACACGAGTATGTGTTGAGAGAGTCTGCTCAGACCTGAAGTCATTCGAAGACAACATGGTCCTCACTGTCAGAACCTCATTCAGAACACAGGTTCATGCCTGAAACTACTCATAATACTACATGTGCTGAACTATAGTAGAAGTTAATACTTAATTATTTCATTATTGTAAAGCACTCAACTCATTTACTCTCCACGAATATTTGTCGGCCATTTCATTTTCAGCTTGGTATAAGTGTTTGCATCCACTGGAATCAGTTTTATTTATCAGACAAAATTCTTGTGACTTTGTGATTAGACAGACAGGCTGATCAAAACATAATCCTGTGTATGATCTTGTATGTAATGGAAAGATACAGAGCAGATGGTCTTGAAAGTGATAACAATCCTGAAAGGGAATAGTCGTTTTGTACATGGGATACATCACCAGCTCCAAAAACAATGTGTTTATCATTTTTCATGTCATCCTTCCATCATGCATTGTTGTCTCTCTGAAAAACAAAGAGTTTACAAAGAGGTTGTATGGACAGTTGTCTCATTATGCTTTGTCATCATTCTGTTACAATATTTGATCAGTATTTAGTCTTTATGATCATTATGATTAACATCATCTTTCAAATGCTATGGTCTTCAGTATTGGATCAGATTACACACTTTTATTTCACTGTGTAGCATAATTAATTAATGGTGGTCTAACAAGCTTTATGGCCTTTGCTATGAGCAGTTATTCACCCATCCTTTGCTTGTACTTCAATGTCTCTGTTATGTGATCCCTGTCAGCTAATACAAGGAGACATGATTCAAGTTTTTACTGTGCCTTTTTGTTTCTATGTTTATCTGTTTTGTTTTGCTTTCCTCTAAACACATCATACTTCTCAGTCAAAATTATGATCATGTGAATTTTCTGATCTGCTGTTTCTTTATGTTCACAGGTGTTTGTGCGGTACCTGATGCCAAAATAGTTGAAGGCCCAGATGGGAAGACGCTGCTGCAGTGTGAGGTTCGAGGTGCTTCTCCTGAACCTACTGTGGAGTGGAGAGACAGTGCTGGAGAAGTACTTCCTGAAGGAAAGCCGAAGGTCGAGCAGAGAGGACGACTCTATTACGTCACCCTTCACGCTCCTGTGACCAAGACAAACCTCTTCACCTGCGTTGTCACACAGAAGGAAATTTGCCATGAGACCTCTGATGACATCTTTGCGGTTTATGGTGAGATTTTAAAATGTACAATATTTGATGTCTCCAGATACTATATTTGTTATCAATCTTGAAATATTTCTATATTTCTTAACACAATGTTAAGATGAAGACACAAACCAACTGTGAAGATTGTGAAGCTTAATTTTATAAATCTACAGATCAGAAAAAATACACAGAAAGACCTGGACTCTGTTTGAAAGTCAGTGCAAATTGATCAAAAAACAAACACAAATGCAGATTTTATCTTTTCACAGAGGCAGAAATTCACTGTAGCTATTGTTAGTTTACTGTGTGTATCATCAGTAATTCTATGTTTATACACTAACAATATATAAAATGAACAGTGACAATTCACAATGGGAATTGGCTTACATTTTTGAGTTACATTGAGTTACATTTTCTGTGTTCTATATGTGTCCAAGATGTGAAGATGTCTGAGGACTATTTGATCAAGGTTTAATCCTCATGATGTTCAACATCAGGGTGTCCTGTAGCATTTTAGAATAGAGGTGAATGATTTAGACACTAGTGTATTTGATGATGTTTGACCCCCTGGAGGTTTCCCTAGTCTCAGCTGCTGCTGCACTCCTTATAAAATCTATTTTTGATGTTCTCGTGTCATGTTTGTAACTCATCAACCCATCATGTCAGTGTGTAAAATAACATGTCATCATTGCAGCAGAAGCTGGCTGATTAACAGCAGAACTAACTTCCAGGTTCAGTTTTCTGAATGTGAGCTGAAACATCCTGTTGTGAAGTCACAGCTTCATCAGTCCCCAGGGCTGTGTGATTGAAGCTTCCAGCACAGAGGACTTCAAATGGCAGCCTGGTGTGACACAGCACAATATGTTCACTCCACCGTCCCTTTCAGTTCATGAAGAGACATTTTAACATGTGATACTCTGTCAGCACCGTAAACACACTTATTATTGAGGTAGCAGCAGCATTGTTGTTTGGAGACTCAAGTTTATTAGTGGATCAGTGACCTGACTGGATCACACCAGAGCTAATGAAAGTAGCACAAGTCAAACTAGGAGACATGAAGAGCAACCTGACATTAAGAATGAGCCACAAGATACAAGTGTTCACTTTCTCCTTTGTCTTTCAGATTCAGGGACTAACTGGGGAATGATTATCGGACTTCTAGTTGGGATCTTCATTGGGGCCATTGCTGTAATTTGTTTCAACAAAAGGAAGTGGATCAGAGGATGGTGTAACAGCGGTAAGTTTCTGTCATGGATCACAGTGGCACAATGTCGCAGTAGCACAACAGAAAACATCTGCTAATTATCTCATGTCAGACTATTCAGCCCTGCTTCTATTTGAAAGTATTTTTGGGGCTTTTCGAGGCTTTTATTTGATAGTGACAGGAAATGTGGAGAGAGAGGGGGAATGACACGTAGCAAAGGGCCTCCAGTTGGATCGATGCAGAGAGGATCGACTATAGGGTGTCTGCTCTAACCACTGAGCTAAACAACACTCCATTATGAACTGCTTTTGATGCTAATTCATTACCTTCAAAGAGAATAAAATTATTAAGCAGATTAAGATAATTAATCTCTGGCTGGAGCCTGTAGAAAGAAGAGTTCAACATCTGAGAGTTTTGTAGCTGCAAACTGGCAAGATTAGTCTCTTTCTGGTTTATTTGTTAGACTTGTTTATAAATTCAGATTTAAGGATCAGATGATTGGGAATAAAGTGTTCAGTCACACATCATAGTTCAACTCTCACTGCATTTATAACCAAAATGTATAAATAATGAAGATGAAATGATCAACTGACATCACTTTCTGAACATAACATGTAGGACCTTTAGGTCACAATTCACTCTGTGAGAGAAACTGATTTACACGTTCCTTTGAAAGACACAAACATTAAGTCATTTTGTGAGGAAATCTGCTTGTTCTCTGTTGTCTGACCATCAAACTAATGAAATGTTCACCTTTGTTAGGTCCCCGCAGTAGTCATAATGACACCACAACAGCGATAACTTCATACCAACCACCCGCAGATGGTATGTAAAGGTGAACATGCAGGCTCCTGAAAATATGTTTCAGCTTGTGAATGAAAATCTGAAGCTGCACAAGATGTGAAACTAGTCAGATGCTGCTTGATCTCAGTGAGTGAAGATCATTCTCACTGGATTACTACGTATACTATGAGGTTATTTTTACATCTTATTTTACTGTTTTATTCTGTCATCACACCTTCGATTGTAAGGCTCAAAATCACAGTTCAAGCCAAAACAGCACCCTAAATAAAATATGTGAAGAAGAGGATAACTGAACTTACGAGACATAAAAGAAAATATTTTGAAGGTGATATTGAGCCCCTAAAAACCAAAAGTAGCTCTCAAGTCTGGAGATCAGGAGCTGAAATGTCCCAGCTTAAAGGAAACAACAGCAACTTAAATAAGCATGTGATTGTTTTCAGGTGAAATTAAGCTTGTTTTATATTGTTTTGCTGTGTTGATTTTTTTTTTAAGTTATCATGAACTCCCCTTAGGAATGATCTGCAGATATGTTAATAAGCTTATTGTTTATGCTCTTTTTTACAATGCTCTCTCTGTTGTCTTTGCAACTATGAAGATTTCCCTGCTGTGGATCTAATAAACTTATTCTAAATGTATAACTGAATGCTGGAAGGCTTTGTTATTGTCATTCTCTCATATATCCTCATGTATAATACAATATGTTGTAATTCACCACATACATCAGTAAGTTCATTTTATGCATTTTAAATGGATCAAACTTAATTTCTCAATCATGTTAACCATTCAATTTTCATACAGTAAGAAATCAAATATCCTCTTGAAAATGAAATGTTAGTTTCAAGTAGAAACAGTATTTAACATCCAGTTTAGATTCAATTGGATTATTTCAGATTAAGATTTAACAGTTAATGACAGAAATACTTGTCTTGACACTTGTAACAAACCAAACTTAAAGTTGTTCAGCACTGCTACAAGATGGCTGCTACACTGACATTTCATCCCAGTGGAGAGAAAAGTAAAGGTGGCGTCCATGTGTGTTTCTAGTGAAAGTTATTACACTTTGTGTAACTGAGCTGCTCAAGTCTGGGTCAGATATTGATGAAAATAGTTTCAAGTCTTACCCAGGAAGTTTATAAATATTTTATGTTACAGAGTAGTACAAATTAAAACTTCAATAGCAAGTCTTCACTGTTTTCATGCCCTGAGCTTTTATTGACAAGAGTGTTTGATTTCCTACTGTCTTGGAGATCACTTCATCTCCTAACCAGTTACTGCAAGACAAACATTTTCACAATGTTTTTAATATTGTGGATAGTAATGTACATAACAGGTGTGTACATAACTATACACACAGGTTAATATGCTTCCAAGTTCCATCTAGTGCAGTTAATGCAATGCATGAATAAGTAATGCTGATCAATTATACATTAAATAATTTTTAGTGTGTAATGAACCATTCTGTCTTCCTGGGTGTAATGTTAGTCTGCAGCAGAGGTGTCAAGTACTTACTTACTTCTGCTTTACATTTCCACACAATTATCTGTACTTTCTAGTCCTTACATTTATAAATGCAAGGAACATAATCAGAAGTAAAGTACATGCATGTGTTTGTGTGTACTTGTTTCTAAATTGTTTGTTATGATTAATCATTTTCATTAAAGACTATTGATGACATGCTTCTGAGGTATGAAGTTTTACACCATTACAAGACCTATAGGCAACTAGTCTTCATATCTTCTGTAAAAACACATGTTCATTGTCAGTAGTACATGTACAAAGTCAGGTCCTTTCGCAATTCATTGGCAATTCTCATGTTTTTGACTCTATACAACCCCACAGTGGATTTTAAACAAAACAAACAGGATGTGGTTTAACTGCAGACTTTAAGCTTTTGCGTTTATTTACATCCAAATCAGGTAAACGGTGTAGCAATTACAACAGCATTTATATGTGCCTCCCACTTTTTAAGGGGCCAAAGGTCATGGGACTAAACTAACAATCATAAATGAAACTTTTACTTTTTAGTACTTGGTTGCAAATCCTTTGCAGTCGATTACAACCCGAAGTCTGGAAGGCATAGACATCCCTGGTGATGACAGGCCTCTGTGCCAGGCCTCTACTGCAACAGTCTTCAGTTCCTGCATGTTGTTGGGGCATATACTCTTCAGTTCTGTCTTCAGCAAGTGAAATGCATGCTCAATTGGATTCAGGTCAGGTATATATATAGAGAAGGTGGAGGAGCAGGAGGAATAGAGGAGGTGGAGGACAAGGAGAGAGCAGGAAGGCCAGGAGAGAGGAGATAAATGGTCTGCATTTTTTTACACCCTGGCTAATGCAAACTTGTTACCTGTGTGATTGTTTGTGTGTGTTTACCTTTCTCAGCCACAGACAGGTTAGGGTCGCTGCAGGGTTTGCATGGACCAATCACTTGGTGGAACAGTGCTCGCTGCAGATTGGCTGGCTGAGGAGAGGAGAGTGTGTTGCTTATGGAGCTTCATGAGGAGGAGATCAGGAAGTGGCACCTGCTCTTCTCTGACTCCACTCAGTCTGAACATGTACATACCTGTCCATTCTCCATCATGTTGGAGTACATGGCACTGCTTGGTCGCTCCCTGTGAGGCGGTAGCAGCATCAGCATCTCTCTGTTGTGTCTGTATTTGTCTGGCAGAGACGGTGAGCCGACTGCAGGGAGACAGGAGGACCACTCATTGAAAGCACTTACTGGGTTTACATGAACAGCTATATTCTCACCTTAACTATAAGACAGTGATCTGAAGAAGTTACCAAGTAAACAGTGAATTTTCATTACACTAATCTGAAAGAGACGTTAGCAGGAGGAGGATTTTAACTTGAGTCACCATTACAAGACTAAACACAGAGACAAACACAAGACACTGACTGATCTTGGGCAGGCAGACATCTAAAGGTTTGCAAGCTAAGATGCAAAGACATGCCCTTTTCACCAAGCTTTACACATCAAGAGATGGTGGCACTACATGTTCTACAAAATGTTGTCATCTAATGAGAGACACAAGGCCTCAGACTGAGCAGTGCTGATTCTCATCCCAAAACATCTCAGTGCAGGATGGAGGTCTCTACTTGAGAGGCCTCAGTAAAATATCAGCTTCTTACCTCTGATTGAGGTGGGGGTGGAGTTGATCATCTGTGATGGTGCAGAGTGGGTGGAGCTAAGGCTGGAGGAGGAGGGGCTTGCCTGCAGGGAAGATGTGAGGGTACAGTGTTGACATGATTCATTTAATTGAAAATACAGTACTGGGATTAACAAAGGAGTTGGGAGTAGTAGCAACTTGACTCATTCCCAAAATGTCCAGTGGCCATGACTAACAACTCCTTAGATTATAATGACCTGCATGAATGAAAATCTCCACAGACATCTATTAATATGGACGTCAGTATAAACAATTAATTAAACTAAAATTACTTTTTAAAAAAGTTTTCTTGTTTGATGAATACCACTTTACAGCGACTATTTATAAAAGAAGCAAGTTTAGTTAGAGAGAGAAACTAAAAAATACTGAATAATTATATTAGTTCTCCCAGTAAATAGGGAAATTTATGTGTGTGTTATTTGTCTGATTTGTCTTATTTGATTCAAAACTTACAATTGAAATTTGGAACAAGCAAACAAGCAAATGCAGGAAGAAGAAAAACCAAAACTACCAAAGTCTGCATAAAATTATTTTATGGGGATGAAACACATGCTGGAATTCACATGTTGAATTCCTGCATGAGAAACAGTGAGACAGAGAGAAAGAGAGAAAGTGTGGGAGCGAAGTGAACAACTGTCAGCACACTGACAAGTTCATAAACACTGGGCTCATGGGACTGTGTGAGGCCAGGAGCCCTCTGGGTGCATTCACTCCTGATGCAGACTTGTCTAGACCAGGCAGACCCTGCAGCGCCACATAGAAACACTGCTCTGAATATTCACACTGTCTACACACAGGAATGATGGGGTGACGCTCTGTAGTCTGAAACAAAGCACACCATTCTCTATGTTGATGTGTATTTGCACCCACATGGCAGAGGCTGTTCCTCATCATCTGGAACTGATCAATCAGCTTCTTGTGCAGAGGACGCATCTCAGGGTGCACCAGCTTTTCCTGCACAGCGAGGCCAACTCCAAGGATGTGAACCTGTGAAGAAATACCAGATCATCTTTGTAAAAAGAGTTAGAGTCACAATGAAAAAAAAAAAGCAAAACAAAAAACTCTCTCCTGCTCTTCCTCACTGGCATTGTAAATACTGGTTCTCAGATGCCCCTAAAAAATCTAAAATATCTAAACTCATCTTGATTCCAGCTGAAACTTTATGAATAACAGCTAATGAGAGAGTGCCCGTATTTTTGCTGTTGCATGGATATCAACTCTGATGAGGATCACCTATATTTGCTGCTTTCATGCATGCACACTGAAATACTTAAGAAAACAGACAAACTGAAATCCTAAAATTCCTCATTTCCCAACCAGTTTTCTGTATAAATAAAAGATATTTGACGAAGACATTTTTAATGTTAAACGTTTTTTTTAAAAAAAGGGCTGACAGGTCTCACTTTACTGATCATCATGGAGTTTTTGTAGTGATGATGTGATTCACAAAGTGTGCTTATACTTGAAATGTACTGAAGTTACAGATAAACTAAAGATTAACTCTTTCCAGTGTGTCTCTCAACCTGTATGGTATCATCAACAACACCTCCTTTGGTTGATGTTCATCAGTGCAGGTCTTTTAGATGTTCCTGAGACATGGTGGATCTTTGGTATGTTTTGTTCAGCTTCAATTTGGAGAAACTCCTCTCTGCACCTATCACAGGAATTGTGACAGCAATTATCATACCACAATTTAGGTACATGATTGTTTATCTGTTGATATTTATTATATTCAAGCCAGAACACTCAAAGGGAGATCTCTTTGTTGATACCTCTTGGTATCTGGCGATGCCCCCATTGGCAGCTGCATCGATGACTATTCAGTGTCATACTGAGAAGGTTCATGTTGCTGTGGAGCTGCTTGTGCTGGTGCTGGGAACTCCTGGTTCTTGTTCTCCACCACAGAGATGGCATTTTCCAGAGTACTCACCTCCACCTGAGCCACACACACTATTTCCACATGTCTCTTGAAAGTATTAGCGGCTGTTTTCTACTGAATGTGAAAGCTTTTTGATTTGAGGGTTGTCACATTCACATCTTGCATACATACACTATATTACCAAAAGTATTCACTCACCTGCCTTTACTCATTCTATGAACTGAAGTGCCAACCCATTCCTAACTCATAGAATTCAATATGATGTCGGTCCACCTTTTGCAGCTATTACAGCTTCAACTCTTCTGGGAAGACTGTCCACAAGGTTGAGGAGAGTGTTTATAGGAATTTTTTTCTTCCAAAAGCGCATTGGTGAGGTCACACACTGATGTTGGATGGGAAGGCCTGGCTCTCAGTCTCCGCTCTAATTCATCCCAAAGGTGTTCTATCGGGTTCAGGTCAGGACTCTGTGCAGGCCAGTCAAGTTCATCCACACCAGACTCTGTCATCCACGTCTTTATGGACCTTGCTTTGTGCACTGGTGCACAGTCATGTTGGAAGAGGAAGGGGCCTGCTCCAAACTGTTCCCACAAGGTTGGGAGCAGGGAATTGTCCAAAATGTTTTGGTATCCTGAAGCATTCAATGTTCCTTTCACTGGAACTAAGGGGCCAAGCCCAGCTCCTGAAAAACAACCCCATACCATAATTTCTCCTCCACCAAATTTCACAGTCGGCACAATGCAATCTGAAATGTACCGTTCTCCTGGCAACCTCCAAACCCAGACTCGTCCATCAGATTGCCAGATGGAAAAGCATGATTCATCACTCCAGAGAACGCGTCTCCACTGCTCTAGAGGCCAGTGGCGGCACGCTTTACACCATTGCATCCGATGCCTTGCATTGCACTTGGTGATGTGTGGCTTGGCTGCAGCTGCTCGGCCATGGAAACCCATTCCATGAAGCTCTCTGCGTACTGTACTTGGGCTAATCTGAAGGTCACATGAAGTTTGTAGCTCTGTAGCAATTGACTGTGCAGAAAGTCGGCGACCTCTTTGCACTATGCGCTTCAGCATCCGCTGACCCCTCTCCGTCACTTTACGTGGCCTACCACTTCATGGCTGAGTTGCTGTTGTTCCCAAACGCTTCCATTTTGTTATAATAGAGCTGACAGTTGACTGTGGAATATTTAGGAGCGAGGAAATTTCACGACTGGATTTGTTGCACAAGTGGCATCCTATGACAGTTCCACGCTGGAATTCACTGAGCTCCTGAGAGCGGCCCACTCTTTCACAAATGTCTTGTTTCACAGTCTGCATGCCTGAGTCCTTGAATTTATACACCTGGGGCCAGGCCAAGTGATTAGGACACCTGATTCTGATCATTTGAATGGGTGAGCGAATACTTTTGGTAATATATGGTAATATATGGTAATGTAGCTTATATAATATGTCATGTATGTATATAATACATCCAGTATTTTGAAATAGTATTTCACTGCGCATACAATTCATGGTGTGATGATATATGGATGTTGACATATGGCCGAGCAATATTTCTACATTCTAGATCATCCAAATGGATTTTGGAGAGGCATTGGCTGATTGTTCTTATGAATGAAGCTGCTGACTATGTAGCAGAGAACTTTCCACTTCTACCAGCACCTGCACACTACACACTCATACATTCATTCAGAATCATACATTGTTGTATTGCAACACCTTGTTTAGATGTAATAAAGACAAAATAACAAAATATATATATATAATGAGGCACCGAACACAATACAGAGCATAAAACCATCAATGCATTTAAGTAGAATAGCAAAAAATATAATAAACAAACATGCAAGTGAAGTCATTAACTCCACTACAGACTGGTAATGTATGTATCAACATTAAAACAGGTTATTGTCACTCAAACAAATGAGCTTGTCTTCACTGACACAGCTGAAATGCAGCCCTGACTTGCCATGTGGTGTAATGGAAAATTTTAACTTGGCATCAAGAACGGTCTTACTGCTGTTTGAACTTTGTATGACACATACACAGGAAATATAATGTTGGCACACAGCAGGAGGTGTTATTAACTTCTTGGAAATGCAGAGGCATGACCAATACCAGGAAGTATCATAATGTAAACCCATAGTGCAAGAGAAGTGGATGTAAACCTTTTCTTCACCACACTCCTGCAGACTGCTCTGCTAGTTAGACTGTCTAAAAGAAGACAAAGAAAATTAGCTGCAGACTTTGCTCATTACTTCTTGTAATGAGCAAAGCACGTTGTCACGTTTCAAGCGTTTTTGCGCGTCTGTCGCTTTTGGTGTGAATGCCCCTCAAGGCCTCACAGTGACCAAATTAGAAAATCCATGAATTTCCCACCCTTGAGACCTGACCCTAGCATGTTTTACATGCAAGCTGTCTATTGTTGACACAGGGTATAAAGGTTGTAGCAGAATTCCTCGACAGAGGATGCACCCACCAGGGGGCGCATGATTATAGCGCCCCAGCGTCCGTTACCTGCTCAATCCCAGGCAAAGTGGCGATCGACCCTGGATGCGGGTTTGCTTCTGATGTTCCTCAGCAGGGAGCACCCGTGTCCTGGCCCTGGGGCCAGCCTTTACATGTGGTGGGAGTACAACTAAACCTGGGACACCTTGGTGTAGAGCATCCCCAGCTCTATGAGACTGCCTTGCTGTTAGTGCTCATTAAAGACAATTGTAGCAAATCTTAAACCACCCTCTCCCAGCTCCTCACAGGCACCACACAGACATGCACTTGTCACCATTTTCCTTTCCCTCTCCTCGAGGTGACCTCAATTTTCTGGTCTGGTCAGGTTAAATCAGTTCAATAAAGTCATTACCACTACAGATGACATTCATATGATAAGCACTATCAAGAAGGTTGTTTTTCCATTAGACAGGTGGGGGCAACTCAATTTCAGCTCTTGTAGAGCAAATAATCTCAGCACCAAGAATTCAGATGTGTATTACATGTCTAAGCAGCTAGTTAAAAAACAAAAGATGAAAAGCAAAAGCACCTTGCTGTACTGACTCACTTTATATCCCAGCTAAAGAAGCTGCGACGTTTGTCCAAGTTGTGGATAATTGACTCTTATCTCACTGTTCTCAACATGAGTCAGATAGATGTGATTCTCGGTATTGGTTATAAAGATTGAATGACTGATGATCATGGGACTGCTGAGCAAACAACCCAAAGGGCAGTGTATTCAGTATGTTCATGTAAGTGTAAGAGAATCCTAAATGCAGCTACTGCCTCCTGCAGGCTTCACCCTGGCACTGAATCAGGAGCTTGACCCCCAGTATTTTGCACTTTATTTGACAATCGAGTTCAAAATGCACAACAAGCCAAAAGAATTACAGGGGTAAGAGCAATAACTCAAGTTGCTCTAAAGTGCTATGTGCTGGGCAATAAAAACAAAAACAACTGCAGGCCTCTTGGCTCATCAACACAATAGATGTTAATTGCACTCTCAGATCAGCAACTCCTAATATAAACCGTAAGGGCACTTACCCTGCCAATATGCAGCAAACAAAGTTGACAATATTACCCATGTCCTGACACAGCAGCCTGTGGTTCAGAGTTCAGCAGCCTCTCTCCGTCCCTCCAAAACCTCTTAAAAACTCTGTTGTCACCTGAGGATCCACCACAGGTGCTCTGAAACTGGTGCACGCCAGTCTCCCAGTGAGACGCAGCTGGACCCTCTGATACCCAGCACCACATCAGAATCACAAGCTTACATTCATACAGCTGACGTTATTATCTAAGTGGCAGCTGGTATTGCAACAACACAATGCACAACGTTCATCTTACATGCCTCTAAACCTCAGGGAGAAACAAAGCCTGCTAAGGAACTTGAAGTGAAGCTTCAATGATTTGGGCAGTTTGTATTCAAGGTTCATGATCTCTTGGAGACCTCTGACAGTATCTCCTCTCTTGAACTGCTCTCATGTAGTATGGCAGTTATTGTTCCTTCTCGTTCCATTTTCTTTTAGGATGCTGAGACAACTGCAGAAACATTACTAAAATAGAACTGGGACCTGAGCTTGAAACAGGAACATGTGACACCTGCATGATGTAACACGGTAATATATTGTACATACCACAGTGACACTTAAGAATCTGAAGAGCAAATAATTGAAATAGAAAAATGTAGACAACTTGTGACAAGACACGCCCTTGCCCTGTCTGACCTTCTCTATCTCCACTCATCATCCCAGACCCTGCGTTCCTCAGATTCTTGTCTGCTCTCTATCTCCTGTACCAGACTACGGACCTTCACTGACAGAGCCTTCAGTGTTTCAGCCACTGGTGTTCTGTCCATGGCCTTTTCAAAACAGTCATTTAGTTTTATTCTTTCTTCATCTGTTTTACCTTTTTCACTGTAAGGCTCTGTATACATTGAAGTTGTTATTTTTATGATGTAACATTTACTTTACTTTATTGGCAGGACAGTCGTTGAGGAGTACACCTGCAGCAGTAGCACCTGTAAGACCTGAAGAAACCCTGAATTAAAGATATTTTTACATAGTAAATGACACTGCAAAAGCATCCTATGAACTTCAATCGAGTGATTGAAGAATGAACAATAGGGCATCTGATGGATTTGATAAGAAGTATGGGACTGAGTATTCAATGAGCTTGTACACAGTACAGTCACCATTTTAAGGGGTGTGCCATCTATCACTGACAAACATATCACATACTCCCTGGCTCTGAACAAAAACACCAACCTCTCTGCCTAATTCAAAGCCCCCAAAGAGTCTGTCGATCATCAAAAAACAAATATCATCATTCCATTTAAGCATCTAAAATCATCTCCATAAAAGTGGTTCAACAGGTATCATATCAAATGAATACTCATCTATTGTAAAATGATAAACTATTCATTTCAGTATGTTAAACAAAAACATAACTCTATTCACATTCATAATCATATAGCCTCAATTAATTCAGCCATTGCCTCACAGTCTTCAAATTGTGAGTAGCTCAGGTTCCTCAGTGTTTGGGCAGCCACTGTTATTGAGCGACTCAATGTCTGTGCAGCCGGAGACACCTTGTGTGGGATCTTGTTTACAGCATGCAGTCCTTTCTCCACCTGAGCATCACTGAGATGATCGATAAAACTTCCAGCTGATGGGGTCAGCAGTGTTCATTATTGGGCTGTATGCTTTCTGAATCAGAATCAGAGCTGGAATCCTAATTAGTCACAGCTCATACAAATACAATGTAATGCATCACATGCAGTCATATGTAAATAAAACACAAATTAAAATATAACAAAGGAGCAAGTAAGCCTACAACAAAGATCAGTATTTACAGTATTCATGTTGTATGCAGGCTTCAGCATGTGGCAGGCATCCATCATGACTAACACTGTCACCAGTCACTGGATGAGCAAAAGAGGTCTTCAGAGGGTTTTTCTTGAGGTCAAAGTTGAGGTGGTTGCACATGCTGACCCTTGGAGCTTTATTAGATTTGCTTCTAAGTAGTGATTAAAAGCCAACTATTTCATTTCATATTTCACTATATCAACTATTTTTTTATTATTATTTTATTGATAATAACAGTATTTTGAATATTCTCTTTGAATTATTTTGATTTTATGTTATATTTTTGATAATATTCTGTTGCTATTATTTGTTTAGTGAATTGCTTTGCATCATCAGTCTTGTCTTCATTTTGGTTAATTTATTGATTGTAATCTTTGGTTGTAGTTTGGATGTTAGTTATTTCACTAGTAAGCAGCAGTGTAATTCGAGAGATGAGTTGATTATGTAAAGGACAGAATCCGGACACAGAGCTGAGGGGTTGTGTGTATCTTGTCTGGTTTTATTTCACTATAGCATAGCAACCTGCTCGTAGACGTTCATGCACTGCTGCTCTGGTAGCTGAATACCAAGATGGTGGCGCCTTTTAGCCACGTCCCTCCACAGTGGATGCGGAGTCTATGTTCATGAAACGGACCCTTGGTGTCTACAAATGAGGCGGAGAGAATCAATGTGTGCTTAAATTTTGTTATTTGTCATTGCACCGTGAAAACTATGAAACGGAAATACAGAAAGAAAAACAAGAAATGAAATAAAATACACCAAGAAAATGTTTCATTTATACACATCAATACAATCATTGATGTTCAATAGACAATTAGATGATACATTTATTAAATCATGTCAGTTAAAACTCAATCAGACCATATCAAAGTAAAGTGCACATTCCTCAAAGTAAACCAAATCCAGACATCCCAAGGATGAAAATAATTCTGAAACTGAGGTCCACATACATTGTTCTACTATACCAAGGGAGCTAATTGTTTGATGTCAAAAGTGCCATCAGGGAAACCATCTGCCTCCTAACAACAATAAAACAAGCCTAAAGTGAACACAGCACCTAATCAACATGAGGATGACACATAATTACAATAAATGGTTTAAAATGAAACTTACATGGAGAGCCACTAATAATAAAGCAAGGGAGAGACAGCAGCACATGCACCATGCCAGCACAGAGGAGACAGGTGGGGAAGGGTGCACAGGTGAGGATTAGAAGCCTTCATAGTCTCCTCCCTTTTATCCCTTGCTACCCTCCACAAAAGACTGGCCACTAGATGTCAGTCCCAGGCAGTCCCATGCATGATCAGCCTCCGTCACTGCCGGGCCACCGGGGCACTCATGTTCATCTTTTCTGAAAAACAGGTTGATCCACAATTAAAATCACCAGATTTTTCTTAAAATGTCATCCAAGAATTCTTGATGAGAGTTAGGAATAATTAATATTATTTCAGGTAATAAGGTACTATTAATGTATTGTGAAACAGAAGGATTGAACAGGTTGTTGAATTAATTCAGAATAAATTAATCTGAATATTATCATCTCAGGGAACATGTAAACATCCAAACCATGTAATTTTAGAGTGTAATCTTTAGAGATAAATATGTGAAGTTGTGTTTTTACAGTACTTCAGAAGAACTAAATGTACACCAGCTGCTTTATTCCAAACATAATCCAACACATTTTACACCACATCATAGTACCTAACATTGACACATTTTGATATTTTAAGATGTAAAATCAATAGAACCAATAAGCTATGTGACCTGTTCCGCGATAGTGATCACTTATATACAGTGAACTACATGAGCAAAGCGACTTCTATGTGTGTATATCTATGTTCATGAAGGCAGCGAAACCGAAAGTAACAGTTTTGTCCCCTCTCAATACTGAGTAAGTGGAGGGGAAGCAGTGTTACCAGTTTTCTCTGACCGCTTGACAGCTTCCTCGGCGATGGATCTGCCTCTCATCTCCCTGTGTCTCCTCGTCTGGTCTGGAATCAGCCGTGCTCAACAAGACAGTAAGAAAATCGAGACTAAGTTGACGTTGCTGTGTGTGTGTGGGGGCAGTGGGCGCTGCGGTTTTCCGCCCTCAGTTGTCATTCCGCTTTCAACTTTCTCCTTTCTCTCTCTCTCTCTTTGTGACGGGTTTGCACGGATTTCGAGATTTTCTTCCCTGCAAAGTCAAGTTAGCCGCACCAAAATGTCAAGTGCGCCGGTATTATAAAACTTAAGCTAAATGCAGGAAGTCCACTGAGAAAGTCAGCACAAGTTTATTACGAACGATAACTTCCGGTTTTGAAAATAGAACATTGGTAATACATTGACGGTTGATCAAGCTGGTTTCCATTAGTACTATTGCGGCACTCTTATTTTGAAAGGAGAAGTAGGAAGTGCAGAGTGGCGGTGTCGATGCGGTCCGAGACGAGGCATGAAGGTGCATTTCTACTGTACTATAACAACATTTTGGTCCATAAGTTCTGACAATGGTTGCTACAGTTGACACCAGGAGGGTCTTGACTACCCCCTCATTCATTATCAAGCTTGCTTATTTATTTATTCATTTATTGATTGATTGATTGATTGATTGAAAAATTCAACCTCCAATTTGCAATATTCTTGTCCAAAAATTTCTTTCAAAAATAAACCACATTCACATAAGTAAAATAGGGCTGTGTGAGCTGAAAATGAACACAGTTCCTCTTCTTTTTGTGTTATTTCACACAAATCTCACAGCTCCCGTCAATAAACATTCTCCCATTTTAGTGCACTGAAAATAAGTAAGATACTTACAAACAGTAAAAGGGTCTATAGTACCACTGAAGAACATTGTATTGTTCCATGTTACATCACACTACATGTAACAATCAATCAATGAAGGCCTTGAGAGTGATCAGAGCCTTGAGAGTCACTTTGTATTCATCTACAAAGTTGTCAAGCCTGGTCATTTTTCTCCGCTGGAACCCGGATCTGTTTTAGGTTCCATTGGCTTTTCTCCATGATACCCTGGGTTCGATTATCCTGGGTGTAATTCTAGGGTTGGACATAAAGATAACACTCCACTCAAAAAAAGGTTTATGTCTTCACCTGGTCATTTTTTTTTTTTACCTCTGACAGTTTACTGGCTGTTCTATTATATTTTTTGCCCAAAGTGTCAGCAAAAAAGGTCATTCCATGATGACCTAGATCACCTGGCAGAAGAATATTCTTTTTCAGAAGAATAGCCTGAGGAAAAAAGATAAATGCCAGATTTCCCATGACATGTTCCCAGACCAACTTAAGATGTATTAAATGGCTGTGAAGAAGTCTAAATCTGATTACTGTGCAGAGTTAATAAACAAACAAGCCCACAGACCCAGAATTCTGTTTAAGACCATCAACTCCATTCTAAAACCTATTGGTCCACCCACTTCCTCCTCCCCAGAAATCTGTCAGGATTTTCTAAACTTCTTTATTAATAAGATCAATGCAATCAGGGATAACATCACCCCCCTAACTCTGCGATCCTTGAGTCTCATGCCTCGACCTACTATCTCCACCTACCATCTGGTTTCATACCTAAAGCCCTCCCGTTGCTCCTCTGATGTTATTCCCATATTATTCATATTATTCTTTCTATTGTGAATAGTTCTCTCCTAAATGGTGTTGTTCCCTGTGGTTTTAAACATGCTACTGTTCAACCGCAGTTAAAAAGCCCAACCTTGATCCTTTAGATCTTATAAATTACAGGCCTATCTCCAAACTGCCTTTTATTTGTAAGATTTTAGAAGAAGTTGTTTTTCAACAGCTTTCCTCCTACTTGAATGATTTTAATATTTTGCATGAATTCCAGTCAGGTTTTAGAGCTTTGCACAGCACAGAATCTGCACTGTTAAAGGTCCATAATGATATCCTTATGGGTGCATCAAGGCAAAAAACATGCAAACTTGTAATGTTTGGAGGCACTACAAAGGAAAATGGCAAATTCTGTCTTTGAGATTACATAGCTTTTTTTTCATCTGCACTCATAAGCACATTGACATAAAAACGCTACTTACTGTTTTTTGCAAAGCTCCTTTGCATTTTTCATGACATGACTCAAGCATCTATGAATGATGTGTGGACTGATGGCAACGTCCTTTGCCTGTCCACTCACGATCAGGAAATACCTGGTGAGAAGTTCCTGCAGACTCAATCCACAAAATAAAATGAAAGGGACTGTAGGAGGACCACTAAACCTTCACAAATAAACATAACTGGCCTGGTTTTGGCTTTTGGGCCATGCTGTTTGCTTAGTTCAGTGACCACAGACCCCAAGAAAAAATAAACGGAAGTTATAGTGTGGTCACTAGTTTCATATGTGGCCACAGGGAGAGGGGAAGATAGTTTTGCCGAGTGCCGAACAACCACCTCATATATATATATAGAAGGGTGCGGTTTGGCCTTTGCCCTTCACTACAATGCTGCCCACTGCGTCAATATAAACAATGTCCTCTTTGCATCTGTTACACAAAACATTGAGGGTCTTGACAGAATAGGGCATTATACTTTTTGGGTGTAGGCTGACTTTCTGTAGCACCCTTTCCTCAGGGTCTCCCTCCTCTTCCTACAGCATCTTCTGTAGGCTGAGTACCTAATTTTTATGCTGCTTTTGTTTTATTTTCTGGCTCCTTAACAAGGTTATCATCACACCAGTTGAAGGGACCTGGTCCCTGCACCCTGATGCCATGACAGTGTCATCAATTCTTTCAATGTGGTCTAAGAAGATGCTCCTGGGCATCTTTGATGCAAGGATCTGGGACAGGGCATCCCTTCTGTCTACTCGCACAAGCCATCTTTTTACCTGGTCCCATTGATGGCACACAAGACCTCCTCTGAATGTGACCAAGGCTTTTAGTGATGACTACTGGGCAACATCATCTGCTGAACACACAAAGACCGGACCACTTGTAGTTGAGCCGATGGGTTTTACCCTGTGTCTCCTGAATGCAAAACTACTAAGTGGATGTATAGATCGGCTGACTTTCACCATAACTGATGTCCAGTTAAGAGTTTTGAAGCGGCAAAGATGTTGTTTCTTCCGAAGCTTTGTCCAATCTTTGTTTTCAATAAAAAAGAAGCAAGGCGGTGGCGGCAGTGAGTGTTGAAAGTACTTGTGTTCTTCTGATGTTTTTCCTGCATCAGAGGAGACTGGTCCAATCTGCAAATAACAATGAAACCAAATTAAAATATAATAGTTATTCTCAAATATAGATTAAAATTGATTTATTTCAACTACAGCACTTTGAATGTATAGTAAGGCCTGTTGCCTGTTAATCACAAGTCATTCTTTGAATGATTCAGCCTGCAGGTATAGTTTTAGTAGTGGTGAGTGACCTTTGTTGTTGTGGTGGCTGTTTGTCCAACAGACTTTCACAACATGAAATTAAAGTTAAATCAAACTGATCAAACGACAGCTTTAGGCACCGATTTCTCACTCTGAAAAGTAAGCGCACCCCTTCCCCCACCCCCACCGGACTGTCAAAACATCCCAATATATATATGTATGTATGTATATATATATATATATATATATATATATATATATACACACACACACATACATAAATACATGTATGTATATTTCAAAAGAGCAAGCCTGAAAATATATCACTTTTTTTTAAGACGAATGCATGCACTTGGATATCAGAACTTATGGACCAAAATGGTACAGTAGAAATGGAGCCCCCAGGATTTTTCAGTGGAAAGCCTTAAGGAAAAAGTCAACTTTGAAGCTTAATTTCTCAAAAATGATACAGTCAGAATGCTCGATAATGAGTGAGGAGGTAGTCAGGGTGTTCCTGGTTCCAATTGTAACCACTGGCCTGGAACTGGCATGCAGATGGATTGTTATTCCAGCCAACTTGTATGGAAAACGGGCACACAATACATAGATTACTCACTAGACATAACATACAAAGACAATTATTTAGTATATTTTCAGAATTGTAATTAAAAGAGCATCAACCCTACCTGACGCTCTGATTGAATTAAACAGGAGCTCCAAGTGATCCTGGCTGAACCTGTAGGTGAGGACATACTGCTGAACTTGGAGCAGTTCAGGAATCATTAGCATCAATGTGTCGATATTAATGATGAATCCAGTGACAGACAAGTACCAAAAGAATAAAGCTTTATTATTCTGGTCATGGTAAACAAGGCACCTTAAGAGTGCGTCATATCATTTTGTTCATTCAAAGCAGTTAAGTGAATTTTCCATCACATCCGGTGGTGATGTGTATGAAATAAAAACGGTAAACACTTTGGGATGGAGACTTTGTTTTGTCTTATGTTCTTGGACATGTTTTGTCTGCTGGTTGAATTTACTGCCCAAACTACATTTTTCTTTGCCTTTGTCTTTGTGGTTTTTGGTTTAAAACTTCACTTTGTTGTAAATGGGAAACTAAACACTGCTATGTAGGTTAAGCACTTTTCCCTTTTTGTTTTATTTTATTTATTTGATACATCATTAGGCATTGGTCCAAATAGTTGACATATGTTTTCCCTCACCTATGTTTCAAACACTTGCACTTTATGTGTACTTCACATCGTCACACATCTGTGTTTCAGTCTGTCTTAAAGTCAACTTCTCTGTGAGAAGTCAGGGTTGGGTCATGAATTTTGAGCAATGCATATAGACAGACCCACATTCCCTCTTATAGTCATCAGCTGTCAAAGACACTGCCATAGGTTTATTTGTGAGTGAGTTTAATATGAGTGGTAGCAAATAAGTGAGGTTTTAATATGTCCAGGACTATCATGATATAATGTTTAAAATACAAATACTCACATCATTAGGGTGAGGATGTGGGTGCAAGGTTTCAGTTACTTGGGCATCCCGAGACACCCCCTGCCCTGTGATTGGTAACAGAATATTAACATTTATGAATGCTAATAGCCTTATGCCAAAGAGAAGGTGTATACATACTCTGTGGAGATGAGACAGACAGGAAGCCGAAGATGGATGGAATAACATTATCTCTGAGTCAGACAATCTCACCTGTCCTATCAAAATCCTCCTGTTTACAATGTTCACTGCAAAGCACAGTTATATCACTTGCAGTGAATCTTTCCCTCCTCAAAGCCACTTCCCACTTCTTCCTGGTGTCTCTGTCTTTCGGAAACCTTCAAAATGAATCACTGAGAACATGAGAGACATGAGCAACATTTTACAAAGGAAGCTTATTTTTTACCTTCTTCCTATTTTTCTACACCCTATCTTTCTGTTTCCTAATAATCGTATGTATGTCTCCGTATTAACTTCCTGAAACTGTCTGTCAGATTTTGCTGCTGGACATAAATACAGTATGATAATATTCTATTCTCAAACTTTAACTGAAAATAATGTTTAATCTTACTTGTGAAAAGTAATTCCAACAGTTTTCAGAGTTTGACAGTTATATGCGACACAGTGCACATGCATGCAATGCGATGTCTACTCTTTTATTATGTCTATGACTTGTCTCCTGCATGGATGTATTGTTCCCCTGTTAAAACTATTCCTGAAAAGGTTCCGGATTTGAAAGGGAGAGAAAAAGTCTTTACAATTGGTGTCCTGTGAGCAGGACACTTCCATAGGCATAACAATGAAAGTGTTAAGGAGCAGGGAGTGATTTTACAGTGAAGTTCTTGAGTCTTTGATGGCTGAAGCTCACAGAGTTCAGGCTTTATCTAAACGAATAGTGATATTAATCATGTTCCTAGATGCATGTAAAATTTCCACACTACAAAGATAACCTCGTAGGCCAAGCATTTGATAGCGCACTGTAGCCGTGTTTAAGTGGTAATCATTCATGGGTTCATGTAAGGATCAAAGAACAAGTTAAATTTGTCTTCTACATTCGTGGTACTGCACCCTGTCTTAATTTAGCGTGAGTTGATGTGGTCAAAAGTATCCCAGAAACAGAGGAGATTTTTTCTTTGTTACAGTCTTTTTTTTCTTTTTATTAATCTCTGGCTCAAATGTGCACCCAAATGGCTGTCTCTCCAAAGTGTGAAATGTGTGGCAGAACAAGAGGGCTGCAACGTTTAAGCCACAAATGTTGGGCTTGTCAGTTTCTACCCCTACGTAACATTATGGACACTCTACCTGCCCACACAACTACTGCAACAGTCCAAGAATGTCATGGTGACAAAACTGATGAGTCCTGAAGTCTTCTTGCTTAAATTGACCTAGAATATGTTGTGCATCTTGTTACTGTATCACAGGGGAGACAAAGTTAGCTGTCTGACATGTCACAGTCACAAACTGTTGACCTGACAAGAGCTGTTCACTTAATACATGATTTAGTAGAGACATTGAAAGACCACAGGCAGGAGGAGTCTTTATTTGATGACTTGTGGGATGAAGCATTGAATATCCGTGAGCAGTGTGATTCAACGTCAGAGAACGCTGAGCACTAAGCACTGTTGGTCAGAGGGAGGGAGAACGTGACAAAGATGTCTCACATTTCCTTACAGACTTTTCTCAAATACCAACTGTGAGCTCATGAGAAGCATTCAGTCTCTGGGGGAAAAAAAGATACCTTTTTAAAGGAGAGCAATGTTTTTTTCATTTTGCCGTTTGTATAATGCAGATTGAGGATTTAGGGCATGAAATCCTTCATTGTAAGAGAGTTTTGGATGGGAAAAATAAAAAATGGTGAAATTAAAAAGCTGTACAATATTGTTGTTATGGTTTGTTTAATTGAGCCATTCAAGGAAATTTACTTTGAGCTTTTTAGACAAAATTGCTGTGACCCTTCCTGTGTGCTCAACCTCTTGCCAACACAGTTTCTCCACAGTGAAACTGATAAAAACCTTCCTGCGCTCCACCAACATTGATATAAGACTCAGTGATCTTGGTGTCCTGAGCATAGAGTCTGCAGGCTCTGGATCTTGATGTTTTTTATGGACTGTTTTGCCAGACAGCACAACCAGTGTCCTGTTGTGAATCTATATTTTATCATTCTATTTTTCATTTTTTATGGCCCTACTGCTCTTTTTTCTGCACCTTCCACACACAGTTCGAACTTGTGTAAAAATTCCTTTATAAAATGTTTTGTTTTTATGTAAAATAAAGTTTATCATTTTTACATGTCAGATGTGATTTTTTTTATGTGCCCCTCTGGTTAAACACTGGCACTTGGCCCCCTAGTAAATTTTGTCCAGGACCTCCTGTCAGGTAGGCTGTCTGTGTTCAGCCTCCACTGTACTCGTTCCTTTGATCTGAATATTTACCTGTTTCTGTAATGACAAAGTTCAGTTAAATTGTTGATGAACATTTTCTCCAGTTATAACACTGTTATACAGATGTGTTATCTGTACCGAACACCTAACTGAGTCATGCATGTTTTGTCTTCCAGGTCGAGTGACTGTGAATGAAGGGGAGAGTGCTCTACTACCATGTATCTTCAGTGGCCTGGACGTTACATCCAAGCCCTTTGACTGGAAGAAAGGTGGTGGAATAGACGTGTTTCTATATGATGGACATGATCACCAAGATAGCAGTCAACATGACCAATTCAGAAATCGAGTTTCATATTTTAGAGATAAATTGAAGAATGGCAACGCCTCCATAGTCATCAGTAATACAACCCCGGCTGACAGAGGTTACTACACCTGTCTTCAACCCAATCTTAATCTACATTACAGAGTGGAACTTATTGTAGGTAAGTCCTTCAGTAAACAGGTAAATATGTCTCTGCAGCTACGTTGTTCCTGCAGCAGCACTAATCCGAGCACACACCAGGATGTAGCTCAATCACCAAGTAACAAACAAGGTTTAAATGAAGTGTAGAGCAGTCCTCCCTCCACCTGAACCCTAGAAAACTAGATAACTTCATGGAGACGACTGAGCGCAAAACAACATCACTGCTCTGCTGTACAGAATATACTGCTATCTCATTCTCTCATTACATGTATAAGCAGCAATTTCTCAACATGAACTGTATTTAAATAAGATGTAACTATATCTTAGAGTTATTCATTGAAATGTTCAAATTAATGTTCAAATGAATGATAATCCATCAGACCTATGGTGGTGGGTTGATGATCGGAGTGTTTTTTTTGGTGTTCATTAGTCTTTTATTAGTCTACATTAGCCCAACATTTCTGCATCACCTGTTAAGATAACTATATTACACAGGGATAAAGAAATACGAAGCCACTTAAAATACACTGTCCATGTAAACTGAATAGTATTGCATTATAGTATAGTATACAGTAGTGAAGTATAGCATATTATAGTATTGCATTATAGTTTTATTTGCATGACAGGCTAAATGTGAGTTCAGGTGTATGTGTGTGTGTGTGTGTGTGTGTGTGTGTGTGTGTGTGTGTGTGTGTGTGTGTGTGTGTGTGTGTAGTTGATTGGAGCTCTGCTGGTTGTGTAGACTCAAAGAAGCAGGTAGGAAAGACCTTTGATAATATTTCTATGTACAGTATGTGACTGTAACTCTCTCCAAAACATTTTTCACATTTTCCAACGTTCATTTGTCGTGAATAGGGATGTTTGCTGCAATTACACACTCGGGTGTTTAAGCCAGATTGCTTTTTTTTTCTCAACCACAATGAACTGCACAGATGATTACCTCAGTTAGACTTGCCAAACTCATTATCCATCTTGTCACCATGTAAAATTAAACAGAAACAACAAACAATTAAACAGAGAAACAGAAATGACCGTTGACTTAGATAGCTCTATTGATCCCTTAGGGATGACTCCCTCAGGGAAATGAACATGTACAGTAGCACAGTAGTATAAGATGGCATGAAGAGAGTAAACAATGTACATTAAAAGATCTCATGAGGATAAAAATGCAAAAATAAATAAACAGTATAAACTCTTAATAAACAGTAAAATCTTAATAAACAATTGCTAAACTCAGAATGAATAAAATTGTTAATTTAATGCTAATTTAACAGTACATTTGAACAAGATTAAAGAAATAAACTGTTAACTCTTGGATAAATGTATAATAATAGATTGAATAAAACAATAGAAATAATAGAGTGAATAATAGAGTGAAGGGGGAAAATGTTGTTGCACACAAAAAGGAGAATGTTCAGGTCACTACGTGACATCACAGCCTGTAACATGAGTGTGGGTACGGCAAGCCATTTTAACATTTAAGGGCTAAACTAGATATGTGTTATTCATATCTGTAATTCAGTTTTGTTTTTTGTTTGAGCTGCGAGCCGCGTGGTCGTGGAGGCTTGTGCGGGCCTTTAGTCAAAAAGAGCATTTCAGATAAGTACAACTACATTCTTCCTATCCATAGTTGTATAATTTCAGACATCCTCAAAGAAATTCTTCCTAGGGGGAAATGGGTCTAAGGAATCTAAGACCCTAAGGGATTCGTCACTACAGATATGTCCAAATCAGTTTCAGATATCCACTGCATGAATTGCGCACATCCGCAACTGAATTATAGATAATTCCAGTTTGAGATATCTATTAGATTTTAACTAGTCATAACTACAGTTCAAGATACCTTTAATTCACCCCAATTCAAGATATCTATATGTTTCTTTTCAGATGTCTTAAATTAATTAATTAAGTTGTAGATATCTGTAACTGGAATTATGACTAGTCAAACTGACGGTGTAGATATCTCATACTGGAGTTAGGGATAGTCATAATGTGATTATAGATATCTATTATTAAGTTATAGATATCTTGAGATGAATTTTGATTAGATATCTTAAATTGCAGCTATCTGTAACCTGTAATGTTACAGATCTCTTGTAGGGCAATTCCGACTATCCAAAATGTAATTACGGCTAACCAGAATGATGCTGTTGATATCAACAATGGTAATTCTGGATAGTCAAACTTAGCTTTTAAATGTTAAAATGGCTTGCCATACAGTATGTGCGTTGAGAAAGTTTCCTCAGACCTGAAGTCATTCAGTGACAGCATGGTCCTGAACCTCATTCAGAACACAGCCTCATGCCAGAAACTACTCATAATACTACAGGTAGAGTACTTGAGTAGAAGAAGAAGAAATTATTACTTCATTGTTTCATTTTCGTAATGTACTCCACTCATTTACTCTCCACAAATGTCTTTTTATTTTTTTTTTTACGTTTTATTTATCTCAGACAAAATTCTTGTGACAGATTGTGATCAGACAGACGGACTGAACAAAACCTGATAATGTCTATGATTGTGCATTTAATGGAAGGATGTACTCTAGATGGTCTTGAAAGTAATAATAATATGCATCCTGAAAGGAAGTAGAAGTTTTACGCAGCGAATACATTACCAGCACAAAATATAGCTGAACTAACTAGTCATATTTGTTTGTCGTTAAGCCTTTCATTATGCATCTTTGTCTCTCTCAAACACACGTTGTACATTTGTACGGTTGTATGGACCATTGTCCATTGACCATTATCATTATTTTATTTATTGTATTTTGCTATTTGATCAGATTTCGTCCTCATGATGATCAACATCATCTTTCAAATGCTATCTTTTTGTGCAAAAGTAGAATTATGGCATTATCAATTTTCATTCAGCACATTTTATCTTGACCAAAGCAATATACACAGCACTTCACATTTTTAACTCTGGCTTTTCAGTTTTTGGCTCAAATTAAATTAGTAAAATATGAGCAAAAATATCGGTGATGTGTTTTATATTTGTGAAAGTTAAATGTGATGAGTTTTCTATCAGCACATTTTATTTGACTTCAACAATAAAGACAGCAGATTACATTTTAACAACACACTACATGTGATGCCATTTCAAGATTGTTTTTCAGCACAACAAATGTACCATAATGAGTTGATGGTGGTTTAATCAGCTTTATGGCATTTGTTATTAGCAGTTACTCGCCCAACCTTTGCTTGTACTTCAATGTCTCTGTTATGTGATCACTGTCAACTAATACAAGGAGACATGATTCAGGTTTTTATTGTGCATTTCTGTTTCTCTATGTTCATCTGTTTTCTTCTACACATTGTCGTTCTTCACAATCAAAATTATAATCATGTGAACTTCTGTCTGACCTGCTGTTTCTTTATGTTCACAGGTGTTTGTCGAAGGCCTTATACCAGAACAGTTAAAGGTCCAGATGGGAAGCTGCTGCTGCAGTGTGAGGTTTTAGGTGCTTTTCCTGAACCTACTCTGGAGTGGAGAGACAGTAATGGAGAAGTACTTCCTGCTGAAAAGCCGAAGGTCGAGCAGAGAGGAGGACTCTATTACGTCACCCTGCATGCTCCTCTGACCAAGACAAACCTCTTCACCTGTGTTGCCACACAGAGGGAAACTTGCCATGAGACCTCTGATGACATCGATTTGTCTTGTGGTGAGATTAAAAAATGTTAATATTGTATGTCCTTTAATATTTAATTTGTATTTTAACCCTCAAATATGTTGTTTAATACAATGTTAAGATGAGGACACTAACCAACCGTGAAGATTGTGAAGCTTAATTGAATAAATCTACAGATCAGAGAAAAAGACAGTCTGTCTGGAAGAAATGGCAACTAAAATACAAAACTTTCCATTGTGCATTGCTGTCTCTCTGAAACATTGTTTTGCACATTTGATAAGAGGTTGTACGGCTCTACTGGTTATGTATGAACTAGCTGAGTAAGTAGGGTGTTATGTCTTCAATCAGTAGAGACAGGAAATGTGCTTCCAGCTGTTTTCTGTTAAAGGTAGAGTGTCCAGGGTCTTCAGGGACAGACACACAGATATGGCAGGGATAGTGTTCTACTTTTTATTTGTGACCACAGTGCAAAACAGTGAGTCAGTGAAAAAATATACAAGAGTGACTTCAAAAAATCCTCAAAAAATCCCTAAGTGAAAAATAGAAAATTTTCAATATTTACAGTAAATGCTATATGAGGGCACCTAAGCACTCCCTGCAAATGGCTCAAACCATCCTCTCTCCATTCTCACATCAGGGGGTTTCATTCAGTTTTACATTCCCCATGAAATTACCAAGTTTTTATTGACACCACTTTCAAACAAATAATTTCTGGGCTCCCAGGAAATAACTATGCACAGTTACATGAACATAAACAACTATTTATCTGCACCAACTCTTAATTACTGATGTCGAATCACAGGGACGTGCACACATGAGTGCGTCTCCGTATATAGCATCCGTGTTCAGCGGTCACACTCTTTTGACTCTCAGAGGAACACGGTGGGTACGGTAAGCCCGATGACTCTAATGATGGTCAAGGAACCGCTATTTTCCTTTCATTGTGTGTGCGCATGCACATAATATAATGATCTTTGAATAGGTGTTAGGAATTTTACACAACTGTAGGGAAATCAGCAGAGACACAGAAAACTATGAATGGGAAGGGAATGAATGGAGAGGATTGGCGTTTGCACGTGCGTAATGGCGCATGTACTAGGGAGCGGTAATGATGCGTTTCGGGCGCTTTATCACATCTATGTTTTCTATGTTTTCTAGCTGTTTTTTATGGTTTATTATGAAAGTGAAACTGTTTCTGATGAAAATGAAATTCCTGCTGGAAGAGCAATCATGATGCAAGCTTTCATTGACAGCAGAGTCAATGATCTCTGTGACCATAACAGCCTCTCAGATGTGTTGTCAGGTCAAAGCTTAGATCAGTCCTCATCTCTGTATCAAAGACATTTACTGTCTAAATACTACAACAACTGAGTATTCTGTGTGGCTGTTGTTGCTGTGGCTGATATGGAGACTGTTATGGTGACTGGGTGGTGTTGTTATTTACAACAAACTCTGCAGGAATGAAACTGGTTCCATCAACCAGCATCTCTGCTTTGTTTCTCTGAGTTACATGCTGCTGTTCTTCTCTGTCAATGGTCTCTGCCTCTAGGGAATGATTTAAAGATCAAAACACCTGAAAACTCTGGACTTTAGCTCCATTCACATAGAAACCCATCCATCCATCCATCCATCTTCTTCCGCTTATCCGGGGCCGGGTCGCGGGGGGAGCAGTCTAAGCAGGGACGCCCAGACCTCCCTCTCCCTGGACACTTCCTCCAGCTCTTCCGGGAGGATCCCGAGGCGTTCCCAGGCCAGCCGGGTGACATAGTCACTCCAGCGTGCCCTGGGTCTTCCCCTGGGTCTCCTCCCGGATGGACATGCCCGGAACACCTCCCTAGGGAGGCGTCCAGGAGGCATCCGATTCAGATGCCCGAGCCACCTCAGCTGGCTCCTCTCGATGTGGAGGAGCAGCGGCTCTACTCCGAGCTCCTCCCGGGTGACAGAGCTCCTCACCCTATCTCTAAGGGAGCGCCCCGCCACTCTGCGGAGGAAACCCATTTCAGCCGCTTCTATCCGGGATCTCATTCTTTCGGTCATGACCCAGAGTTCATGACCATAGGTGAGGGTAGGAACGTAGATCGACCGGTAAATCGAGAGCTTCGCCTTTTGGCTCAGCTCCTTCTTCACCACGACGGACCGATACAGTGACCGCATTACTGCAGCCGCTGCACCGATCCGCCTGTCGACCTCTCGCTCCATCCTTCCCTCACTCGTGAACAAGACCCCAAGATACTTGAACTCCTCCACCTGAGGCAGGGGCTCTCCACCGACCTGAAGAGGGCATTCCACCTTTCTCCGGTCGAGAACCATGGCCTCGGACTTGGAGGTGCTGATTCTCATCCCAGCTGCTTCACACTCGGCTGCAAACCGCCCCAGTGCATGCTGGAGGTCCTGGCTCGAGGGAGCCAATAAGACAACATCATCTGCAAAGAGCAGAGATGAGATCCCATGACTCCCGAACCGGACCATCTCTGGCCCCCTGCTGCGCCTAGAAATTCTGTCCATAAAGGTGATGAACAGAACCGGTGACAAAGGGCAGCCCTGTCGGAGGCCTACATGCACCGGGAACAGGCCTGACTTACTGCCGGCCATGCGAACCGAGCTACTGCACCGGTCATACAGTGACCGCACGGCCCTCAGTAGAGAGCCCTGGACCCCGTACTCCCGGAGTACCCCCCACAGGACACCACGGGGGACACGGTCGAAAGCCTTCTCCAAGTCCACAAAACACATGTGGACTGGATGGGCAAACTCCCATGAACCCTCGAGCACCCTGTGGAGAGTATAGAGCTGGTCCAGTGTTCCACGGCCGGGACGAAAACCGCATTGTTCCTCCTGGATCCGAGGTTCGACTATTGGCCGAACTCTCCTCTCTAGCACCCTGGAATAGACTTTCCCCGGGAGGCTGAGGAGTGTGATCCCCCGGTAGTTGGAACACACCCTCCGGTCCCCCTTTTTAAAAAGAGGGACCACCACTCCAGTTTGCCACTCCAGGGGCACTGTTCCCGACTGCCACGCGATGTTGCAGAGGCGTGTCAGCCAGGACAGCCCTACAACATCCAGTGACTTGAGATACTCAGGGCGGATCTCATCCACCCCCGGAGCCTTGCCACTGGGCAGCTTGCGAACTACCTCAGTGACTTCGGCTTGGGTGATGAATGAGTCAACCTCTGGGTCCTCAGCCTCTGCTTCTTCTAGAGAAGGCGTGACGGTGGGATTGAGGAGATCCTCGAAGTATTCCTTCCACCGGCCAATGATGTCCCCAGTCGAGGTCAAGAGCTCCCCACTTCCACTGTAAACAGTATTGGTGGGGCACTGCTTCCCCCTCCTGAGGCGCCGGACGGTTTGCCAGAACTTCTTCGAGGCCGACCGATAGTCCTTCTCCATGGCCTCCCCGAACTTTTCCCAGGCCCGGGTTTTTGCTTCTGCAACTGCTCGCGCTGCCATCCGCTTGGCCCGTCGGTACCCGTCAGCTGTCTCAGGAGTCCCCCGAGCCAACCAGGCTCGGTAGGACTCCTTCTTCAGCTTGACGGCATCCCTTACTTCCGGTGTCCACCACCGGGTTCTGGGATTGCCGCCGCGACAGGCACCGGAGGTCTTACGGCCACAACTTTGAACAGCCGCATCCACAATGGAGGTGGAGAACATGGTCCACTCGTGCTCCACGTCTCCAGCCTCCCTCGGGATCAGGTCAAAGCTCTCCCGAATGTGGGAGTTGAAGACCTCCCTGACAGGAGATTCTGCCAGGCGTTCCCAGCAGACCCTCACGATGCGCTTGGGTCTGCCAAGTCTGTCCAGCTTCCTCCCCGGCCAGCGAACCCAACTCACCACCAGGTGGTGGTCAGTTGATAGCTCAGCCCCTCTCTTTACCCGAGTGTCCAACACATACGGCCGGAGGTCAGATGATACGGCTACAAAGTCGATCATTGATCTCCGGCCTAGGGTGTCCTGGTGCCATGTGCACTGATGGACGCCCTTATGCTTGAACATGGTGTTTGTTATGGACAAACTGTTACTGGCACAGAAGTCCAGTAACAGAACGCCGCTCGGGTTCAGATCGGGGAGGCCGTTCCTCCCGATCACGCCCCTCCAGGTTTCGCTGTCATTACCGACGTGAGCATTGAAGTCTCCCAGCAGGACGATGGAGTCTCCGGTTGGAGCACTTTCCAGTACTCCTCCCAGGGACTCCAGGAAGCCCGGATATTTTGTGCTGCTGTTCGGCCCGTAAGCCGAAACAACAGTTAAGGTTCGGCCCCCCACCCGAAGGCGGAGGGACGCGACCCTCTCGTTCAGCGGGGAGAACTCCAACACATGGCGGCTGAGCTGGGGGGCTATAAGCAAGCCCACACCAGCTTGCCGCCTTTCACCGTGGGTAACTCCAGAGTAGTAGAGAGTCCAACCTCTCTCGAGGATTTGGGTTCCAGAGCCCATACTATGTGTGGAGGTGAGCCCGACTATCTCTAGCCGGTACCGCTCCACCTCCCTCACAAGCTCAGGCTCCTTCCCCCCCAGCGAGGTAACATTCCATGTACCTAGAGCCAGATTTGTCGCCCTGGGATTGGTCCGTCGGGGGCCCTGCCCACGACTGCTACCCAGTTCGCTTTGCACCCGACCCCAGTCATTCGCCCTGCAGGTGGTGGGTCCACGGGGCGGCGGAGAGGATGGAGACGCCACGTAACCTCTTCGGGCTGGGCCCGGCCGGGCCCCGTGGCAGACCCGGCCACCAGGCGCTCGCTGTCGGGCCCTCCGTCCGGGCCTGGCTCCGGACGTGGGCCCCGGGCTTCCTCCGGGCAGGGTCTCGTCTCTCTCCTTTCTTGATTCCATTGGGGTCTTTTTGAACCATTCTTAGTCTGGCCCCTCGTCCGGGACCAATTTGCCTTGGGTGACCCTACCAGGAGTTCGTGACTCCCGACAACATAGCTCTCAGGGGTCTTAAGGGCACGCAAACCTCTCCACCACGATAAGGTGATGGTTCCCGGAGAGGACATAGAAACCCTTAATGCAGAAACAACTCAGGAAACAAACTTTACTGAGCTTTATTGAGTGCCGATCAAATATCACACAAAGGTTTTCTAAACTTCAAAATGGTGTAGGAACAAAACAGACAACCAAGACACAACACAAGGAGCTAATGGAAGTAGCACAAGCCAAACTAGGAGACATGAAGAGCAACCTGACAGTAAGAATGAGCCACAAGATACAAGTGTTTACTTTCTCCTTTGTCTTTCAGATCCAGGGACCGACCGAAGTGGTTGGACTGCTTTTGGAATAACTGTTATGTTCTTGATAATATCTATAATTGCTATTGGTTTTTTAGTCTGGAAGCTCAAAAGATGCAGTATCAATGGTGAGTTTCTGTCATGGATCACAGTAGCACAATTTGTAGATAATAACAGATGCTATTTATCTCATGTTACACTTTTCTGCCCTGCTTCTATTTTAAAGTATTTGGTTTTTTTTTTTAGGCCTTTATTTGATAGTGACAGGAAATGTGGAGGGGGAGGGGGAATGACATGTAGCAAAGGGCCTCCAGTTGGATCGATGCAGAGACGATCGACCATGGGGTGTCTGCTCTCACCACTGATCTAAACAACACTCCATTATGAACTGCTTTTGATGCTAATTTATTACATTCAAAGAGATTAAAGTGATCAAGCAGATTATGATTATTAGCTGCACCAATAGCACTTTTCCTGCAGGTTTCCTAATTTTCTCCTGCTGATATCAGAATAAACCAGAATGCTCTGCCAGAACTAGTGATTTCACCTTTATCAAGTGATCCAGGTGGCTGGCAGGAAACAGCATACGTTCAACTAGTTTACTACTCTGTATCAAGGCCTGAATCTCTGGCTGGAGCCTGTAGAAAGAAGAGTTCAACATCTGAGAGTTTTGTAGCTGCAAACTCGCAACAGTGCCTGGTTGTCCCTTCCTGGTACATTTGGTAGACTTGTTTGTAAATTCAGATTTAAGGATCAGAAGATTGGGAATAAAGTGTTCAGTCACACATTATAGTTCAACTGCAATTTTAGATCACATTTTAGCCCCCAATTTTAGGTCACAATTCACCCTGTGAGAGAAGCCGATTTACATGTTCCTTTGAAAGACACAAACATTAAATCATTTTGAGAGGAAATCTGCTTGTTGTCTCTTGTCTGACCATCAAACTAATGAAATGTTCACCTTTGTATTTGTTTTCTACAGGTATGATCTAACACCAAACTCAGATGGGTTGTAAAGGTGAATGTGCAGGTTCCTGAGAATACGTTACAGCTTGTGAATGAGAATCTGAAGCTGAACAGGATGTGAAACTCATCAGGCACTGCTTGATCTCATTGCGTAAAGATCATTCTCACTGGATTACTATGTATACTATGAGGTTATTTTTACATCTTATTTTACTGTTTTATTGTGTCAACACATCCTTGATTTTAAGGATTAGGCAGCAAGACAGCACCCTAAATAATATATAATATTATAATATGTGAAGAAGAGGATAACTGAACTTAAGAGGTGAAGGTGATATTGAGCAGCTCAAAACCAAAAGTAGCTCTAAAGTCTCTGGAGATCAGGAGCTGAAATGTCCCAGCTTAAAGCAAACAACAGCAACTTAAATAAGCATGTGATTGATCTGTTATAAAAAAAAAATCTCCCCTCAAGTGCGATCATTGATGAGTGATTGTTGGGAAGATGCTTCAATGAAGGACAGAGTGATGCTGCACTTCTGGTCCTTTTAAATCTGGTGGATGTGAGGTTTTCAGGTGAAATGAAGCTTGTTTTATATTGTTTTACTGTGTGGATTTTTTTCTTCAGGTGAGATAAGTTATCATGAACTCCCCTTAGGAGTGATCAGCAGACATGTAAATAAGATTATTGTGTATGCTTTTTTTTACAATGCTCTCTCTGTTGTCTTTGCAACTATGCAGATTTCCCTACAGTGGATCTAATAAACTTATTCTAAATGTATGACTGTTGAATGCTTGAAGGCTTTGTTATTGTCATTCTCTAAAATATCCTGATGTGGAATACAATATGTTGTAATTCACCACATACATCATTAAGTTCATCATATGCATTTTAAATGGAGCCAACTTTATTTTTAAATCATGTTAACCATACATTTTTCATGCAGTAAGAAATCAAATATCATCTTGAAAATTGACTTTGTTCATTTCAAGTAGAATCATTATTTTTCATCCAATTTAGATTATGTTTTTGATTTAACAGTTCTTAACAGGGAATCTTGTCTTGACTCTTGTAACAAACCAAACCTAAAAGTTGTTCAGCACTGCTTCAAGAAGGCTGCTACACTGACATTTCATCTGGATTAGAAATTCATGAAAATAGTTTCAAGTCTTACACAGGAAGTTTATAAATATTTTATGATACAGAATAGCACAAATTAAAACTTCAATAACAAGTCTTCACTGTCTTCATCACTTCATCCTCTAACCAGTTACTGAAACACAAACATTTTGACAACGTTTTATTAAAATATTGTGCATAGTAATGTACTTAACAGGTCTGTACATTACTATACACATATGTTATGTACATTACTATGCTTCAAGTTCCATCTAGTGCAGTTAACACAATGCATGAATAAATAACACTGTTTAATTACACATCAAAATAATTTTTAGCATGTGATGAACTATTCTGTCTTCCTGGGTGTAATGTTTCTGTAGAACCTGTCAACACATGTAATGTAGTATCGCTAGTCTGCAGGACTTGAGTAAACTGATCTGTGCAGGTAAAATAAGGTGACACTGAGTCTCTGCTGAGTCAATAAAACATTTTAATGTTTGTCAAACATGAATCCACAACACAGCAGTTTGTTTAGTGATAGGAAAAAAGTGAGTATTTACATCTACTGTCATACACGTCACACTTCATACCCATGCTAACACAACAAAGGCTTTTATATACAGGAAATACTTATTAGCATCATAGTACAAAGGAATATCTCACTATCTGGATTTGTCATTGATGCAAAATACACAAAATAAAAACAAAGCTCTGCTCAGCTGCCCTGAAATAATCACAATAATTAGACAAAAGTAAGGTGTGTTGTTTAGGTTTAAAAAGTTTTACATCAGAAAGTAGAGACAACAATCTACACGTGTTCACTTTGTCCTTTATGGTTGCTATGAACACACACACTGAGGCCTTCACCTCACTCTTCCTCCTCCATCTTCCTCCAAGTGTGCAGAACCTCTGCTCACTTGATCTTCAACTTCTCACACAATAAAAGTGATTTAAGTTCCCTCCACAAGTATGTGCACAATGTTTATGTGTACTTGTGTGTCTATGTATATAAGTATATGTTTTATACAACTCTGTGACTAAGTTTCAGACATAAAATAGTTCAAATTGGATTTCGAATAGAAATCTCTGATAGTTTCTTGCTTTGCATAGTTTTTTTTAAACGTCCTGTTTCCATCTACCATTAACCTGTGTTATTCCCCAAACCAGCTGCACAGGAGCTCTGATCATATGACCACAAGTCTTTTCAATAACACCAGGCAGCAGTGAATCCTCTGTGTGGTTACACTCAGAGCTGTGCAGCCTACTGTCACTTCCATGTTTCACAGGGCCTGAAACCCAGAACAATGGGCTGTGACTGAGACATCTCTCTGTGCCAGCCTGGAACATCACATGTCAAACAGCCACAAATTCTTAAATCTCAACAGGTGAAGACCATGCATTTGTCTGGGACTATTTGAAGAAGTGGATCTGTTTACTGCCTTTGTGGAAACAGACCACAAGTCTCCTCTTACGGCTTTAATTCAGGACCTGAATCTGACCGTCATTGCTGGTATCAGGGTCAGAGAAACACAGTCAACTGTCACACAGCTAAAGCAGCAGAGAAAACAACCGTTAACAGGTCAGTTTTGTTCATTTTCACCAAAGAGGAGAGGGGTGACCAGGTGGCAGCATGGCCCTAAAAAAACATTTTTCAAAGAAATTGAAGAACAAAAGTCTTTGCTCAGGGCAGGTTTACACATGAAAGTTTTGACATGGTTCAGCTTCCTGCCTGATGTTTCAGGAGGTCAGTGCACTACAGGCTCACACTTTCCTTGGTCACTCAAGATTTGAGCTGTAGGTAGTGACAACCAGTAAAACAAGGTCCGGTAAGAAATATGCAGCCATAAGTGTCCATCACTTTCATAAAAACATGGCAAAAATTGTACTTTATTTGGGTTAATATCTTAAGAAATCTTGTGATGGTGCTGCAGCTAAAAAACATCCTTTACTTGACATAAAAAGCTCAAATGAAGCTGCGTATATTATGGGATGTAACTTATGGGACCTAACTTAGAGCCTGTTTATGTGTGTGTGCACGTGTATGTGAGGCATCAGCACACAGTGTCAAGCAGCTACTGGTGGCTGAGGAAGATATTTATCTGGCGTGTCATTCATACATACATACATATATATATACATACATATATATATATGTATATATACAGGTTTCACTTTCAATCAAAAGCAGGATTAAATATAAATTATACTTCTATTCGTTTATACACTGTTACATTTATCTACATACACTGCCTGTTACAAATTGTCTTGTGAAAAAGATGAAGGGGAGGCATCATTACCTTAACTGATCTTAACTAATCCTGAATGGACTGAAGAGCTGCTGCAGACAACACCTTCTCACTTCTTTCTTCATTCTTTTATTGCTGTGATTCCTGTCTCTACTTCTTTAAAACTATTATTATTATTCTCTGTGGACTGTTGTGTATTGTGTATTGACTGTGTATTCTGTATCACATTGTGCATTGTGAATTTGATGCTATGTTTGGCTGCTTGCACTACTTCCCTCCAAGGATAAATAAACTCTTATCTTATCGTAATTTACATGGACAGCAACATTCTGAATATTCAACTTATTTTAAATAAGAGAATAACTGCATCACTGTTTTGACATGAGTGGCTTAAAGAATATTTCCCTCATATTCCTTGTTGCATGTTGAGAGCATATTCCAATCAATGTCTTATGACACACCCACATTAGAGTCCTAACTCAATAACTCTGAAACACGGGAGAGTAGAGAGTAGTAGGCCCATGGCCACAAGTGTTTTTCTGTTTTTGTGGAACATAGCAGCTGCTTCAGAGAATCATCCAGCAGTATCTAACTTCTTCACACTCACAGATGTATTCTATCTCCTGCATTCATTCAGCGACCTGCGAAAAATGTCTATGTTTGCAGCCTTCAGTGTATTCATACTCAACACACTCATCTAAAGTGTCATCTGCCATCTGAAAGACTGTAGTTCTTGATGTCTAATTCTAATCAATACTTATACCATATCAATACTCAAATATGATCGTATTCAGTTCAAAGTTATGGAAAATAATCTTAATACTGTGAGATCGGAACATTAGTGCCCATGTCAATGTGGTCAGTGTATTGTTCCATTTACTTTTACTCATTAAACACCCTTCATTAGCATAATCCTGCTGTACAGTTGTAAAATAGGTTCAGATCATTATAATCCTAGTGTTTTTGGTGCTCTGTTGCTTTGTTTAGGTGTGGCTTGCTATCACAGTTTTTAACTCTGTGTGATGACATGGTCACACATCATTCTGAGCAGTGTCACTGCAGCTTCGAAAGACTTGTTCTCAAAGAAAAGATCATTTCACTTTGTTCTCTAAACAGACTGGTGCAGCGGGGGAAGGGGGGGGGGGGTGTGGCGGCAGTGCAGAGACGAGGATCATTTGGTTGAAGGACGCTGAGAGCCGATGTCTCAGCCAAACCTTCGCTCTGAGATGAATTTGGCGACTGCTGCGGAGCGGCTGCATGCGTCACCACTACATCTCTCTTCGTTTGTTATTCTCTCCACTTCTGTTGAGCGTCTCAGTCCTCACCCACACCGTGCTCCCAGGCCACCTTCGCTTGCTCCTCCTTGGTGGCTGCGATGATGGGCTGCGAGATTTTGCGTGGCATGGGCCGGGGTGCTGGGGGCAGGGGTGCAGACTGAGCACTGAGGGGGTCCTCCTCAGGGATACAGCCCTCCCTGACATAGGGTTTTGGGGGCAGGACTGGAGGGGGCTCATGTAGGTGGTAGAGAGGGGGGTGGTGAGGGAGGTAGTGTGGATGGAAATGGTGGTGGTAGTAGTGGTGGTGCTGCTGCCCGTCCTGCTGCTGTGGCTGTTGTGGCCCTTGGGGCAGAGACTGGACCGCCCCCCCCACTAGGCCTGGGGCAGAGTGGCTGTGGCATGGCAGAGGCTTGGCTCCATCCAGGACCTCAGGCTCAGAGACACTGTACTTGACGGGCTGGTACAGTGAGTCCAGGTCCTCTTGGTCGGTGGTCCAGGCCTGGCTGCTGGGGACAGGCTCCAGGGTGTCTGTGCGACTGGCTGGGGGATCGGAGGAGGAGGCCGGGCCCCCAAAGTTGCTCTCACTGAGGGAGGAGACCCCAGAGCTGGCACTACCGGACAAGGTGGAGTTACTGCCATCCAGGATGGACTGTGGACTGGTGGGCGAGGCAGGTATAGGGTGCAGAGGGGACTGGAGGGGGAGAGAGAGAGAGAGAGAGAGAAAGAGAGAGAGATTACGTCTGTACAATGAAAGATCCAAACAAAAACAAAACATGTCCAGTGACACATAAACTAATTACGCTCCTCATTAGTAACAGCATCAACAACCACTTAAAATACTAACAGAAATCATTTTGATGGTTATTATTGATTTGAAGATGCCTCTTCGTTTTCAACCATATGTCATACTGAATGATATATACAGTATGACATACTCATTTCTTCTTCCAGTTTAGAGAAACTTGCGACAGTTCACACAGTCACACCAAAACTTGTCAGAGAATGAAGTCTGTGGTCAGTTCAATCAAACTCAACTAAACACAACCTCTGAAAAGATTGCTTCATGCTGTTCTTAGCAATGAAACAAAAGTGTCTCCTCACTCAGCTCACCAAGATTTCAGGCTACAAGAAAAACATTAAAATTGAATCAATAAGAAAGAATGATATAATCTCAGGATGAATTGAATCAAATCATTAGGGAATAAATGACAGAGATGCTAGATTGAATAGATGGAGAAGAAGTCATAAAGGAAACACTCAGAGGAACCTTCTGTATGAAGAAAAGTCAGACACACATTTTTAGATTTCCTTTGCTGCCTGCACCTACAATAAGAGTTGTTTGTTCACTTGTTTCTAACCTGAACAACTGTGACGTCAGTAAGTATGTAGTAAGTAGTGACGAGAACTGATGACATCCAGTGTGGACACAAGAGGACAGAAGAAGATAGGAAAGAGTATTTGTTGGGGAGACACAGACAATGGGGTGGAAGAGTAAGAGGAGGAAGGAGTCCAAGAACTGGAAGAAGATGAGGAGAAGGAGAGGGAGGAGAAGGAGGAGCACAAGGAGGAGGTGGAGGAGGAGGAGCAGGGTACCTTTCTTAAGGAGCGCGCAGGGAGAGCTGGAGGGAGGTCGCTGACCTGGTGGTGGAAAGCGTCAAAGTGCATCGACAGGTGTTGCCCTACAGGGGGAGACACAGCAGGACTGACTGAGAGAGAAGAGTGCACACTTTCCCTCATGCACGCTCACACACAGGCCCAAGTCCAGTCCGCACCCTAAAGACTCAAGCCCTGAACCCTCCATGACTTCAGTCACGCCAGCTATAAGTGACTGAGTGTCAAAGAACAGCACTAGTCCGTCTCTCATGTTACCTTGACAGCAACATGTTGGTGACGCTGACTTTTTATTTACTATCTACTAGCACGGCCAGCGTGTGTAAGGAATTGATTCCCTCATCAGTCAGTCATAATCCAAGAGGTAGTTTTAGATTAATTATTGTGACTGGACAAAGGGAAATATGGGTGCCACAACGGCCACTTTGAGTGGCAGCCTTGATCATGTTAATAATAAATAAATAACTTTTCTGTTATTGTGATTGGCATCCCATGTGTGACCTCACAACACTATGAACTGTGGGTAATTTCCTTATGGCAAGTCTGCATCGCTGCTGACTCATCGTAGAGGGGCATTAAGGGCTTATTCACTGACCTGCTGACTTAAAGACCTGGAAAGGGAACAGCACTCCCCCACTCTTAAGGACTCACTAGCTTAGATATGCTTTCATGTGAAGTCAGTGAGTATATCACTGACTTCACATGAAAGTGCATCTAAGTCAGTTAGTCCTACAGAGGTCGACTTGGAATCGGCCATATACACATACTCATTTGCATGCACACACACACACGCTCTCACACACACCCACATACATGCATATACACGCTCACATACACACACAAACATACATGTGCACACACAAACATACACCTCAGATCAGAGTTGTAGAGGAGTAAGTGAGAGAGAAGGAAAGAGAGGAAGAGGAAGGCGTGGGTGTGGGAGGGAGGTGTTCTGGTGTCTCCTTGTTAAATTCGACTCTCAAAGACATCTTGTTTTGTTTTGGCTGCGGTCAAGCTGTTGCTTCTCCGTCTGTGAGTTATACAAGACTAAACTCTGTAGTCAAGTGAGGCTAGAGCTTCAAACAAGGCTAAGGATGATCAACGAGAAGGAAAAAAAAGAATAACAATATAATAATAATACCAGACCACATACACACACACATATACAGAGTTGACCATGGGTCCTACCATGAGGCAGGTTGCGTGGGGGGACGGGAGGCGCCATGACGCTGCCAACATGGGCGGAGAGGAAGGGGAGGGCTTCTCTGGTACCACTGTCCAAACTCCAACTACTGGGAGTGGTGAGGACTGCAGGAGGAGGAAGAGGAGGAGGAGAAGCAGAAGGAGGGAGAGTAAGTGGAGGAGCAGGAGGAATAGAGGAGGTGGAGGAGGAGGAGGAGAGAGCAGGATGGCCAGGAGAGAGGAGATAAATGGACTGCATTGCTTTACGCCCTGGATAATGCAAACTTGTTACCTGTGTGATTGTTTGTGTGTGTTTACCTTTCTCAGCCACAGACAGGTTAGGGTCGCTGCAGGGTTTGCATGGACCAATCACTTGGTGGAACAGTGCTCGCTGCAGATTGGCTGGCTGAGGAGAGGAGAGTGTGTTGCTTATGGAGCTTCATGAGGAGGAGATCAGGAAGTGGCACCTGCTCTTCTCTGACTCTACTCAGTCTGAACATGTACATACCTGTCCATTCTCCATCATGTTGGAGTACATGGCACTGCTTGGTCGCTCCCTGTGAGGCGGTAGCAGCATCAGCATCTCTCTGTTGTGTCTGTATTTGTCTGGCAGAGATGGTGAGCCAACTGCAGGGAGACAGGAGGACCACTCATTGAAAGCACTTACTGGGTTTACATGAACAGCTATATTCTCACCTTAACTATAAGACAGTGATCTGAAGAAGTTACCAAGTAAACAGTGAATTTTCATTACACTAATCTGAAAGAGACGTTAGCAGGAGGAGGATTTTAACTTGAGTCACCATTACAAGACTAAACACAGAGACAAACACAAGACACTGACTGATCTTGGGCAGGCAGACATCTAAAGGTCCTACAAAATGTTGTAATTTAGAGGGAGAAGCAAGGCCTCAGGCTGAGCAATGTTAATTCTCATCCCAAAACATCTCAGTGCAGGATGGAGGTCTCTACTTGAGAGGCCTCAGTAAAATATCAGCTTCTTACCTCTGATTGAGGTGGGGGTGGAGTTGATCATCTGTGATGGTGCAGAGTGGGTGGAGCTAAGGCTGGAGGAGGAGGGGCTTGCCTGCAGGGAAGATGTGAGGGTACAGTATTGACATGATTAATTTCATTGAAAATACAGTACTAGGATTAACAAAGGAGTTGGGAGTAGTAGCAACTTGACTCATTTCCAAAAAGTCCAGTGGCCATGACTAACAACTCCTTAGATTATAATTACAGGACTTGCACAAATTAAAATCTCCAAAGACATCCATCACTACAAACCTCAGTATCACTAATTAAACTAAAATGACCTTTATTTCTAGATTACTTGTTTGATCAGTACCATTTTTTGCTGTATATTTGGAAAAAACAAACATTTATTTTTATATAGGTTTTTCATTTTAGGTATTTTCTTTTCATTTCCTTCCCCACATTTCCTTCTTCAGTTTTTGGAGTTTAAGAAAGAAAAAAAGTCAAATAATTATATTTCTCCCAGGAAACATGGAAATTGTGTGTCTTATTTGACTGATTTCTTATTTGATCTTATTTTTATCTTATTTGATTCAAAACTAAAAATCATTATTTTTTTTAATGAAATATGAATCTCTTAGAAACTGAATCAGCTGATCTTCACAGCTTAAAGAACTATTCAGAAATTCATGAACTTCACAGCATTTTCTGTTGTTCTCCGACCTGTTAAAGTTCATTCTTCTTCATAATACTATGATATCTATGATCGGCTGGAAATACTTTTATGTCTTATGTCACTTCCTCTTTTTCTGTTTGTGTGTTCTGTCTGTGTGATCAATACATTTTTATTGTCTCTCTCTCTCTCTCTCTCTCTCTCTGACCCTCACTCTACAGGTGAGTATAGACCTGCATGCGGTAGAAGTCTTCTGGATGCTCCACCACGACACCGTCTGCCAGGATCAGCAGACCGCCCACGTTGCCTGTCTCGCTGGAGTTGTGAGAGGAGAGAGAGGAGGAGGAGTTGCGAACTGGAGTCAACAAAGCAATGGGGCTGACAGGAGGAAGCAGGAAGAGGTAGGAGTCGGAACAGCACATGTCAAACAGGATAAATGAAAGGAAGATAAGAAGGGAGGGAGGGAGGGAGGGAGAGGGGGAAGTAGAGAGGGAGGAAAGAAGAAAAGGGCAGAGCAAGGACCAAAGTGGAGAGCAAGCAAAAGCAGGAAAAAGAAAAACCAAAACAACCGAAACATGCATGAAATGATTTTATGGGAATGAAACACATGCAGGAGTTCACATATAGTGGTAAGATGCATAAAGAGAGACAGAGGGACAGAAAGATAAATGCATAGAGAGAGAGAGAGAGAGAGAGAGAGTGTGATGTGAGCAACTGAAGCAGACACAGGTGTAGTCAGCACACTGACAAGATCATAAGCACTGATGATGAGCGCTGTGAACTGAGATGGAGAGCATGGTGAATTTGTGTGTGTGTTGCTGACCTGTGCCGGTGCAGGACCTTGAAGCTCTCTGGACTCATGGGGCTGTGTGAGGCCAGGATCCCTCTGGGTGTGTTTACTCCTGATGCCGCCTTGTCTAGACCAGGCAGACCCTGCAGCGCCACATAGAAACACTGCTCTGAATATTCACACTGTCTACACACAGGAATGATGGGGTGATGAACAATCAATAAAATACTGGAATGACTGTGTTTTCATGTCCTGCATTATGTGTGTCTTGGATGTATAGTCTGAAACAAAGCACACTTCTCTCTATGTCAATAAGTATCTGCACTCACATGGCAGAGGCTGCTCCTCATCATCTGGAATTGATCAATAAGCTTCTTGTGCAGAGGACGCATTTCAGGGTGCACCAGCTTCTCATGCACAGCGAGGCCAACTCCAAGGATGTGAACCTGCGAAGAAATACCAGATCATCTTTGTAAAAAGAGTTTAAGTCACAATGAAAAAAAAAACAAAGCAAAATAAAAAACTCTCTCCTGCTCTTTCTCACTGGCATTGTAAATACTGGCTCAGATGAATCTGAAAATTGTAAAATATCTAAACCCAAGCTCCAAACTCATCTTGATTCCAGCTGAAACTTTGTGAGTTAGAGCTAATGAGAGAGTGCCCGTATGTTTGCTGTTGAATGGATATCAACTCAGTGATGACTTGACTTTTTCCATGCATGCATGGAATACCTTAACAAAAACAAAATCCCCAAATTTCTAATCTCCAAACTAATTTAACAAATCTAACAAATAAATCCAACAAATCTAAAATATCTTGTTTTGTGTACAAGTCAAAGACATGCAATATGAGAAAAACAAAGACATTTTTAATATTACAAATAATTAAAGAATGTTCTACAACTTCTACAGATAAGCTCCACCCACTGTTTAGACACATTCACTCATGACCAGCTCTACCCAGTTTGGTACCCTCAATCAGATTCTTAATCCTTGCAGACTTTGTTTTTCCTCAAGGTCAAGAGTGACTGGCAGCACCCCTCCAGCAGACACCATCTACACCAAGAGCCGGCCCCACATCCACACACGCATGCACAAACAGATATGTGCATGAGCAGAGCTTCACCTGCTCCTGCATCAGGTCTTTGAGCTGTGTGATCTTCTCCGTGTCTTCAGGATGGCTGCTGATGTAGTCCTTGTCAAAGAATGCCTGGTGGAAAAGAGAAAGGCAGCAGGTTGGGCATCTCCAGCTCTGGCTGGGCTTTCGTTATTTATTTTTCTAGCAGCTGTACATGCAACTGATGTCTTTGTTGATACCTCTTGGTATCTGGCGATGCCTCCATTGACAGCTGCATCGATGACTCCATTCAACGTCATGCTGAGAAGGTTTATGTTGCTGTGGAGCTGCTTGTGCTGGTACTGGCTGATCAGAGTGCGCAGCTCCTGGTTCTTGTTCTCCACCACAGAGATGGCATTTTCCAGAGGACTCACCTCCACCTGATCCACACACACACACAAACACGCACATAATCCCAGGGGTAACAGCATCTTTATTCAAGTAAATTCAAGCACAAACTGAGGAACTATTTCTGCATGACTCTTGAGAATATTAGTGCTTGTTTTCTACCCATTGACAAAAATCCATCACATCCCGTGAAGCACAGTATTATATCTTAAGCAGATGGAGGATAGGAGATTACATGGAGGACACTCACCAATTCCCTCTTGTCCACCTCAAACCAGCGAGAGATGCCGGGCAGAGGGTGTGTGAGGATCAGGGTCGTCCTCTCAATCCAGAGACTCTGAAGCAACACAAAATCACAATAGTATGTGTGAACGTGTGAACATGTGTGGCACATGTTCATACATGTTCACATGTGGCTTGAAACTTTAAGTGATTTGAATGTTATGAAGGCTTCCTTGGCTTGAAATGATAAATTATAATGATAATGATAAAAAATACAGAGAAATAATACATATAAAAATTTTAAATGATAAGGAATAGGTCAATGTTCAGATCACTGCTTTCCATATAAACAAAATAATCACTGCCACTGCGATGGTTTTTGCAGGTTGAAAGCATTGCTTAAAACTTCAGTGTTTTATATCTTTTTAATAGATTTTGCATTTCTTCACTGTCAGAGTCAGAGACTGATATTAGCAGGACTTATTTTGCAAGTCAGATAATTGACAGATAGTAGAAGATTTCTGTTGCTTACCTTGAACTCGTTGTCTCGGTCTTTGGGTCCTTTGTGAAATGGTCGGTCGTAGCGGAAACGGCGAACATTGTTAACCCGGTAGAAGCTCTTGATGCGGTCGGGAACTCTGTCCATCTGTAGGACACTGACACTGTCTGGCACTGGTGTCACAGCGTAGATCTGCAGGTCTGATCCAGGTGGTTACAGAAATAACCCAAACAATAAACAACACAAACAAACCCAGATGGCTGCTCTGTTAGGCCTGGAGGTTGCACAAGGTAGCTGAAGGATACACTGTGCGTCACACTGCAAGATGGCCTCGTCTGGCTGATTGGGGTGCTGCATTGCGATGGCCTGAGGGAATTCTCCCAGCATCCTTTGCTGAAAGGCCTCAAGCCTTTCGTAATCATGGCCGCGACAGACAAACTCTTTGTTCTTGTGTCGACGAACAAAGATGAAAAAATATGAGGGATGGGACAAGGCAGCGAGATTTATGAGACAGTGAATGAAGTTGAGTTCATCTACAGCAACTTTGTCTCATCGATGATCTGAAAGTGGTTCTTTCTTTCACAAAAAATAGAAGCTTTGCATTTGCATTGCTGAGCCTTTTCAAAGGCTAACACACCACTGGAACTAGAGGTCAAACTCACTCTGAGGAAGAAGGGAAACTTCCTGCCATAGAATCCAACTCTGAAGAACTCTGGCTCCAAGCGTTGCTGCTCCATAATGTTGTCATAATAAGCTGCCTCCATTTTCTGTACGCACGTGCACACACACACACACACACACACACACACACACACACACACACACACAAACACAGGCACCATAAAAGAAAGGCAAACTAAAATGAGACTGTTTGACCTGACGATTGATGCTGCCTGTTGTCAGTAAGTTTGACTAGATATGGACAAGTGTGTCACAGTTAAGCTGAAACACACTGGACATCGTGCAGGACGACAGAGGCAGGAAAAACGCTTTGTGTGTGGCAGGTGCAGCTCACCCGTATCCAGCTGAGGCTCTGGTAGTCGTACAGGGACTCATACTGGAAGGCCAGCTCTCTGCACAGAGGAATCCCAAACTCCCAGCACTAATATACACACATACAGAGAGAGAGAGAGAGAGAGAGAGAGAGAGAGACCTCGTTAGCGTTGTTTGATGCAGAAACATTCATTATGACTCTACTGAAGTAAATTTATGACTTCAATTAATGCATTTCTCAATGAATCCACAATACAACATTCAGCAGAAAATATTGATCTTTAAGCTAATGCAATATTGATTTTCAGGAAGCTTTTTTATTTTATTAACATGAAAGTGGTTTATTGCTAGGGGGAGACTGTGCATCAAATAACTCCACGAGACTTGTTCTCTGTTCTCTACTACTAATCAACTAATAATCAATTAACAAAATAATTATTGGATAGTTTACTTGCGAATTTGATTAATTGCTATTTGAAAAATTGTTTTAGTATGCTTTTAAGAAATTAAGTTAATATTTTGACACTGTGGTGACACTAAGCGGCATGTCTCTCACCCAGGAGAAAATGGGTAGAGGTTTGTGATGTTGGTTGCCTCAAAATTCTAGCGCACTTTTTCTAATTAATCTATTCTGGTATTGTCAAGTGAGAAATCAAGAACAAAGCCTTTTTTCCTTCTGCCACAACATTGTCTCTTTAAATATGAATACATTTGGTTTCTTCCTTTCTTCCATTATAGAAAACGGAATATCTTTGAGGTGCAGACTGATCAAGATATTTGAGAACCACCCATTAGCCATTATGAATCCTGGTTTGACTTTTTTTTTAAACCATCTTTAACTCTTATAGTTTTTTGGCTTGCTTACTCGGGTCTGTCAGCAGCTAGATGAGCAAAAACCACCGTACCTTTCCTTTGTTGAAGTAATGGATTACTTTGCGGCAGAGCCCCTCCTTACGATGCCACTCGGTCTGTGCAGGATAATGCAGGAACTCCTTCAGTGGCCGCTCATCCCAGTGCAGCAGCTCCCAGTACAACAGCAGAGTGAATGCAGCCTCTGCGGACATCAGACAAAGTGTAGTCTTACACTTTTCACACAGCTTGTGTGTGTGCGTGTCAATGTGTGAGTTTATGTGTTTATTGTGTGTGTATGAGCCATACCAGTGTAGTTCTCAGCCTGCAGATGCATATCACACAGTTTGTGGATGTAACGGATGTACATTTCCTCTTTGTTGATCTCAGACTTGTAGAAATTCTAACAAGATACAACACGCACACACACACACACACACACACACGCACACACACACACACATACACAGAGGGTTAATCATGAGTTCTACCATGAGGCAGGTTGTGTTCCTAACCCATGTGGAGTGTTGGGAGGCGCCATGGTGCTGCTTTGTGTTACTTTCATTACCATTTTTGTACATTTTATGTTAAATTATTATTTTCTGAGTTAAGCATAACATTTTCGTATTTGTATTTGGCCCTTTCTTTAATGAACTTCTTTAAAAGCGGAAAATGTAGAATGACCCTATGGGAGCCTCTATGTTGCCATCCAGTGCCTAAACATTGTAATTGCAACAGAAAAATAATGTTCAGTTAAGAATCTGTCAAGCGATCGGCCTGCACCATGTCATGTGATTAATCGTTCAGGGTACTTTAAAAGATAACGCACAGTTCACTACAGTTGCAGGACTTGCAGACTCTGCCATTTTCCCTTAGCTGTGCCAGTCTAGAGACTTTATTCGGAAACCCACAATGCTGGACCACAATTGGCTGCTGCCATGTACTACAAACAGTTATTGTTTGGTGAACCTGTCAATATGTCTTAATTTTATTCAGACTAAGTGTCATTTTTCAAGGAAATACTATACCTCCATTCTGCACCCATCTAAATGCCCTATGTATATTTTTTAATATAGTTTTAAGCGATGATTCATCTCATTCAACCTCTAATGTTTGCTCTTTTGTCTGGACTGTTTCTTCTGAGTTGGGTTTCTCTCTGTATAACAAGGAGAAACATAGAAATGACAAAATAAAAGACAGTGAGGGAGTCAATAGGAGGGCTTAAACATGCTGGTCAATCAGGTCACATCACTTTCTGACATCACTCATGTCACATGGTCCCATGGGGACCACACAAACCAGCAAGGTTGATCTGCACGTTCCACACCGATACTTGCTCACTGCCACACCTGCAGTTTGTCACATGTTCCACGAGTCTTACCAGCAGGTTGACAGTGCAGCCAATCTTCTTGTTCTCCGTCTCATCTCCCTTCATGCAGTCTCTGAAGACAAGACATTTAATATGTTTTAATCATCTCAGACTCATCACTCTCAGACCCAAAACCTTGGCTTTCCTGTGCAAATTGTTCTTTAAACTGTTGCAGTATGTGAACTAGCAGTGTTGAGTGTAGATAAAATGAAAAGAGAATATTACTTCTGCCACTAGCACCACAGTAAGAACCATGGTGTTAGCTTTGACCGGCACTTGTCATTTATGATTTAGCTGTCATTTAGATCCATAATCCATCTATCCATAATTTTACCTGCTTTATACCCTGGTATACACTGATATCATGTGGGTCTGTTGGTGTTTATCTCCAGCTTTCACAGGGCAAATGCAGCGAATACACCCTGAACAGGTCAGCAGTCCATCACAGCAAACATGTCATTCATTCATTCACTTTTTAGACCATAGTATCTGACTATGAGTACCCAAAGAAAGCCCACACAAACACACAGGGAAAATGTACAAACACCACACAAAAATACGATTACGATTCCCATTCAAGAACTGGATAGAGCTAATTTGACTTCTTCTCTGGAGTCTTTGTGTCTCCAACCACAATACCGTTGCACTGGTTCCAGGACCATCTGCATGGACCTGCCTGATGACTACAGTTACTACTGTATTGATTTACATCAGACAGTGCTTAAACGATTTTCTCTGTTTTCCTCTCTTTCGCTCTGAATCTTTTCTCTCTCTTGCTTTCCCCTTTTTTCTTTCTCTCTCTTTCTCTCACCACGCATCCTGAGCTCGGTTCTGCTCAAGGTTTCTGTCTGTTAAAGGAAACCTTTCCTTTCTTTCACTGTTGATAAAGTTCTCTCATATGTGGAATTTATTGTGCTCTTTTGGTTCAGTTAATAGTTTAATAGAAAGGTCTAGAGTTGCTCTAAAAGAAATGGTCTTTGGATAACATGGTTTTGAATTGACACTAAAATAAAACTGAAATGAACTGATATTGTGAAGTTCAATGCACAGCATTTTATTCATGTTGGATTAGACCATAATGCTATTCAGCTTTTGACCTCTAAATTTCAATAATGCAACAGCTTACATTCCTGAATGATAGAAATACTCTTTTTTTACCACAATAATGTTTCATTTTTCCATACCTATCTGGGATCTAAAATCACTGAAACCAAATTCCATATTTGTCTGTACTGTGTAATTATGAAATGCTGTGTCAGTATTACCGGTAGTCTAGCAGTCGCTCCATCAGTCGAGTGACAGAGGTGACAAAGGAGATACCCGTCTCTCTCCATGTCTCCTGCTCAATCTTCTCCAGCAGGCTTCAGGGAAAACAGACGAGAGTTAAATGGTGTCAGGTGGTGTTATTTATAGCAACAATAACTCGTTATAATAAAAAAAAACATCAATAACCTATGCTGCCAATATAATCACTGTTTGCTGCAATTAACTCCAAATTAGTCTCTCCATTGATATGTGTATATACAGCATATATATACTTTCACACTGATATCTAAGTCTCATACTGATTGATTATCAGAATAGTTAATGAGGTTAATTGTGGCTCCACAGAGATTTGTATCTGAGCATCTGTTTTTGAGCAGCATTTTAAAGCTCATCTAAAGAGACATGGTCATTGTTAGCCGTAGCATTTGACCCGATACGCTTGTCCTTGCTGAATCAAATGCTGCATTTCTCTGACATTCGGTCACAGCAGGTTTCACACCATTGCACCAGGTGCATGCTGATGGAGAACAGTCACAACATCCCTACATGTCATACCTGGGATACGGCCCGAACAGCTGGGTTCTAGTCCCGCAGCACAGAGCAAAGCAAACAAATAAACAGCAACAGTGTTAGGGCAGGAGAAGTGAGAGTTAACTGTCAGCAGAGACCGAGGGACAGAGACAGACAGACACAGAGAAACAGAGACAGGCTGTAGGTGAACAGGTGGAAAAAGTTGAATATGTTTCTTACAGCAAACCGAAGAGTTCTCTGTAGTTCTCGTCACCTTTGCCTTCAGAAACCAAACTGTCAAGCTTGTCAATAAGCTCTGCCTCCACCTGCATGCCACACACATACACACGCGTGCGCACACACACACACACACACAAAACAACAGCTTCAGTCTGAAAAAAAAGACTTCATTGTTGCGCACATGTATATGTTTGTGTGTGTGTCCATGTACCTGCTTGAAGTTTCCATTCTTGCGCTGTTCCCAGTCCATCATGTCGTGGAAGATGGGGATCATGATGTTCCTCACCTCCACCTGTGGCACCAGCGTCACTCCCAGGAAAGGTCCAATCATCCCGGGAATAAAGTGGATCTTATTCTCACCTGCAAAGTAGAGCACAACTCACCTCAGTGACTTGACCAAGGTGACCACCTGTCCAAGGTGACCACCTGCTCACTGAGCAGCTGATCTGAGTTAATCGTCTCCTCACCAAGGTTCTGCCACATGCTGAACAATTCATAGGTCATCATCACTCTCATGTCGCCATATCTGCAAACACACAAAGACGTCTGGCTCAGAACCTGGAAATCCCAGCTGGAGATCCAAGGGTTCACTTCCTGTGACTCATATAGACGTTTAACAAGGGTGTGCATGAGCACTGGAGGATCACTGAAGAGGAAGAGTCTCACCCTATAAGGTCTGAGGGCTTCATACACTGGTTCCTTATGATCATTTCAATGGATTTTTGAGATCATAATGACATTAAAATACGAATAGGTGCATTAAAAAATGCAATTATATGCAATTTATTATTAAACCGTTGCCTGCATTCGGATAATATTCCAATGATATTATCAATGAATTAAGATTGTACGTTGGGACTGATCTTGCTGGAGTAAAATAGTGTCGCTGATAGGTTTGTGTGTGTGTGTGTGTGTGTGCGTACTTGTCTAAGACCTTCTTCCCCTTAGCAGGACTCAGGTTTTCCAACTGCAAACTGGGCTGGTTGATGTAAAGCACCGCAAGGCTGAAGTAGGAGTTCCACACCTGCTCACACACATGAAAACACAGGCGCACGCACACACACACACACACACACACACACACACACACACACACACACACACACACACACACACACACACACACACACAACTGCTCAGGGAGCATCGAATACTGTAAAGCGAGTTGGGTCTGGGCTCCTTATAAATCTTTTTCAACTTTTCCTTTCACTCTACAAATCATTACTATGATCTGCCTTATTCGCAGTTCTGGCTCAGGTTCACAATTAAAGCAGACCAGTAGGTCTTGAATTATGATGAGGATGAGGATAATGATGATGAAGGAACAACACTGTGACATGGACGTGTGTCTCTTATGCTCATCTGAAGTTTTTGTGTGTCAGTGAACTTCACGCACCTTGAAGTCAAAGTCAGCATCGGTGAAGTTCTTGTGCAGGGCAGGCGACAGATACTGAGCTGTGGTCAGGATGATGCTGCAGATATAAACACATGTTGGCAGGTTAGTGGGGCACATACATAGAGACAGGCGTGTGTCAGCAGCATCAGTTTGTGTGGTAACTTACTTGCTAGTGAGGAGCCTCATGATGTTCCAGTCACGGGGGAAAATACTGAGCTTCATTAGGTTTCTAAACACACACAATATCTTCAGCAAAAACTCCTGGAAACAAAAGAGAGGACAATGATGATGAGGACAACAATGATGAGAGTATGTGCTGTACACCTGCGTTTGTCTGTGTGTAAGTGTAGTGCCTTAAGCTCGTCTTTGCTCTGGAAGTTTTCCATCAGGTGCTGGAAGTGGATATCTGTCATCTGCCGGAGGAGGGACAGGAGGCAGGACACGTATTCTCCCTGTCAATATGAAAACAGGGGACAGACAGGTGAACTACAAACATGAAAGCAATCATCAGAAAGTGACCAATTAGAGAGGGAGACAATGGAGTAAGAGCACACAAAAATTCAGTTCATTATTTCAGAAATCTGTCAAGAATAGTTAGTTAACCACATAAGATAATTTCAAACTCTCAGGGCCGACCCTTCATCAAAAATTAGCATACACAATGTTACCTCACACCTCTGCCAAACCATATTAAGACCATATTAAACCATGCAACCATATTATGATGAAGGATTTTGAGAAGTTTTGCTGTCTTTGCCAATTTGCCCCTGGCAAGGGGAAAATTAAGAAAAGGGCTCAGGTGAAGTGACTTGCACTCAGTGAGAGGAAGAGCAGTGTGGGCTTTCTCGTAGCTCCAGGGCTCTCTGCTTATGAATTGGACAGTCCAGAGTACCCTAACCCTAACCCTCAGGAGGGGTTTTGGGCATGTCCATCTGGGATGAAATCCAGAGGCAGACCCAGGACACACTACAGAGATTATATGTCTTGGCTGGTTTGTTAGGATGTCTTGGGATCCTCCGTGAGGAGTTGGTGAAAGGGTCCAAGGAAAGAAGTGTCTGGGCTTCCCTGCTTCCTCCTCGCCCTCGCTACCCAGATAGTTGTTAACAGCTGATAATGAGATGAGAAACTAGCTCATACTGTTTCTAGTCATTGTAGGTGGTACTGCATCCTTACATCACATGGCTATGCGTTTATTGGCTGTACTGAAGGCAAATTTAATTTACTGAATTTGTTTGCATGTTCAAAGAGAAGTTGTGCAAAAATAAAAACTGACAGTAAAGATTAACAGATGTTAGGCAGACTTTCTAACTAATGCAATGTGATTGTGATCTTAATGGTAACATAAAGTAAGTAATATCAACATCAGTGTGTGCTTGCTTTAGGATGGCTTATTCAAACTTTAGTTATTTCCCTCTATTAATGTGACAGCTCTGAGTTAAAGATGAATCAATTCTAGCATAAAGTGGGGTGAAATATGACATGAAGTCAGTCGATTAAAGATCAGTCAATGATTTATAGACATGAAACAGGTGTCAGCTGAAATAATGGATCTCAGTATAATTCATTTATGTAGCATAAAAACACATTCACATAATGAATGAAAAACTCTCATTAGAATACATCAAACAGATCAGGAGCTGGTAGAATAGAGGAAAATGCATGCAGATTGATGGGAGGGGGATGAGGAGTAGGAAGAGGGAGAGGATGAAGAATGTGGGGAAAATGAGATATAACATAGGTGACAGGAGAGTTGAATTGGGCAGGGAAGGGCAATGAGGACAAAATAATATTGTAATGATAACTGCCATTACTCTTTACAGGTTTATTGTATTAATGATTCAATCATCAAGTCAAGTGGATTCCAGTCAGAAAACTTAAACTAAACCGGTTTGGTTGTTTCATATTTTGTGACAGTCCCACTCACTGATCTGCAGGTAAAATTATTTTAGCTTGGTGATGGGACTCTGAACAATAACATTAAGCTCTTGCCCAGTCCTGTAGGATGGATAGGAAGATGGGTACAGGGAGGATGCGAGGGAGGGCGGGTTTGAAGTAGTTGTATTGTTAGTTACTAACAGTGATCTCCGCGGTGCACTGCGGACAGCGTTGACCCCTTACCGCCTCCTGCGACTGGCTCTTGCTCATGATTGACAGCAGGGTCTGCAGGAGGACATCTAACAGCGACTCCACCATCATCTCCACCTCCTCCTGCACAGACGTGTCCTAGATGGAGAGAGGAAAGATACAAAAGAAACCACGGCTCTGGTGAAGTGTGCTTTCATGACACATTTGTATTGTTTTTTTCAGTAAAACATATTCAAGAAAAAACAAAAGCCTTTATTACTGGCTCTGTTTCATTTAGTGTGGTCACATGTCATGTTTGACTTGCATATACTGTGCATTGTGTGAGTGTGTGTTACCAGTGAACTGTTCTTGATAATAGAGAATATAGAGCTGAGTATTCCAGAGCAGATAAGCAACTCTTTCTGCTGCCGCAGATGAAGATGAATGTGATGCAGGACCACAGGAAGCAGGATCCTACGAGACTCTGAGTGAACATGCAAACACACATGCATAAAAGACATTTCTTGATATTATTGCAGTGGTTACACTCAGCAGTACCAGAAAACAAAACACACAAAGCAAAACTGATATCACAGTTTTCAAATATGTAGCTGTAGGGATGATTGATTTGGTTTAGAGGTATTAACTGATATAATTTATTGAAATTAACTCAGAATGGAAAGAAGCTGTAAAAATTATGGCACGGCATAGGGAGCTTTTTCACAGTCAAGCATTCTGATTTTACCTGCAATTTAGATTTAGATTATCAGCTGAGATTATCTGACCCACATGCTGCATACCAGAAACTGACTCGGGTCTCTCCTACCAGAGCTCAAGCCAGCACTAAATGGCACATGGGGATGGTTGCTTTAAGCCTTTTTTCCAATTGAGGACCCCTGAGGATGATCACCTGTCTCTTGGCCAACCTCTGTGGTGCCGGTGTTAGTGGAGTTAAGGTGAATATCAGCAGGCTGGACAGGATTACGACCCACCCCACTGTCAGTGACACCTATGCTGCTGCTGTCACTTGTGACTTGGACTGCAACAAGTCCAGGGTCCACATTCATAACCTGTGGTCTCAAGGTACTACTATGGATTAAAACCCATACCACATGACACACAGGGAGTAATGTTTTAAATTTGCTTTTATTTACATCTAGTATCACAAATGCCTACAAAACAACTTGGTAAAAAAGTAAATCCTCAATAAAATACCAGGCAGTCGGGTCTGTCTGGCCGCAAGGTCCTGAGCTCCTTATGCCACAGACACCTTCACAACTCAATCGTATCAGGATGTGTCATGCTGGGACTAAAGCATGTACCTGGGAAAGAGAAGAGCCTGCTGTCAACTGTCCGGGCGATGGACTGCAGCTTCACCACGTCCATGGACTGTCCGATGTGCACTGTGGATGGCATGCTGCCCAGAGTACCACGCACAAACTCTGCCACCTCCTGTACTGTGAACATCTGCAGCAGTTCATCAAAGATGGCTGGGAAGGAGTTGAGCAGAGCGGCCTGAGAAACACGAGGGATGGAAAAGGGTGAGTGTGATGTGGGGAGTGGGGGCAGAGGTGGAAGTTGGGTAAATATCGTAGGTGGTGAGGTTAATTGTGTTAGCCTCTGTGCTTGCAGCGCAGAGACATGTGAGTGTACATTTAGTCCGAAACACAACAAAGGAAGTGAAAGTGAGCCGTAGTGAGCACATTGACAAACTGGATCATTAAGTACTTCTTTAATGAAGTCATGAAGATTTGTCTGAAATCTGACATTTATCACAGGGTGACATGTTTCGTCATTTAGTCCACATTTACATGAACAACAATGTCCCAAATATTTTCCTTACTCTGAATAAGACCAGGATTTAAGTTCTGTATATACACTGGTGTCCTAGAGAATTTCCTATTCATATTCTTAATGGTTAATGTGTAATGGCGCTATACACTGCATTACGTACCACACATTCTTCATTTGAATAATGTTTGTGACATAGTGATATGGTAAAGAAGAAGACTACTGCTGTTTTGCAGTTGCTTTTCAGAATCTCATAGCAGTTTACAACTTGTTCAGACAAATATACAAATATACATAGACTAAGATATACATAGACTTTATACATAAACTCTATTCCTGTGCTTACAGTCATCAGAAGTTGTAAAGAGTTTGTCTTATTCAGGTAAAGAGCAACATTTTGCTGATATCTGAAATGTACAGTCTGTCACACTCGGAGTTCAGAATAGCACGTTGCAGTGGTTGAGAGGCAACAGGACAGCCAGCAAGCCAAGTGAAGCAATTCATTAGCAGGTAACAAACAGTAAAGTGTACAGAAACAGGAAACAGAAATTTGTGGGGGGAATGTGAGAGATATTAATCTGGAGTCGCAGCAACAGCATGATGAGGGTGTCTTCTTGCCATCGCTGCTCCCAAGGACACAGCACAGAGAGGACAGAGCAACCGAGAAGGTTTGGACCACCTAGTTTCAGTGACATCGCTCTGCAACAGGTTTGTGTTCCTTTTTCTAATGGTAAAATAACTTCAGCTAATCTGCACTGATGTTTTTTTCACAACATAAACATGTCTGATTTAGCATACAAACATCTCTCCTTATGCCTGTTGTGCCATTTCTATGTTATGGTGCTGAGCTGCAGGAATATAAATTATCTATTTATCAGTCTATCTGTCCTCCTGGCCATCTGTCTGTCTGTCCATCTCTCGGTACATATATTCCGCGTGTCTGTTATCAATTACTCACTTATCATTAAGTATCAAGTCTAGATCTGCTACATAGAGAGGAGAAGTAGGAGGTGATGTCATTTGATTGTGACTGTGCAGCTACTGCTCGAGGTTTGATATGAGCAGATCTCCTATTGTTGCAGGTGGAGGTGGATGGTTTATGAGAGGGAATGAGTGCAGCAGCTGTGTGTTTCCTGTTAAAGTGATGGTGACATGGGTTTGTGGGGCTGCTGACTCATCAGTGAGGCTGGTCAAGTGTCAATGTGTGTGTATGTGTGAAAGCAGATGGGACACAGGATTACATGTGTGTATTCGTGTGTGTGTGTGAGAAAGGGCTCACAGATGGCAGAGTGGATCTGGGCTCAGGGGGTGTGTGTCCACACACGTCTCTGTACTTACTGACAGCGGAGATGGCCGCAGAGCATTGGAGCTCCAGGCCTGAGTGCAGCCGGTTTGCCCGGTGCCAGGGGGCGCTCCTGGGGCCATGGCCGGGGCCTGGCCCGGGACTGGGGCAGGGGCAGGGGCTACAGCTAAGGAGGTTGCAGGCCCGGCAGAACCTGGGGCTTGGTTTGGGCCTGGACAAGGCTGAGAGCCCTGCGGCATTAACGGGAGTGACGGGGAGAGGCCCAGGAGGAATAACAGGGACCCAAAGGATGGAGCAAAGAATAGTGGGAGATTGAAAGAGGCGATGAGGAAAGGAGGAAAGGAAAAACCCGAGGTGCAAGTAGGAGGCACATAAAGTAGATGAGAAGAAACATTTTAAACTATGAGCAAACACGACAAACTATCACGACTCGTCTAAAAGCTCATTAGCATGGTGTGTGTGTATGTGAGTGTGTGCCCCTGAGCTGACCTGTGTAAAGATGAGCGTTTCAGAGTTGCGGCTGTCCAGGCTGAGGACAAAACGGATCGACTGGAACAAATCCTGGATGCTGCTGCGGAACTGGTCCTCCTCCATTCCACAAGTGGCTCGAGAGTAGAGGATACGAGATTGGACGATAAACTTGAATAGGTACTCAAGTGCCTAGTAAAGGGAAAAATATGCAAACAATGAAACAGAATGGAACTTTTCAATTCATATATTATTGTTGCATATAAAAGAAGAAAATCTCAAGAAAGCACAATACCGACTCTAAATGCATGAAAGGAAAGTAATATAAGATAAGGATTTGATTTACTACATAAATAATATGGTAATTTTATTCAGTAAAGATCCACTTACTGTACTTAAGGTTTTCCTCATGGTTTGTTGTAACAACTAACAACTAACAACTCCTTCCTTTATTCATCCTTTATTCACTATTTCATTAATTATTTAAAATCAAACAATAACAATAATTATTTCAGATCAAATTTGTTCACAACAAAACACAGCAGCAGCATCTCTTAAACAAACAAACAAATCAATATTAGAAAGTCTCCATCATGTTGCTGATTGAACGGGTACACAGGACTGATAGAGGGGCTTTGAGGCTATGTTTGGTTGGTGGCTCTTACCCTCATAGCTTCCTGGATGTGGTCTTGCCTGACTACCTCTGCAGAGCGGTCCATGTACCACTTGAGGCAGCGGATCAGTTCTCTGAAAAACAGCATTAAACAGAGATAAATCAGCAGTGGGACATCGGGCTGTACGCTGTCTGTCACTGGGAAACAAATAAAAAAAAAAAATTGGCTTCATGTCAGTATGGCACACTGTGAGCATACCCATGGTGTGTATGGACAAGAGCTGTGCAAAAGTCAAGTTGTTAAAATTTGTCATTTTAATTTAAGTGACAGGAAGAGGAATTTAATGAAATGTAAATCAAAGTTGTGAACTTGAGTGTGAAGTCAGCCGTGAGCCAGCAATCAAGCGGATCAGTTAGAGAAAAAACACTCACTTGTAAGCCAATGCGCCAGCAAAGTGCTTCTGGATGTATGTGTCCATCACAGGCCTAAAGTGGTAATATTTACTGTCCCTGAGTAGGTTTATGATGAACACCTGGAACACAGAGACACACTGATGTCGTCGAATGTCGTCGAATGCAACCTATTCAATTTTGCACGTGTGGAGAACAATCTACATGAGAAATAACAACAAATCAGAAATGATCAAATGATATTCTGCACACGCTTACCAATGACTGGAACACGAGTGGTCCATATTTGTCAGTGTTGTCATCCAAGATAGAAAATAACGTGTCCAGAATGTCTTGGAGAAACTGTCAGTCACACACACACACACACACACACACACACACACACACACACACACACACACACACACACACACACACACACACACACACACACACACACACACACAGACACACACAGGCATGCACACACAGACAGTCAATTACAGTTGTCTTTGGCCTTAGAAAAGTCAAACGTGATTTGATGAACAGTGACTGATGGTTCCTGAATGTGACCCAGACCCTGCTCAAGGCATAAGCACATTTAAAACAAATAAAACTAATGTTGCTCTGGGCTCCATAAAGGCCTGGGCTGGTACTGGTGTGACCTCACCTTCACTATCTCCTCTCCACTGACGTGTCTCAGTCGGCCCAGGATGTCCATGACCCGGTCCGGGTGAGCCTTCCACTTCAGCAGCGCCAAGAGGTCAACTGCAAGACAGCAGTGACTTAACAAGGGAGGTGTGGTGCATCAGTGTGATATGCAATTTGTTTAGAGTCTCCTCTATAAATGAAGTTGAATTGGCCCTCTGAACTTGTGAATTCTGTTGAATTTTCTAAGAAGTTAAATATAAATATATGTGAAAAGCTGCCATGAAAGTTTCTTCATTGTCTGCCTCTTGTTATAATCTAATCAAATGCTCCACAAGAAGTTCTTCCTTCTTGTCTGTCTGTGCTGTTTCTTTTTCCTGGTGTGTTACAGCAGTGTGAGGCGGCTACCCTGGGACCAGATCAATTATAACCATTGTTAATGCAGTCAAACACAGTTACCATTTTGTGTAAGCTTGGTGGATGAGAGCTGTGTAGAGATCCAGAAGGTCTCCTTGGCGCTGCGCTGGAAGATGAGGCTGGACGGGATGCTAGGACAGCTGTTGAAGTCCTCTTTACAGCAGGGCAGACCCAGGTAGAGGGCATGGTTACTGAAGGTAGTGTTCTCATCGCACTGAGGAAGAGGAGGAGGAGGAAGGAGAGATGGTAAGAAATTCAGATTTCAAACCGTGCAGGTCACGTGTGTGGAGAAATTACAGCAAGATGGAAGTGAGTGAACCTTGTAAACATAGAGTTCATGGCTCTCATCTGATAGAGTGGTTCCATCCTCCCTCATCAGAGGTGTAAAGGCAAAACCAAACAGCTTCTTCTCTCCTTTGTCCTTTGCTGTGGACACAAATACAAAAACACACAGTGACAATCTTAACCTCAGGTTTCTATTTGTTGAACTTTAAATGAAATTTAATTGAAAAAATAAAAAATGAAGCAATGTTATTCTAGGTTTCAGCAAGACACACGAGTTCTAAATGCACTTTAAAAGAAAATCCTACAAGGCTGGTTTCCTTTGAAGCTGCAGCCATATCACATGTTGATTTCCTTGTTTGATTCTGTGCACATTAGCACACAGCTCTGTCCTGGTCACGAGCAGAGCCAGATGACGTGGGACTCACTAGAACAGTGTCTGAACTCGAAGCGCAGGTGTGAGCCCCGGAAGCGGTCAATGGGAATGGGCAGCTTGATCACTTCGCTCCATCTAGGGCTGTTGTTGTGGTAGAGCACAAAGGAGCGGTGCTCTGGCACACTGGGCTCTCCTGAACCCAGACTGATGCAGTCCTGCAGGGGGAGACAGAGAATCAACAACAGTTCCACAGGAAACTCGTGCATGTTCATCATCTGTTTGCTGCTGTTGCATCCTGAGGTGTGATGGAAACAAAAATGGGCAGTAGTGTTTTAAGTTTTGGATTGATATCAGAAACTTCTGTGAACTCTTTAAAAAAATTCATTTGCTAGAAAATGTGGCGCTATAGTCCATTTAATATTGTTTGTGTTGGACTTTATCTTGTCCTTTCACATCACAGAGCAAAACACCTCACAAGCGCTAAGCTAACTCCCATCCATATTATATGGGTTTGCTAACTATCCCAAGACAGAGAAATTTTATTTATATGATTGATGTTGCAATAACATGTAACACTAGTCACACTTAAACAGTGATTTGATTCTTTTCAACCATCATGTAAATGTAACAAGTATGTATTATACTGGACCCGTATGGAAGCAGCCTCTTATTGGCTGACACTGAACTGTCTGCAAATATAACGAATACAATAAAATCCAGAATATATTAATTTGTTATTTTGCTCTTTGTAGCTTGACTTGAGAAAAGATAAACTGTAGAATGGGAAGAAAAGAGCAGTGCATATTGAGCAGTCTTAATAAGAGTAGAACAGTTTGAGGTCCGCTCTACCTTAAGGATCTCGCCATCAGCGTAGAGCACGTAGACGGTGACCTCTATGTTCTTCTGGACACTCTTCCCTCCTCTCTCAAAGTCGCCACGCTCCAGGGTCAGGTACAGGTCATTCCTGATGTCACCTGGGACGGAGACGCACATGTCAACATGCTGACCCTCACACTTGCTTAGACATTTCACTTCAACAAAGACATAAAAAAACAAAACGTCAAAGGTCTCCTGCCTGCCTCTCCTTTGCACCATCCACACCTGCTCCCACCTGACAACAACTGGATGTTTCTCTACATGAGGCTGTGCAGACACAGCTGGAGGCAGGCAAAATTTCTCTCTCTGTCTCTCTCTCTCTGTCATACACACACACACACAAGCACACATACTTCTAGTTGAAAACCTCTGACGCACCACACTGATGACCTCACTCCAATGTGTGTGGAGGCATTCATCATGTCAGTGTGACCTTATAGTGGAGATTTTGTCCTTAATGTATCAAGATGGAGCTTAAACACCCGCTTTATCTCTGCCTAAGGCGAGGCTCTGTGTCTGTGTGTGCGACATGCTTGTTTAACGTATGTAAGTCGACTTTAAGACATGTGGTGTGTGTTCATCTGTGTGTAGGTGTACTCATATGAGTCATTGTCTGAATTTTATTTAGCACATGGAAATGTTGCTGACAGAGTTTATACACCTTTTCCAGAGTTGAATTCATGCATGTTCAAGATCAGTTTCCGAGCTATTGTAGAGAATATCAGTACAGACAAACTCGAAATGATCACTTAAAAACAAAACAGTGTAACATTTTAATCAATAACTTCTTAAAACATGACACAAGTAACACACAAGTAAAATACTGTCTGTAATAATGTGTAAATAATGTCTGTGTCACCTGGCATTATGACATCAGGAAAACCCAGCTTGCGAGTGATTGCAACCCCTCGGCTGAAAATCAGTGGGTTCTCTCTGCGGACCTGCTCCATATCGCCCCTCAGCAGCTGCAGAGAGATGATCAGACCTGGGAGGAGAGGAGGAGAGAGGGATAGGGTGCATTTATATTACAATATATCATTCAAACAAACACACACTGTTGCAGAGCCTGTCTCTATTTGAACAGGAATCGCTGACATTTTTCAAAACCAATACAACGGTGTATTGGTTGAAGTCCTCTGGGACTCTGACTGAAGATAAAATGTGAGAAAACACAGCGACAAAAAAACAACTTTCTCCAGCACTGCCTCCTCCACATGAACCATTAGGGCACACAGTCATTCATGGTCGTTCATGCAGGGTTTGCAGAAGGCTGAGGCTTCTGGCAGTGAGGCCAATTAAGATGATTTTCCAGCAGATGTCAAATGATGACATGGGTGTGTTGGTGAATGGATATCCTGGAGGTTTGCGTCTCTTTTGTAGCTTATTCAATAAGTCTGAAGTGTCTGAGTGTTTGAGTGACACAATTCCACTCATTGGTGCTGTAACGGCGCTTGATTTTTATGATGATTTTAATGAATTTAACTCTTTTAACACAGCAAAAATGATGAATACATTGTTTGATGTTTGATGTCGCTAATAGGACAAAGCAACAAAAAGCAAGGCTCAGGCACCTGGATAATATGTTGCTGCAAACAACCAACAAATAATATGTTTTATGAGTAAAAACACTGCTTCAGAACCAGAGAAGGAGCATGTGTGGCATGACAGCTTACCGTAGTTAGTGCTGGGAGCGGTGTATTTGGTGCTTGACTTGCGGATGATGTTCTCATGGATTTGATACCATTCGGTCTCATTGTTGCACCTAAAAAAAACAATACAAACCTCCAATGTGAATCACAATATTTCTTCACACAGATGTACTTTATACATAGCTCCTAATCACTGTGAAGGATTCATTACATACACTATACTAAATGAGACGACGAGGCTGGAGCTAAATTGTGGCTAAAATGGAAAAGCAGTGCTTCATTGAAATCGTTGCTGAGCTGCACAATTACGTAGGTGTGTGACATTTATGTGCGATGGTCTCAATTGATGAAACAGAGAGTGAAACCATCCAAGAAGCATTAGCTATTGCAGAAGTTCAGCTAAGGTCCCTGAGAACCATCAAAGAGAAACACACAGACACACACACAAGCACTCTCAGCCACAGTCAGATCATGAGGAGTGTGGGGCTCCTGCAGGCAAGTCATTAGAAGTTTCAGCCTGGGGACATTTCCTAATGTCTGCCATCAACCATGGGCACCATGCATGCATATGTGTGTGTGTGTGTGTGTGTGTGAGAGAGAGTGTGAGTGTGAGTGAGTGGATAATGGCTGCGCTGATGGCGTTCTAAGACTACAGAGACAATTCTGTAACAAAACAGTGAAGTAGCTGTCTGTAGCCTACGAGAAATCTCCTCACTCATTCCCGTCTCATCTTTATCAGGGAGGTCACATGAGGTTAAGATAAAAACACAGGAAGAGAAATGAACATATACATAGATGAAAAGGAATGGCGGAAAAGATAACATGACAAGAGATTCTTTCTTGTTTGTGTGTGTGTGTATGTGTAATGACTGACGTGTAGACTTTGAGCACAAAGTCCTTCTCCTCTTTGAGCTCGGAGATGGTCTGGAGCACATCGCTCATAGCCAGGACAGCGCAACCATAGGGCCGGCGGTACTGGACGTGTGGGGGACCCTTCTTACTGTCATTCAACAGCATTCGACCTGCAAGAGCAAGGATGTGTAGGTGTGTCTGAGCAGAAAACTATAAGGAAATGCTAAGAACAGAAAATTGAGAGTTCATTCACACTCTCTTTAATGATTTATCACAGTTTGACTGGACGAGAAAAACTCACAATTAGGCAATTTTTAGAGTTTCCAAACAACCTAAACATGCACCTTTATGGCCTATGGGAGGAAACCAGATTACCTGTAGAAAACCCACATACATGCAAACATGCAAATCCTACAATCCTACAATCCTACTGTCCACCTCACCTGTCCTGATGACCTGGGAGACAATATATAGATCTCTCTTCATGTCTTTGTTGCTCAGGTCCTGCACAGTCAGACAGAGAGACACAGTTGAGATGCAGCGCTGGCGTTTCCTGTCTCTGCTGAATCAAACTGAATCAAAGCACTGTCGGAGAACAGATGGTGGGGACAGCATGCTGCAATGTCAGCTCAGATTCATTCCTCTTTAAATCTTATTCTTGGCTATGACTTACATGAACGGATTTCACAAACAAAAACTTGTTCTCACTTTTTGGCCTCATGAGGTAAGTGTTTGGGTTATATATTAAGTCACAAAAACGGCTGGATGAATATGATTACACACATCCATCCATCCACCCACCCACCCACCCAAGAATGTCATAGGAGTCTTCTGGAGCCAAAACTCAGAAAACATACAGCACAATCACACCTCAACATCAATTTTGATTCTTCAATCAAGCTTAACATGCATGTTTTTGGAGTGTCAGAGAACAAACCCTAAACAGAAATGCCTTTCCTCAGACTTTGATTCCAACTTATCTTCCTGTTCTGAGGTGACAACACTATCCATCAACAAAATGATTTGTTGGAAATACTGTGTGTGTGTGTGTGTGTGTGTGTGTGTGTGTGTGTGTGTGTGTGTGTGTGAATGTGAGAGGTTACCGTAAAGAGGGCACAAAGGCGGTCCATCTTCTCTGGATTCTTTGGTCCTCCATTCTTGTTCAGTCTCACCATGAACTTCTCACTGAAAAACAAAAAGAAAAACTGTGAGGAAAAACTTTGGGCTTTTCATTATTCAGTGATTGATTCTAAACATGCAATCCCTTGTATTAAAAAATAATCTCACTGAAAGAAAGCAATTATTCTGATACTCTTACATCACTCTGATCTCACGGCTTGTCTGACCTCTGCCCAGCACCACTCCGAGGAAACTAATTTGTACCCACAAGCAGTTTAACCCCACAGCCTCCTCAATTATTTGCACTGGTGATGGCTTTCTTTTACCTGAACACTACACAGTTGTGTGTGATTGTGTTATAACGCTGTCTGTTGTATTTGACTCTTACTAGGCTTTCATCTGTTTTGTTTTTTCTCTATCTTTTGACTTCTTAAACAGGCACAGGCACAGTGTTTGAAGTTAGTCCAGACAGTTGTGTGCTGCTGCTGTTGCTTTTGTAAACCTGCAGCTGCAGCTTTGATTCAGACTTGTAGAAGAAAACATTTGAGCATCACCAAGTAAAACCAAAGAGTTAGAGAGTTTACAGTGGCAGAGACAGAGCAGCTCAGAGGGCAAATCATGTCAATGGTTGAGCTGAATCTTGATAGAGGACTAGCCAGAGGATTCTCAGCCATGAATAACCCCCCCTCCCTCCTCCTCATCTCAGAGTGCCTCAGAGAGCAGGTCTTGTCATTACACCATGATGCTGAGTCAGACCAGATAGTCAAAGTAAGCTGCCAAGGTCAGTGTACTTGAGTGCAGTCTAGTGTCGTCTGTGTGTTTCTAATCAGCAAAAGTAACACACAGACACACACACACCAGGTTATTTTCATATGTGATAGCAATGTGGTATTGTATAATTGATGAGCAATCATTTGCATTTCATGATGCTTCATGAAATGAAGCATACTCAAGCTTCATGATGTGTTCCACATCACTGAGGCCAAATGTCACAGATAATGGGAGAGAGAGAGAGAGAGAGAGAGAGAGAGAGAGAGAGAGAGAGAGAGAGAGAGAGAGAGAGAGAGAGAGAATGACAGTAATTTGAGAATCTTGTCCTGGTGATCTGGTGTCTGTCTGTGTGTATACCTGATAGCCCTTCCCTCTCTCAAGTCATAGAGCGAAAAGAAGATGTCTGTGTCCTCTCCGATGCTGTTGTAGGTGAAGCTCTTCAGGTTAACCAGGAGGTGGTGCGGCACAGGAACTCTGCATGGCTCCCCATGTCGCTGCCGGGTACCATCGCCCTGGATATCCAACACAAAACAAGCATCATTGGAAAACTAAATTCAAACTTCATATCAATAGTTAAGTCTGCAACCAGGTCTCATATTGATAGTAACTTTTTGTTATTGTGTATCTATTTACCAATAAGTACCAATAAGCATAATATTTTAATGACACATTCCAATTTGAATGAGGATTTAATTCAGCAGGAAATGATAGTGCTGTTGTACTTACATATTACACTGTACCTACAAAATACAAACGTGCCATTATGTTAAGAAACTTTTCTCTGTAGGATTGTAATATTGGTGTTAGTTTGTGCCTAAGTTTCTTAACACACAAATAAAACAGAATCAAATTGTCTTTTATAAAGTTTACCTGCAGCAAGGAGTATAGAGAATGGTTACAATCAAATCTGCACTGAAGGAGAGTTCAGTGCTCACAGATCTATATACGATCTTCATCCCAAATGGAGAATGCATCTTTTCACGTGGGGTTTGTTATCTTCCTGCTTAAAAGATGCACAACCCAGCTCAGTCGAGCTTTGTAGCAGATAGTCACACAATCAAGGGTCAAGCTGAGCTGCAAAGCACGCTCCTCTTATTCAGCACTTTCTCACTCAGCTTCATTTGTTACTTTGACAGTTTTATACACTTAGTAAGCAGTTTAAAAACATTAGTGACAACTAACCATTTGTACATTAATGTGATAACTAACCATTTATACATTTTCTTAACACATTACATGTTGTAATGGCACGGGTTAGGGTTAGAGTTAGGGTAATACTGTGTACTGTGCCATTACATGTATAAAAATGAATGTCAGAATTTTTTAACTCAGAATTCTGACTTTAAACGAGAATTTAGGAGAAAAAAAAAGATTTATTTCCCTACAGTGGCCCTAATCCTCTTCCATAGGTCTTTCCTTGGTCTGATTTGAAAGCAAAAGTCTCTGAAGTACGGTGCAACACCTGTGACTTATTGTACCTGTCGGAAGAATGAAGTGTGCCTTGCAGATATTACCTGTGTGGTGCTTTGCTGCACACTGTGTCTGCTGGACAAGTGCTGTGGAGGAGAGAGAGAAAGCAAACATTATAGCTGTGACTTCACCTACTCCTTTTTACCTCGTTTCCTCTCATTTGACCTCCTTACATATCTCCTCTTTGATAACTTGAATGATCTCCTTTTTTTTTTAGCTCCTTTCTCTTTGTCTTCTCTAACTTCTCCTTCATCCTTCCTTTCCTTTTCTCACTTTTTCCTTGTTATATCACCTCTCCTCTCCTCAGCTCACATGTTTTCTGATCTTCCAACTGCTCTGCTTCTTTCTCTTTGCGCATCACATTTTCTCTTCCTATTTTTCCCTTCTATATCCTCTATATCTATCTCTTTATGTCTGTTTCCATATCTTGTTTTTTCTCTCTTCTCTACCCTGTACCCACTCCTCCCCTTGGTCTGGTTTCCTCTCTCCTCTGCTCTTCTTCTGATTTTCAGCTACACTTCTCCCCTTTCTTGTCTTTCTTGTTTGTTGTCTACATTCTCCTTCTCAGATGATAAAGAGGCTGAAATACTCCAGAGACTTATTAGTTTGACTTGTCTCTCTAAATCTCTAAGTGACTGTTTGATAGGATGAACAAGTTGTGTAAAACTGTTTGATGAATTGCTCTAATGATTGTCACATGCATTGTTTATTGTCTGCAAAGTCAAACCTGTGCAGAAAACCGAATCAAACAGCCTCAGCTGCTGCTAGACAGCAGATTGCAGGTGTTTTGTATTTTGCTGACGACACATCATTGGAAGCACCATTATGGGCACACCAGCTGATAAACTTTTGTCATGATGCTTCATGCAGAAATGTTGTCTCTGCTTCCACCAAGTGGCCAAAATTGACTAAATGCAGGTTTGTGGCGAAAACTAAGATATAAACAAACTGGTTCAATCATCAGATTAAATTGTTATAAACATACACTCACCTCCTGACTTTTTTTTCATGTGTAGAATACATTTGAGTGAGTAATTTACATCATTTATTGTTACAAATCTATGCTTCTTTGGATATGTTTCTTTGCGGGCTGGATTCTCGTACTTCTGAGGTAGTTATGTAAAGTAACTACAGATATAAAAGCAAATTTAATTGAACTTCATCTTGTGTTTTTTTCATCTTGACTTTTTAAAACTCAAATTTAACAATGCACACAGAAGCTCAAGGAAACAATAGATTTTTTTTACTGAGAAAAAAAGCATTTTGGAAGCATCAGATAATTTGATAATTTCACATCTGTCACTTCTGTTCCCATCATTTTTCTTTTTTTGTATTTATTTGCTCTTTTAATTCTCATCAAAATAACCATTGCAAACAGGAAACTGGATTAAAAACACGTCTCACATGTATCAACTTCACCACTTTAGCTACTGTTTCTCCCTCTCTTTCTCTCACTGTCTCCAAATCAGTCTCCAGGCAACAGAACAAAGGGGGAATCACCCTGACGACAGTATGACTGCTACAGCTCAGCTATTTAAAGCAGGACTGATGTAAACACACAGAACATTAGGAGCTGGTGAGAGACCATGTGCATCCTGCAGCACCTGCCAGCAGCCGCAGCAGCAGCTCACATCTGCACAGACTAGCTTTTCCTTATCAAGCAGAGCAGGATCTGATGTACAGAGACATCAAAGTCAGGGAACCGGCACCTCAGTGGAACATGTACACTACCACTGAGGCTCAGAGAGGAGTTGGTGAGATTGGGAGAAGAGTAAAGAAGGGAGTGAACGTGTGCCCCATGAGACTCGCTGCATGGGGCACTTGCTCTGTGTGAGATGTGGCATGAGGTACAGCTGGGGTTTTCTGGGTTGCTCCGTGGTGGTGGAGCACTCCAATCGCTGCTTGGCAACGGCAGGGTCCCGGGATTGCAGGATTGTGTGGCCCTAGACTCTGGCCATGGTTAGTCTTGGGTTGTGGACTTACAACCTCACGACCTTACAACCTAACTCTTTTCTGAGAACTGGTCCCTGCTCCAGAGGGATCTCATACGCTCTGTGATGGGTACACAGCCAAGCTTGCCGGCTCTGGAGGATTACTTTTTGACTTTAGTGCTCAGTTCTCTTCTCTTCCTTACCTTGAACCCACAATGTAAGCAAGTTACCCACTCACAGACACACACATAATGCATGCAAACACACACATACACATAAATGCCATGGTTGCACTATTAGGGAGTAATGACGTCATTAATGCAGTTACTTGAATGAAAATAATGAATAAACCATGTTAATTATTTTATTAGTAAGTTATTTGTCTATTAATTGGTAGGTTTATCTTTCTTCACATGCTGAACCAATTATTGGGAACACTTTATAATAAGGTGCCACAATAAAACAAGCCATTGCTTTAACGGTCTTCAATGCAGAACTCACATTGTTGAAGTACTCTGGGTTTACTGAGTGTAAATGGGGTGACTCACCATTTTATAAAGATCTGACACACTAATCTGGTCCTCATCCACCATCTCAAACTCCTTCCTTGGCACCAAGTCCAGACCCATGTGTCTGAGAGAGAGAGAGATAGAAAGAGAGAAAGAGAGAAAGAGAGACTCTTACATGCCGAAGAATAGTCATGTCTCATGTCAGTGATCGCGTTGTGAAGTTGAGGCAACATCTAAACTAAATATGAAATAAATAACAAATGCAATTAAACAGGACTGAAGGCAACTAAACTAAACCTTAACTATAATAGCTATTTAAATCATAAATTAAAGCCAAATCAAAACTGAATTAATGTAAATTGTATAAAGAGAGTGTGAGCGTAGTCGCTGAGCATTGCTCTCCTGCTGGGGAACACGCCAACACCCAGTAACACACAGGGAAGGTTGCTTCAAACATGCTTTTATTTTTATCAGGTGGGGCACATATACAGATACAAACAACTTGATCTTCCTTTTAAATTGAACTTCATTTTAAATTTTACAATACTCCCAAGACAATCCCCACGTCCTCCTCCATCTGTCTCTTTTGGCCTGTGGTTATTCACTCCTGCACTGGATAATGGGCTCTTTAAGTCTGGGGGGCTGCAGACAGTCGATGGCGCCAGGCTTCCTCTGATGGTCTACCGGGTGGGCGGTGGTATGCCTCTCCTGCGGTAGCTCCACCTAGGGTCAAAGCTTGGTGGTGTTGCTGATGATGAGCCATCTCCCTCTGGATCATGGGTGTTAGGAGATGCCTGCCTGCCACAGTCTTGAATGCAAGGCACTGGTGCTGTACTGGTCGACCTCTGTGCGTTTGGTCCCCATGGCACTGGTGTTGGTGGAGCCAGTTTATCTGACCTATGTGACACCAATGTTGGCAAAGCTAGGGTTGCAGGTGGTTTGAGGTGGTTGTAGCAGATTGGACAGGAACATGGTCCATCTCACCAACAGCACCACCCAAGCTACCATGGCTTCACAGCGTTAAGCAAGTTCTGGGTTCATTTTATGATATTCATTTCTCCACAGACTGCAGGGACACCTCAGTCACATTGGATATCAGTGTAACAATTAAGATACAAACACTTGAATGCAGAACTTGACTCAACTCCCAGGACATTCGCTGCCGTCTCCTCCATCTGTTTCTGTGTGTCCTTTCTCTTATCTTACACCGCCCAAACTATCTCAAGCCTCTTTATGGAGGCATGATTGTTAATTTGGCACAATTTATCAAAACTGGCCCCTTCACCCCTCTAAGCAGTGGATGATCAGTCTCTTTGGAACCCTTGTGCCAGGTTTTGGGCTCCTTGTACTGCAGTGTGTATGTGTCTGTGCGTGTGCGTGTGTGTGCGTGTGCGTGTGTGTGTGTGTGTGTGTGTGTGTGTGTGTGTGTGTGTGTGTGTGTGTGTGCTCTCTCACTCATTGCCCCAGTCCAGTCGGACCGTGATGTGTCTCTTGACCTCTCGGCTCTGGTCCTGCGTCAGGTGTCCCGACAATAGCTGCCTTCTCAGGTCAATCAGCTCCATCATCACGTGACGGACCTTGTAGAAAAGATCCACTTTGTGCTTCTGATGGAATAAGAAAGAGAGAGGGAGATAGAGGGAGAGACATAGAGACAGAGAGAGAGAAAGAAAGAGACACAAAACTGTAAGGTACTCTTCTATACAGTCACTTTTGGAATCGAACCCTTATTGCTTTGATGCCACACATGAACACACATGTGCAAACTCACACAAAACTGCAGGTCAGAGGTCAGATTCCTCAAGTCAAACCTTAACTTATTTCAAGTTTTACTCACACAAGTGTTAAAAGCTGAAATAATTACCTGCTCAATCCATTAGAAGAAAGAAAATTGATTTGCAACAGTTGTGATATTGATTGATATTAAGAACATCTTCTTGAAAGAGTAATAACATTAGAGCTGATCTTTTTGTTTCAATTTGTACTTGATTTTTAATTTTGCCAACAATTTTCAACAAGACAAGCAATGTTAAATAAACAGCTCTCTTAGCAGCAGCTCTGTCAATAACTTCAGAACAACTTTTCAATGATTCAATGGTCATTTAACACCATATAGCATGGCCAGATAAGAAGTTACTCCTATCTGCACACACAAGAAACCATTGAATGAGAGGACGGGGTTGGAGAGGAGAGAGAGACCGATCTATCCTTTTTTCACCCCTGCCATCTTCAACACACCAATTTATCCATACAATCCTTACTGGCTACTGGAGAATAGCCTGACAGTATAAACAAAGTAATGCGCAAACTAACCTAACAAGTGCAGTCTATGCTTATGATGAATTTAACTCATGCTCTTGCCTGGCTCTTTAGCACCTGTGAGGGTCACATGTCACTCACTCTCTCTCTCTCTCTCTCATTCACTTACATATACACCTGCAGTAAACAACAAACAAGAATAAGACCAGCTCACCCTGTACTTTCTGAACCAAACCATAAATATCAGTCAAACCTAACCTAACAATTGTCCCCTGTATTTCGCTGCAGCCAGTTTTTGTTCCCATTATTGATTCTGTCCTGGCGATGCTGCAGTCGATCGGTTTGTTCATCAGGGAACCTTGTAACTTTGGCTCTTTTGTTCATTCTTTACTATATACCACTCTTTAAACTGTTGGGTCACTTGCCTGTTCACTTCCTTGTCTCCCCTGTCATACTCCGCCCTTTGACCCATTCTCTTTCACCTGCCTTTCCACTCAATCCTGCTCCGTCCTAAACCCACATCTCACATCCAGGACCTGTCCATAGATTGCCTTCCTCACTTGTTAGCTCTTTGGCTTTGATGTATATTTGTGACCTAAACCTTAATCTGAAACACATGACATTAAAGCACAATCATTTCCAAGGCTTTCAGGAACCAGGATGCGCCCTGGACATTAGACACTAGAGCACTGGCACCCTCTGTCAACCTTCACTTTCTCTTAACTCACTGTGTGTGTGTGTGTGTGTGTATGTGTGTGTGTGTGTGTGTGTGTGTGTGTGTGTGTTTGTGTGTGTGTGTGTATGTGTGTGTGTGTGTGTTTGTGTCTGTGTGTTTCTGTCCAAAAGCCAAAGCTGGCCCAGAATTTCTGGGTCGTTCATTGTGTTCAGGGAAGCTCATTTTGGTGCATTTACAGTCGAAAAGGTTTTAAACTGCAGCCTGGCAGAATACACTCCTGACGCTCCCGAGGGAGCTGCTCAATCAAAGCCTTAGCACAGGAGTCAGCAACACACAGCTATTTACAGCAGCAGGCTCTTAGAGCAGGCCTCACAAACACTGACACCAGGGAGTGTTCAACATGAGCCGGGGTAGGAGCAGAGTGTGCACTCGGCTCTAGTTCACCTCGGCAGAGGAAAAAGGGTTTGTGTGTCACCGAGGTTTAGTGTGACACAGGCACAAAGGAGAGGAATGTGGAGCAATGTGGAGCAAGCTTCGTGAATGAATAAACAGCTACCAGCATTAGTAGAGTTTGTTAAAAGGAGGTGCTTACTCAGCTGAAAAAAATAATTCACTTATGTTGCATACATGACTTGGTTATAGAATATTACATTCATCTTCCCATTTACATGCCCGACAGCTTAGTAGGAGTAATGCCTAATGACACAACCACACTGAATTCCTTGCTATGCACATATTGTCAACCAAATCATGACATGAATACATATACAATACTATACAGTGTATGTTATAGTAGAAGGAAGTTCATCAGTACTCTTTATTTCTGAGGTTTCCAGTTTCTTAAAGCAAGTGTACGTGTTCTTCTTGCTGTGAAAAGGTGTTATCAACAGAAAATTGTGAACCACGCAAACACTGGCAGAAAGCTCACAAAAAGCTGTGAATGCATGCATTTTTTTCTCCAAACAAGACATGGGAGCTTGAAGGCAAGTTTGGAGCCATCTTTACTTCTCTTGCTCTTAAATCATGGCCAAAAAACTTCAGTTTACATATCTGGCAAGCTCAGTCAGTGCAAGGCCATGATCTGACCTTTGATCCTCCCCTAAGCCAACCTTCTCCACACTGTAAGGAGCAGCAGCATGCACAACATGAGGGAAAAGTACACAACACAAACAACCCCTACAAACTTTCTGTAGACAGGAGCTACTCACTTCTTTCTCTAAAATTAAAGTTTGTTTCTGTGGTACAGAGGAAATTTCTCCAGTGTGAATGTTTGAGTCTCACCACCCACTCTCTTTCCCAGCTGGAGCGAGCAATCACACCTTAACATCCTGCTGGAACGAAGGCTCCAAAGCTACAGCGTTTAACACATCTTTACCACCTTAGCAGCATTTGCAGGTAATGATGCTGTTTATAGAGGCTTGTGTGCTTCACTGCACCATTGGGACATCAGCCAAGCAAAAGAAACATCCACCGAGTCTCAGGATGGCTTCTGCTGTAAGAATGACCTGTGGATAAAGGTTTTCTTTCTAGAAATTGTGATTCAGAGCACATTATACCATTTTAGATCAATAAAGTGAGTCAAAATACTGGGTTTGAATCTGGTTTGCCACACATACTGCGTGCTTCTCCCCATCTCTTTCTTTCCATCTTAAGCTCTCTTCTAAAAATAAAGGCCAAAAAAAAAATCTCTAAACTATTCCTTATCAGCTTCACAAATTTGACAGAAAACTGAATACCTTTTGGGGTTTGTAAGAAACAAGATATTTCATATTGTTCAAATTGTAACTTCACTTACAATATGAACATTATACTGTATAGACCAAACAAGTACTGGATTGATCACACATAACAATAACGGTCTGTTGCAGTTCATCTTTATTTGTCATATTTTTACTTTAACTGTCTGATTAGGTTTGTTGTTATGGCTGTAAATCAGTTAATTGGTGCACCTCTAACAGGCTTTTCCTGCTGTGGCGCCTCCCAGAGCTTAACTTTCCTCCTTGTTGTCGTACTTGCTTATGGTTTGAGGAGGCAGAGGAGCATAATCAAAGATCTTCATCACGATGACAGCCAGTGAGTTGAGAGGCCCACCCCGAAGTCTCTCCTCCATTATCAACTAGCGCTGCACTTCCCACCATGGCATCAAACTACATTAGTGGTTCTGCAAGCTGTGGGTCAGGAATGAAGGGTCTGCAGAGAGTAAGAGATTGTCACAGCATTGCACTAATATATAATGGGATTTGATTCATTGTGACAGGACTAATATCCAATGGGATATGTGCGACACCTTTTTTCCATTAGTGACATCCTGCTCCATTTTCACACCTGACAAATGAGAAAAGCAAGAAGGATGTTCTCAAGCCACCAGTTTCACATGGGTTTGAAGTGCCTGCTAGTGTAAGTGATGAGCTTTAAATGTTAGATTAGCATATTTAACTCCTTAAATGTTTCAGGACTGTTGCAGTTTCATTAAAAAAATATTTACACACGCACACATGCATGTGCACACACAAAAACACACAGACACACACAATATTTTATTTTCACTGAAGGACTAAGCAATGGAAAAACTGCACAACAAATGGAGGAGTAACTATAAAATCATATACACCTTATAATATTCAGCTCTGGCAATGAATTTGTGTGTTTGGGGATGTCTTGCCTTACGTACTCCTTACTCTGTATCAGTGAACTATACAGTATGGTGAGCTCATTTGTAAAATGCTAACACTGATTGCAGCGTTAAGTATGTCATCAGCATTGCATAAATAAAACATACCAAATCAATGTGGCTGGGGGTGGTTCAACATAAATAATAAGAGAGTACTCTTGTAATTTTCATTTTATTAATTTCTGCATGATGGTATACGGCAGCAGGGTGTAAGATGCTAGCCGGCGCAGCGTACGTGGAGAGGCACAACCAGGTGGCTGGAACAGTGGACAGGAACATCTGTGGCCAGTATGGAATAGAAGTACCCAAATCCCAACGGGCCATACTGAAGGAGGCTGAGAACAGCAGACAACAGCGGAGAACAGTTGAGAACAGCAGAGCGAAGGGGAACTTCAGCTTCCAGACTGACAAACGTCTCCTGGCTAACCAACCAGACGTAGTGGTGGTGGAGAAAGTGCAGAAGAACTCTGCGGTAATAGATGTGGTGATACCAGCTGACACCAACATCAGGAAGAAGGAACATGAAAAGGTTAGAAAGTACCAAGCATTGAAAGAACAGCTGGAACAGATGTGGAAGGTCAAGATCCCAGGAGCAACATCTGAAGCCTCAGTCCAGAAGAGCGCAGTCCTAGGAACAGCTAAAATGCTGCGCAGAACCCTCAAACTCCCAGGCCTCTGGTAGAGGACCAAAGTATTATTTATTGTTTGTTAATTAATTGACTGCATCCACTCTCTTGCTGTTTATCCATTTGGTACTGTAGCAATATAAATGTAGCTGTAAGATCTTAATTAGTCCTGCCACTGGAACGTATACAGATTTATCTTATCGTAAGCATTGCATATTCTTATCCCATATCATCTTATTTCATCTTTTCATATTTAATCCTATCTCAACTACAACAGGGCAGAGACCTGCTTTCTGGACTCAGTAGAGGCAGCCATAAAGCAGAACAGCATAAGGTAATCGCGTAGTCTGTAATTGTAAGCGATTACTCTCAGGACTCTATCAGTCAGAGGCCCGCTGATGGGATGTGAGGCAGCCTGGCACCTCCCAAATCAGAGGGGACACTCCCAACACCTCTGATCCATTAGCAAATGTCCTGCTTCATTTTCACACCTGTCACAGCAGTGGCAGCTGCTGCATTAGTGACAACAACAGCGCCGAGGCAAATCAGCAGGGAGCACAGACAAAAGCTCCTCTGGATTCTGTTCAGGTCGTGGTTGCTCATCTGTGATTCTCACACAGTGCATCTCTAAACAGGCAGGAAACTGGTGTGAAATGTGTGTCTCGATGTGAATCAGCATCAACATAAAGCAGCGGGTACAGCTCTCAATGTGAGTAGAACAGATCCAACAATTATATCAGGCTGACTTTTATGTAAAACATAAATAGATGCAAACCTTTTTTGCTATATGTGACTGTGTATTTTGGTCTTTCAGTTGCATGTCTGCTGCTTTACCTGGATGGATACACAGAGCTGAAATACATCTTACGAAATACATCTGAATCTCTGTTAAAGAAAACACCAGACTGCCACCACCAGAGAGCATAGTGACACAATATCATAAAATAATCTGAGGAATAAAAACCAGCGTGCTTTTGTGTTTCAGCCCCTGCTGCTCCAAGCTGTCACAGAGTTTGGTAAAAAACACTTTCTTGCAGGAGTCTGACACCACACTGTGTGTATGTGTGTGTTTGTGTAAAGTCCTTTTAAATCCTCCCCTGACCTTGTGTGAACCAAGGCTGATGACACATACACACACATACACACACAGTGCAGCCAGCGGCAGGATCTTGCCTGTCGCTGTGCTCAGTTTGAGAGCTGGACAGAGCTTCAGCAGCTGTTCAGCAGAGCAACTCTGGCTGTCATAAACAACAAATAAAATGTGTAGTGAATTAAATATTTTGAGAGCCTTTGAACTCCTGCACCCCTTCACACCTTGACATTACCCAGGCCCGTCATCTACAGATCGTAAGAAATGATTTTAGACCAATTGCATTTGAGCAAAAGCTGAGGGGGAGCTCACATTTTGGAAGGACATCTCTTCTCATACACCTACTGTGGAGAAGGGGTAGGAAGGGAACTGGAGGGAACGGCATTTTGGAAGGACAGACTCTACATGCAGCACAAAGCCAGACAATTTTTAACTCCTCTCACCGAGTAGAAACCGAGTCCCCCGCATTTAACCATCCATGATTTTGTAAACACACACTGTGAACATACATTACAAGTCTACTACAGATAGACTACAGATTATACACATGCATAATATATCTGATCATGTGACTTATTTAGGCTGCAATGCATCATGTTGGATGTGGAAAATGCCGCTTTTTGGCGATCGACGACTACTATCATTGAGGCTTTTGCCCATGTTGTGTTGGTTGTTGAAACTACTTTTTTCTCCCTTTCAGCCCCTTCCTGTCCTCTGGTTTGGACTATTTCAATTATTTATTCAGCAATGATACAGAAAGCATTTATGAAATAATATCAAGAGGGCTTTTTTTAGAAGATATTAACCGCTCATCATAAAGACAAAATCTACAGGGCGCTACAAAGCCATTCAATCCTCTACTATATGCCTAAACAGATTAAAAAAGAAGTAGAGAAGTGGTTTCAACTGGAGCCTGGTCAAGGCAACTTCTTCCCTGTATTAAACCACAAGCCATGTCCTCTAACTTTCAATTTCAACTTAAACTCTTTATTAATTTTTTAACCTGAATGTCACTTTCTGCTGCTCTGACTCAGGCTGGTATGATTAGATAACATGGGAAGAGTGCTGAGGTTTGGGTTAAGATAATACCTTTTTGTTCATCAAATCTTTATCTTGCTTCTGTAAAACCACATTTGTTAATGCTCACTCATCCAAAAACATTGGTTTTCTTGCTAATGCTTTGTACGTCACAGCTCACTGGTTCATCCATGACAGCATCACAGTCTCCATGAAAGGATGAGGACATGACGATCTGTCACATTAAACACTGGGACACAGGACATTTGATACCCTGCAACAGGATGACTGAGTCACCAAGGTTTGAAGGCACCGAAGCAGAAACTTTTTATTCCTGGTCTCAGTTTGTGTCATGTCTTCGAGGTTCCTCAGTGTTCAGGTGAAGCTATGGCTGTTGGTGTGATGGTGAATGAAGTGAATGAACTGATAATGAATGGATGACTGAATGATAACCCTCCTATTGTGACAATATGGATGATGTGGAGGAATTATGTGGGTGATCTGAACTGCACTTGTGTGTCTTATATTGTACATCTTAAGAAGCTATCCATGAAACAAACAACAGCTCAACAGATGCAATAAAAATACAAACAACATTCACTGTATGGCAACAGCCTCGTCACCATGGCAACGGCGTGTGACTCACCACAGCAAATACATCTGACAGGGCTTTTGCCTATAGATCGTGAACTCACAGAGACGCGTGTACTCACACTCAACATCAGCACTGAGAGTGGATGAAAAACAACTTTCACTCTCTGTGGAAAAGTCTCTCTCACACACACACACACACACACATATATTTGAATGAGCTTTTTTCAGACAGACACACACCTACATGGGGTGACACACAGGGGGTGACTGCAGCTACTTACAAGTGTGATGGGACGATAAATCCACTCCTTTCTCTGCTCTCGCCTCCTCTCTGTCTCACTCTCTCTCTCTTTTCCGTCTACAACTGCCAAGCAGCTGAGAAATGATCTGGCAGGCGTGGAGAAAATCACAGCCGGCTGAGTGACATGGGGTCTGCTCACAGACACTCTTGCTTGCTCTGCCTGCGACTGTGTTGTGTCTGTGGACCTGAGCTCCCTGTTCCTGCCTCTCTGCCATCCTCTGACCTGCTCCCAGTCTCCATCTTCCTTATCTTTCTTTTCTTCACTCCCTCTCCCTCCTCTCTCTTTTTTCCACCCACCCACAGGCCAGTCTGCAGTGACGAGCTGTGCCCGACTTTTGTGATGTTGAAGCAGAGACGCAGCGAGGTGTGTACTCTAAAGATAGTGATGTACGATGGGCATGATGGTGACGGTGTCGGACAGCAGGGCTTCTATCCTTGGGCCATTGCCCTTGGAGAGAGCCTTGAAAGTAGGTGTGTGATGGATAGAAAGAGAGACCAGATGTGTGAAAAGACAGCAAGAGAAGCTCAGATGGAGAGAGGGGAACAGTATGTCATGCTCTGTTTCTACTGCACGGAGAAATTATGTAGTGAATAAAGTGAAGTGAAATGAAATGAAGCTCATGCAGTCAATGATGATGCAGACTCCTGCTTCATCAGATGATTGTGGGACCCCCTGTTAACCTGTCAAACCCTTTAAGTTAAACATGTCTGACTGTCACACAACTCACCATCCTGAATGCATCATCCTTATATTTGTCATCTGTTTGATCAACATACCTGTAACTGCTAAACATTCATTATTTAACGGCAATTAGTGTGACTCCACTTCCTGCGCACTTAATGACTTCATGTAATTATCCTAAATCATTCTTGGGCTCTCCATATACTGGAATAACATTAAAGTCACACCAGCAAAATCTGAATCACTTGAGATGTTTTTGCAATGCAAAATACATGCAAACTACAGGTGCATCAGTTCCAATGTTTTGGCAGTGTGATCTTGTGATGACAGTTTTTCGCTTTCCTCCTAAAAAGTGTCATAGCCAGTACAGATGGAAAAAAAAGAAGCAAAGTGAGAGGTTCATTCTATTAAGAAGGGGCTGTGGGCACAGCAGATTTTTCACATTTTTACAGTTTGCTCCTTGCTCCCTTAAACTACAGACAAATTGACATAAATGTTGAGCTTTTTAAGGTTCCCTGAAGTTTAATATATCTGGCGTTTCATTTTTAATTCAGTAGTACTTACATTTAAAATTCATCTCTCCGGGACATTTTTTTTGTCTCCCGGACTTTATCTGATCATAGACACACGTTCAAGTTTAAGCATCGGAGTGCAAATAAACTTAGGATATGCAATGTGATACATGCAATGCACAATCCAAAAGCCAACAATCAAAGGCTACATTTGGAGGTTGCATCTGGAGGAGGCTTCAAATTGGGACAGGTCTTGTTGTGACAGAGCATGTGACAACCAGAGACATGCAGTTCCCCTACATGGCTGCAGAGCTGCTACTTCATGAAAGCTGAAACTTCCAAATGGTTTGATTAACTAGAGGATTTAAGATTGTTGGCAAAAGCTTAAATATCATTAGCTCTTTCATAAATGTTTCCAACCAGCGGTGCCCTGAACACAGAGACCAACCTCAACCTGCTTTTAGGACAATGAGGTAAACACCTATGGCACTCTCTCTCTTCTTCCAGTCATACTGAGAAATAGCACAGTGAGCGACAGCTACCGAGATGTGTGTGTCAAAGGCCAAATCCGGAGGTGGCATCTTAACACTGCGCTGTTGACTCCACTACGCAGAGCTGTCCATCAAACTCTGTAGCACATGACAACAGAGGCCCGGAGGAGAGACGACAGATCAGATAGCGCACGCACACAGTGCACACACATCCACAGTGGGAGAGACAGTGTCCGTCACAGTTCAAGTGCAGAGATGACACTCAGATCGAAGATTTGCTTCTGAAAATAACTGCTGTCTGCAACGAGCAATGGGCAAATACTCAGATCATAATTAACAAACCTGAAATGTGTAATAGCTGTTTGCTAAAGGCAGATAGTAAGTGTTTTTTAGTCAATTGATTCAAAGAAAAACTGCGACTGGTGTATTTTATTGCTTTTGTTGGTTTACATTGCCTTCTTGACCCTGTTGTTTCTTCACATTGTGTATCCCCTAGACTTTGCTGTTTGGCTGTCAGAAAGTCTGCTTTGATTTTTGTACTTTTATTAAGAGGAAAAGAAAGTCAAACATAATTGCTGTATAGACACATAGAACCAAGTTTGGAGGGATGGCAGAATTCCTCATTTGGTTATCATCAATATGATTCAGCAATCAGCAATCAGCTGAAACCGTCCATCCTGAAACAGTGGCAAAGAAGACACAATAACTCATTGCTGAGATAAATACATGAGTGTTGTGCTGTGAAAGCATGAACAACTATTGACCAGTGGCCTTCATGGCAATAGTCATGAAATGCTTTGAGTAGCTGGGTTGGCATCTACCCCCATGAGCATGCTTATAGGAAGAACAGGTCTGTGTGTGTTTGTCAGGCTGCTCTTGATGGCCTCATCAAGCTCATCTTTCAACGTCATTTCACAAACACTAGTAAAAAAACTGCTCCTGTTGGAACTGTGAAGATCCATGGCATCTCATTTTCCACCATCACAGTCAACTTTACCTCTCAACAAAGATGTGTCCTCAGTCCCCTGCTGTTCACACTCCTCACACGTAATTGATCGGCAAAGTATCCAAGCAATCATACAGTGAAATCTGCACATGACACGGTTGTGGTTGTACTGATCTCCAGTAATGACGAGTCATGGAAGACTTTCTCTATATCACTGTGGGGAAGACTAAGGAGATTCTTGTGGACCTCAGGCAAAGAGGCTGCACCTCCCTACCCCTCTTCAATGGAGGAGCAGCTGTGAAGAGGGCCTGGGCCTGCACACCAGAGATTTCAAGTGGGCCACCAACACAGCCATCATCGTAAAAAAGGTCCCACCAACACACCTGTACTTTATGAGGAGACTGAAGTGGGCTGCTGTCCTAACGTCCTTTTACCACAGTGCAGTAGAAAGCACACTGACACCCTCCTCACTGTCTGGTATAGGGACTGCTCTGTGGTCAAAAAGAAGGCGCTGCAACGAGTCAAATCTGCTGGAAAAGCCGATAACTTCACCAACAGCAGCTTACCTTCCTCGGATGACATTTACATTATCAGCAGGTACAGAAGCAGAGCAACAGGTATCATGGAGCTCCCCACCCATCTAGCACACAAACTGTTCATGCTCCTCGCCTCAGGCAGAAGTTTATGCAGCTTCAAAGGCCTAAACAACAGGGCTAAAGTGCAGTTTCTTCCCAAGGGCTGATAGGGTCACAAACTCACTGACTTAACTGTCCCCTGCACTTAAGATGTAAATTTTATGTTATGTTATGTATGTATTTATTTACCTGTGTATAGGTAGGTGGGTATATCACATTTATTCTGGATGCTGCTGGACCTGGGTAATGTTTTTCATTCCTTTGTGTTTCCATTGTGTGCGAATGACAGGAAGACAACCTGAAGTCAACTGAAATGTGCTTTGAGAACATGTTCAGCTCTTACTATTTACAATGTGTCTAATAAAGATGTCTCCCAGTGTCATCTGTTGGCATAATGATCTGTACCCCCTTATAGTGTGATCTCATTCAATCACTTTAAACTTAACAGATCATGCACCACTGTGTATTATCTACTTTAAAGCCAAGTCCTGTAGCATTTCCTGCTATTTCTGGGTTATGTATTTTTTCTTTGTTTTCAGTTTCACTTCGTTTCTTTTTCCTTATTTCAAAACCCTCTTCGCTCCTCTTGTTTTCAGACATTCAGTTTTTCTTTTGCAGTGTTTTTATTTGACATGGTACATGCCCTCTTGGGACTCCTCTCCTTCACGTACACACAGACACAATTCCACACACACACACACACACACACACACACACACACACACACACACACACACACACACACACACACACACACACCACACATGCACGCGCATACGCACTCTTTCTCACATCAGGAGATGTCTTAATTCCCTATGGCAGTGTGAAAAGGCCAAGCACACAAGCCAGAGAGCACTAGAGAGTGTGTGTGATGTGGACAGAAGGCAATTCGAAACCACATTTCAACTGTGTTTTATGTGTATGAGTTGTATATGCGTGTGTGTGTGCGTGTGTGTGGGGGGTGGGGGTGGGGGTGGGGGTGGGGTTTCCGCTCTGTTGCATTTGTCAGCTCTGTAGACTTCAGTGGCATCAAACATCCATTTACTGAGAGTCAGCACGTTGCTCAGTGTCTTTTCATGCATGTACCATTGCAAAATGTACACACATGGTACTCATGTTAAACCCACTGTGTGCATGTGTGTGTACTCAGCATACCAACTACTAAGTGCTATGTTTCAGTGGGGGAAATATCTGTCTATTATTTTTGCTAAAATCTCAACACATTACCTTCAAAGATAGCACTGTGAGAAGTGAGAAGGTTGTCAGGTCAAATCCAAACCCTTTCTGTGTGGAGTTTGCATGTTCTCCATATGTATGTGTAGTTTTTCTCCAGGTATTCTAGTTTCCTCCCACAGTCCAAACGCATGAATTAAGGAGACTACAAACTGTTTCTAGATGTGGGTGTGAAAGTGTATAGTCAGTGTGGTCTATACCTGTCCAGGGTATATTCCCTGCTTTTGCCCAATGTGTGCCTGGAGATAGGCGTCAGCTGATGACCATTAAAACATCTGGTACAGAGCAGGGAAGATTGAGATAATCACATGTTCAACTCAACTCATTAGATCTCATCGTCTCAGTCTCATTCATCTACAAAAAGACTGTGAAGTATCTTCTCCTGTCTCCTCAGGTAGTTCAATAAAGTCAACTTAACTCGATATTTTTGTTTCAACTAAGCAAAACCAAATAGAAAGACAAGAGGTTTGAGAAAGCCGTAAAACTGCAGAAAAGCAAATGCCATCATGGAGAGAAAGAATCGAGCTGTGTTCATTTTTCAGCATTGTCTGCACAGCAAACAGAAAGATGCTCTCATAATCACACACATCTCCAAATAAAAACAAACTTTAAAATATCTGCATCTGCAAAGACATGATGGTATGAGTTCTCAGCTTCAAGAACATGTGAGAACTTTTCCTTTATGAATGACAGGGGACAGAGAGACTCAGAGTGTGAGAAGCCTCCTACAACTGTCTCTCCCTCTGAATCTGAGCCTGGGAGCTTCTGCCTCGTGATGTGCAGGATCAGAGCGGCCCTTCCTGCAAACATTGCCAAGCATCTTTAACCCACAGCCAGCAGCTGCTCTGGGCCTCGACCCCAAGACCACTACAAGATCAGAAAATGTTTTTTGTCAGGACGTTGAGCATTGCTGTCAACCTGCAGCGTGTTCAGCACCAGTGGCATCAGACGAGAGAAGAGCCGTGGGGCTGACATGTGACCTCCTTACAGACATACAGTGTGTGCCGCTTACCACATACAGTTGCTTCCATAGTAAGGCCCATTCCTGCAGCGTTGACGTGACCTCAGTCACAATGGGGTCTTCCAGAGGTACCACAGTCTCCTGTGGCCTGCAGGGACACAACACAAACACAAACATGCACACATGCATTAAATAAATACAAGACAGGAGCCAGAATACATTCAACAAAAATACCAAATATCAATAGACATGGGGCCTAGAATTGGGGAAATGTTAAAAATGCGGTTTGTGGGAGTGTTTGTGAGCTGTGGTATAAAGCTCCTTTCATAATAATTTAATGCTGATGCACAAGGGAACAAAGACTAAAAAATGCTCCTTTAACTTATTTTATATACTTAGTTTTAACTTCATTTTCAAAATGTGGTCTGAAACCAGTCTCAATACCTGGATTTTTAGGTGTCTGACCTGTGTGTGTGTGTGTGTGTGTATGTGTGTGTGTGTGTGTGTGTGTGTGTGTGTGTCTATATATATATAGACACACACACATATAGGGATAGGGAAAGAACAAAATGTTTGTGTGTGTCAGTGTAGTATATTTAAGTCAAGAGTGTATTCCTTATATTTATATGATAAATATATGACCATGTTTTGAATATTTTGTGTATTTTGTCTGCACATTATTATAATGATGAATGCACATTAGAAGAACAGTGCTGGACAAGCAGCATGATCACATACACTACTGTAAATCTAATTTCACTCTCCCTCTCTCTGATAAATCATCTTGTGCACAGGAGTTGACCACTGTTACTGAAGGCTGAGTCTGCTCCAAGTTCCTGCCTGGAGTCAGGAACATTAGAGAGCCTCTTCTCTCTATGCAGGACCCCCACCCACCTATCCACATGCCTCCCTATGTCTCATGACTGATTAATTAATAAAAGCGGTGCAGGATTAGCTGATCTCCCAGCTGATCCGTAGCTGGCGGCCGTCTGGTGATTTCACCCACATTAGTTACACTTGTATCCCAGACGTTTCTCCTCCTCCACTCCTCTGTTCCACTTTTCACTCTAATCTAATCTCGCACTCCTTTCTCCCTCCCTCCTTCTGTTCCTGCACAAGTTTCATCTTTGTTCTGGCACATTTCCATCACTCCCTCGATCCACGTTACTCCTCATCCCAAGTTTCCCTTTTAGCCTTTCTTTTTCCTGACTTTTCTCATTTCCCTTCCATTTCACTTCTCATTTCACTTCTCATTCTCACTATCTTCCAAGTCATCTCCACTTTTAATTTTCCTCTCCTCCTCTCACCTCATCCAACCTCTCTCTTTTATGTTCATCAACATTTACTCCAAGAAGCAACCGAAGCTCATCCCCTTTCCTTCCTATCTTGTGTTGCTTCATTACAGTTCTATCTCATCTGGCCATGCAGTTTGCAGTTTGCTGTTAAACAACTCTGCAGTCTCAATCATACTTTCCAAATATTAAAGCAAATTTTGGGAACTTTTTTAATTGCTACAGAAAATGTAATCTGAGATAAACAAAATTCAAAAGATTCAGAGATTCAGAGAGATATTCAGAGGAAACTGATCAGCGTAATCAGTCAGGTAAATATTAAAATAAAAATAAAAATGAAAATGACAATATGGCTCTGAGAAGAAACTGAAACAAGAACTAAAACCTGCCTGAGAAAAAAACAACATGACACCAAATGGTTGGGTTCATCTACATTTTTCGTGTTTCCATGTTGATATAAATGATTTTTTATGTACGAGAAGCATTTGTCAAACAGCTCCTGAATTTAAAAAATGATCCACAATGGGTCTGAAAAACTGCTCCAGCCTGCAGGCTCAGTGGGGGATGGAAGAGGAGGTCAGTGGTTCTGGTGTCTTGAAAGGTTGGCTCTCATTCAGTGAAGCAAATTCTATTGTAAACACATATTTAAGTGACATTTCTGATTTCAAAGTAACAATGATGTGTTTGTGACAGAGGCGGTCCCAGGCGGGACACTTTACTGAATGAAGAATAAGAAGAGATGGGAAAAAGATGACAGAGTCCATCAAACTGCCATCTGCTACACACAACACTACATGACAACATTAGCTGCAAAAAAAGCCCATCACAATGCATTAGCGTTGTCTTCCAAACCATTTTTTTCACACATTGTTTGTCATTATCCTAAAAATCTGCTGATCAATAATATTTCAATTAGCCCATAATAATCATTAAAGTTCTATTGCAGCACAAGAAGAAAAATGTTCTCTATTTTATGCTCTTTCTGACCGCTGCTCTGTCCCGTCCTGCCAGACAGAGTGAAGGACAGCATGCTAAACAGCGGTCATGTAAGTACATTAATATGAAAGTTGTCATAGCTCTGTGCTGTGTAACCCGGCGCACACATGTAGAAACACATTACTGAGTTGTCTTAACTCTATCTGACTAATCCATCTCTTTTCAATCACTGGGTGTCTTGGTCATATATTCGAATATACCAAGAAGTGTCTGAAAAAAACATCTTAACTGTTGTGATCAATATCTGATCCACATCTGATATTCTACATCATCGGCAACGTCTGTGGTGCCAACACAGTTATATAAGTAAACTTGCATGAACTTTCAGCTGGATCATGAATTCACTTTGTGTTTGTTTCTGTCAGTGAACATCTATGTCTGTCTAACTCTGTGTTCAACCAAAGGCATCGGGAGGATTTAGGCTCTCATCATATCCTGTCAGTGTCCTCCTGGAGGCTTCATAGGCCTGCGGCAACACAGAATAAGATATTGGTTGTCTTTACAGCTTGTGGAGGTTTCCTTTTGGCTCTTTCAAGTCAGAATCAGGTTCCATTTCTCAGGTTCTCAGATTGGTACTTCCCTTTTTTCACTTAACACTTAACACATGACAAGTGTTGTCTCCAAAATATCAGACAAATATTTGTAGGAAATGTCAATAAGCGCCACCACACTGAGGTTCCAGCCCTTCAAAGTAATCCATCATCAGTGCAATAATAACAAAACGTGTACATGTTAGTGAGCAGTGAAATTATTTTAGCGTATTGATTGCTGCCAAACATTTACATATTATGCATCATTTACAGTCATGGTGTCACGATGTCAAGAGTTGTCAATGCCGTCCTTGGGAGGGGCAGGGGCTCAACATTTTAATAAGGGCACTTGGAACAAATTTTTCACACAAGTTAACAAAACAAATTCAAAGCAAAAATTCCATTGCAATGGAACATTCTGTGTGTGTGTGTGTGTGTGTGCGCGCATGTGTGTGTGTGTGTGTGTGCAGTATTCTTCAAAGCAGCAGTCCTCTCTTAATGAGGCATCTTTGCACTAGTCACAATATAATGCTTATAGGTCAATCACAGGCACATACAAAGGTTTCACACAAACTTAATTTAACTGGATGTCAATTTCAACTGGACCTTAAATTCTCATTCATTTGGATGTACAGGTTTAATGATCTGAAGTGTTTCTGCGCTGCACTGCTCACTTGCTGCACACTCTCTCTGTCTCCCTCTCACCCTCTCTCTACGCTCCGCGCATCTTTTTCTCTTTTTTTTCTCTCCCGTTCAAAATCGGGGACACTTTCGGTGACAGCTTTAGCCGGGGACATGCATGACGTCACGGATTGATGCCCGCAAGGCATATTATTAACGTCATATTGTAGAGAATATTGTTGGAGCTAACTTATCATTTAAAAAAAAAAAATATATATATATATATATATATATATAAAAATCCAAAACAGTCCCTATGAAAAGGGCACTTTGGACAGCAAACAGAAAAGAGGCAGGGACTAGAGCACCTGTGTCTTTTGTAATATTCTGTGTCACACAGGCTGTTACAATTCAGGTTCCTGTGACCATGATGTGCACACACCTTTTGTTTGTGCTTTTTATTTTTATGTCTTCAGTATTAGAGTACCCTTTTTAGACACACACACACAAACACACACATGAAAAAGAACAGAACAAGATTGCAATTATTGCTCAAATGCATAGTCTTGGCCCTAGAAGTGTACCTGAGACGGTAACAAATTTAATGACTCCAATTAATTTTCTCTCCCTGCACTTAATTAAAAAGCTTTTATTCAAATGAGGATATGCACTGTAACTCTGATTAATCTGAAGATTTGTTTTGTTTTTGTGCTTTTCCAGACATTATGCAAATGTCTTAAAATATGTGCTGTTGAACCAGGAATGAGGAAAGAAGAAGCTCATCTCTTATTTAGAGAGAACGGTCTGAAAGCAACTCATCTCAACACAAGGCTGTTTCATCAAATTACCACTTGAACTGCTTTAGCTAGAGGAGGAAGATGAGGAGTTTATAGCAGTATACAGAGGGAAGGGATAGAAGGGTCAAGGGGAATGGGGTGCACGTGTGTGTGTGTGTGTGTGTGTGTGTGTGTGTGTGTGGGTGTGTGTGGGTGGGTGGGTGGGTGTGTGTGTTTGTGTTTTTAGTCTTGAGTTGTATCTTTTTTGCTTTAAGGACTGCTTCAAATTGTGATAAAGTACACATCTTTAGTTGGAGACCGTTCATATTTACATCATGGCAACAATCATTCCCGACAGCCCAGTTACAACAGGTGAGTCATACCTGAGAGCTACAGAAAGTTTGCTTGTTTTGCATGCTTGTGTACACACATGTGCAGTAGAGTTTAGATCAGAGGATGATAGGCAGATCCAGGGCCAGACATGCAGCTAACACCTCAGTGAGTTATATTCGTTTTCTAACTTATGTAACCCCATACTCTGCACAAACTCTTATCCATGTATTGCGGCTGTATCAGTGATAGAGCACAGGATGAGTGGATGAGACCAGAGTTACAGAGTAAATGTGAAGAAAGGTGACACGACTTGTTCTAAATGGTACAAAGTAACAGTAAAAACTGAACATTTATTCTAAAATTGTCAGACAATGACTTTTTAATTATTCAGGCAGGAAGCTCAAAGTCACTGTGTGTCATATATTCTGAGACGCTGGCACGAACAAAAAATGGAAATATAAAACCACTATGAAGCTAAACCAAATCAGCATTTGAGAAAACCTCCTCACTAAAATGAAATGAGGCTGTAGGAAATAACTGACCTAAAAGCCAACTTCAAATGGTCCATTAGGATTTTAAGGCACCCATATACAGTCCAACATCCCTCTGAGAGAGAGAGAAAGAAAGAGAGAGAGAGAGAGATCCTCCTGGTCTAAGTATTAAACTCACCCTCTGTTGGTGACGACGGCTTTCTTGAGGTGAACATAGCTGGCGGGGAATACACCCTAAAGAGACACAGGAAAAAAAGGGTTTAGACTGATCCAGAAAACCATTTACACCATTTACATCATCATCATCATCATCGTCATCATCATCGTCTCTGAAATGAACAAGGATTGGATGCAATATGTTACAGTATCATGAAATAAAGCACAGAGTTGATGTAATGTTGCACTTCAAAAAGACAATTCTTTCATCTGAGGTTTTAAAGAATAAAAGAATAAAGAAAGATAAAGAATAATGAACCCATTTGACAGTTAAATAGCCCTTGTACATCGGTTCTCTTAGCTGGCATTTAAGGAACAACATAATCACGTTTTCAATGTAGTAATGCTTTCAACACTTTCCATAGTTCATTGTAGGTAAGAAATGGTTGCATACTGGTGGCAGCAAAATGATGATGGAAATTCAGCACATCCACAGCTAAATTCAGCAACTACCAGGTTTTAGCACCTTCACAGTGAATTTCAGGTCCTCTAAGCCTCTGCAGACACACCTCACCCTCCCTGGAGCTGCTGATGCTGCAGTAACCAGTTTAGTCCATTTTAGGAATATTTGGCTGTACATAAAACAGCCACCTCCACTTCTTGTAGTGTAACATAGACTGACAGGACAAGCTCTCTGCATGTAGAGTGAAGACCATTTCACCCGTTCAGACCCGTTCACCCCTGCTGAAAAACCTGTACCGTTCAATCATTCATGCTGAGCCATGGTGGGAACTGCCTGCGTGTGAGGCAAGAGGCTCCACTGCTCTGAACATGTCTGCATTTACTGTAGGCACATACAGCACATACACAGAAACGCCCGTGCCTGTTCTATTTGTGTGAACAATATGTTCCCATGCTATTTTCTCCCAGACGCAGGTCTTGCTCTGGCTCTGGGGGTCTAAAAACCTTAAAGCTCTTTGGACTGCCATCCCACATTGAAAATAGTCAGCAAGAGTCAAACTTCCACTGCCTTAAGATGACAGAACTTTCTGCTTCTCACAACAGTTTCCATGCTTTTCATTTGATTGAGTAATTAGTTAATAGTGTTTACTTAAAATAATAACCGGGCTCAATAATTGATTGCTGCTTTGTTTTTATGTGGAAACGGTTCAAGAAGCACAGAGTTGCTTGGCTGGCTACTTTGCTTACAAAAATTGCATCTATTTTAGTAATCAATACCTGATCATGTGACAGCATTTTTCACAGTGGATATTTAGGAAATGATGTGCCGGTGCAATGAAGGATTTATCAGTCCTCCTCAAGTCCTGTTTCACTTTTGCACTCTAGAAATGTTTCACACTCTATTCTCCCACTATTTTGATGTTAAGAAGTATGCAAAATCTTTGGGTCCACACTGACTGCAAAGCATATGCGGGAGTGCAGTAAGAGAAAAATGAAGTTGGATCAACAAAATGTGGCTGGTGCTTGTGTTTCAGTGTGGATGAGCAGAAAACAGGAAGCACGGCCTTATTCAGGACTATGTGTGAAAATCTTCTTTTGTGACTTGATTGTAAAATGATTGTATGGGAAAGGAATATGATTGTATGGAACTTTCTGACATCCTGCACAGATAACAGAATAGTGTCACTGTGATAATGGAGGCATCAGATCCAAAGCAGAGGATACAAAATACAAAGGCTGTGCCTGGACACACAGACATACACACTTATATTACACATAGGTTTGTATCCTCATTTAAGCTGAAAAGGTCTTACCCCTTAAAATCAACTTGGACCCCTGCTGATCTCAACTTTGTCCCCACGGCGACAGGAGGCTCCTGTGGGCCGCTGAGCAGGCCAGGTTAATTTGCAAGTACATCTTGTTCCTGGCTCTGCCTGTTTAGCTGTGACTACAGTTGGTTGTTAACAGGTCAGCACACTCAGAGCCTTCGGGGTCCTCTATGATGCTACCTGGCTCAAAGTGAGTGCCTCTGTGTGTCTGTGCACCCGCGCGTGTTACACTTCTCCTAATTTAGCTGATGGTGTTGAAGCACTGCTCTCACTAAGAGGTCATCATAGAGCCATAGACGAGGGGGGAAACACTAAAATGTCATCCACCCTCCAGTAACTTAGCCTTCCTCTAGACCTCCGCTACACTATTTGTCACCTTGCTCCAACCTGCATGTCAAAGCTACCCCCACCCCAGGGACCGATCACTGTGAAACATCTGAGACGCAAACAGCTTAAAAGAGAGCAGGAAAAAAATATCATCAACATCAGAGACAAATGGAGAAAACCCAGACCTGAAACAGGACGATAATACTTAGACAGATTACCTCTGCTTCCACAGCATCAGACACTTCCTTATGGATGTTTAGGCTGTGTCGAAGTTGCATTGTGCGGAACTGTACGCATCAGTGCCCTATTGAATCTTTACACATATGTATGTATATATATATATATATATATATGTGTGTGTGTGTGTGTGTGTGTGTGTGTGTGTGTGTTCTAAGCAAACAATATTGGTTTATAATCCTATTTCTGCACCAGCATCATAGCATCTTTTGCAGAGTTCACAGTTCTGAAGTTGATTTGGTGCTTTTAATTTCATGATTTGCTACTTACATATTAATCAGCCTGGGGTGCATTCCAGAGCTGTACAAATTTCCAAATCAAATCGAGAATCATTCCCTGCATCCAGTTTCTTTGCATACATTCTTTGCTGTGTGTTTCTATACTTATAAATGGTATTGCAGAGGGCTGCGGGAGCTTATCCCAGAGCACATAGGCGTGAGGCAGCAGACACAGCTGTCTAGAACAAAGCAGAACCCTCACACTCACAACTAGGTACAATTTAGTTTCCTCTGAGTCTAAATGTTTTTGAACAATAGGAGAAAACCAGTGCTGACCGACCAAGAATAATGCAAACACGCATGGAAAGGCCTTGAGGGTCAAACTCGGGTCCTACTTGATATGAGGTGACAGTCCTACCTACTCATCCACAGAGTGCAGAGTATCAAATTAAATGGTGATTCCCCAGGCCTTTAATGAGAGTCACTATGCTAGTTAATCTTGACTATCCCAGGATTCAGCCAAATCATGTTAATTAGAGCAAGATTATTTAAAAAACTCAAAAACACAACTTTAACATAACCTTAAAAAAACATAACCAATCATTGAATTATTAGGGCATTGTTTCCCAATCTACCTGTTTCCCATTCGACTAAACTAAAGTCTTATTGTGTCTCAGCTTCTTAGAGTTTAATTAGTTTTTAACAGTTATCCTGTTGCCATAACAAACTTTGCAAACTATATACAAATAGAGAACTTGTTGAATGTTAAACTCATTTGTCATTGTAATTTATGTACTTAACATATACATTTATATTTGCATTATTTTATATTTGTTGTTATTTTTATCATTATATTATTATTATTTATTTATAGTAATATTCAGGCTTAGCTCCTGATAAGGGTGGCTTGGAATAAAGTCATAGCCCCGCCTGAACTACTACCCAGTCTGTCCCTGCAGTACACTACATGTGTGAAAGAACAGCGTCAAAAGTTGTTAAGACGGAGCTGATCACAGCAGACTGGACAGATGTGCTGAACTGAGGTCACAGAGATGAGAAGCAGATAACAGTCCAGTTTCTAAACTTGAATGCTGGTGTTGTTTTTCACTGCCACTGTAAATTATTCAACAGCTCAACAACTACAACACTCAGTCCCTCTGTCTTAATGGAGTCCAGCTCCAAAAAGTCTCTATGTCTCCTCTCTGTCTGTCTTCAAGCTGTCTGGGCAGAGCAGTAAAGCAACACTAAACCACATCAACACATCATATGTTCATCTGAACAATACTGCGGTGCTTAAATCTATGTATAAAGAAGAACACTTTACAGTCAACAGATAATTAAATAAAAAAACAAATCAATTACAAATTACAATTAAATCTGAGACCGAACCTGTCACATTTACTCTCAATTGTCTCAGCAAAGACTTGGGCCAGTATTCATTAGGCCTCTAAGTCGTATGAGTAGCTCAAACAGACAGTAGAATACATAGAATAGGTTCACGCCTGCCAATAGATCCATGCTATGCTGGACCCACACTGATTTGTCTTGTCCTCAAATCAGGAGTACAAATGAAGCCGTCTCCACAGCACTACACTCAAAAAACAACAACCTCTCAACACTATGAAAACAAAAGAGATGAATATGGACTTCAGGAGGATCGTACTCAGGTGGATAGTACTCAAAGCAGCATAAATGGAACTTCTGTTCAGTATCTCCAGCTTCAATTTCCTCTAAGTCCACATCTCTGACTTCTTTCCCTGAAGGTCCCTCCAGCCTGGTTAAGAAGCCTGCCTCCTTCCTGAGGAATCATGAACTTCCATCATTGAGGTGATTGGCAAAGTAAAATAGAGCTTTTAGTCCACAGTGGTGCCTTAGTTCCTGTACAGTGTGCAATAACAATAAAATTTAATTCAGTCTAATCTCATTTTATGGAAAAAGCATCATTGATTAGTTGAGAGATGAGAATGTCCCAGTTACTACACATGTGTGAAAGGCTGTGGCCAGTCTGGATAGAGAGAAAGACTATGATGAGGTACATGGGTCTGGGTAGAGCCAAAAGTATCCCAGAGGGCTCACTACGCACATCACAGAGAGGTAATATGGCTGCTGCCAATCTGCATTGTAATGTAAAACTAATTATAAATAATAACTTTAAAGCTGTGCTGGAAAAGGGCTGGAATGCATAGATGATTGGCTGTCAGTCCATGAAATGCACTTTGCATAATCTCAACAGTACAATAGTCCTTAAATGAGAATAAACACTTCAATTTGCAGTTTTGCCTGTGAGAAATAGCTGAAAGTAACACTGCACAGGTACAAATGAGGGGCGATTTGCTCTGAAATGTAGATCTTGAGGCAGCCACACAGTCGTCACAGTCGTCCCCATCGAAGAGCCGATGGATTCAGCATCAGGACAGGGATTATTTTAACATTTAAATAACTTCATCTTCATTTTATCCCCTCACATCTTCTCCTTTATCATTCAGATGAAATACAACACAATTTGAATTCTTTATTTTCATCTTACTTTTGCTCAGCAGCAGTGTTGTGTTGCAGTGTGTGTGTGTGTGTGTGTATGTGAGGACAGAAAGTTACAGTGGGAAGAGAGAATCATGACCAATCCCTACTCATACAGACAGAGAGCTGCAACGACTTTAACTCATTATATTAAAAAAACACTTTCAGCAGCAGCAAATGGAGCTTACAGCATTTATGAGCTCAGGTCCAAAGCTTTCAAAGACTGCACAAAAGATCAAAAGTTGTGGCTGGAAACATTAGTAGATTGCATCAAGCTTAATGCGTTGCCTTCACTGTTTTTAGATCATTTAGCAAACTCATGTGGATGCAACCTCGGACAACAGCAGGCAAGATGGATCTGTTGCCTCATCACTTATTAACACACCCAGAGTTGCTGGATAAGTGCTGCACAGGAAATGTTTGCACATGGGTGAAAATTGCTTTCCATCTTCACATGCTAAAGAGGTCAGATGGCCTGCTAAATTGACCATTTCAGTAAGAAAATTTAACTTTAATGATCCAGAGAAAGATTTTCAACATTTTCTTGCATATAATTTCTACAGAGTGCACAGTAACAGGTTCATTTTTTTCAGATGTATAAAGACTGAACCAGCTGCGACAGATGACTGACATGTGGAGTACAATTACAAAACAGAAATTTGCTGCTCACTGTAAAATTCACAACCAAATGGAGAAATGCAGTCTAAAAGCAGTAATAAAAGGGTTTGAAAATAACTTTGTGAAGGCCAACTATATAATGTTACTAAATCCATCATAAAAAGTGCAGACAGTATGGATAACAAATATATAGATTACCTAAATATAGGTTGACATTGATGTAAAAGGTTTAAAAGGCAGGATAGAAACCAGAACCAGAACCATGAACTGGTTCCAGACCAGTGTTAAGGTCATTTTCGATCGGTCTGCAGTAGTTTAAATAACGCTGTAGGCTCATTTTACAAACAGTGGAGAAGAGTTTTACCTTTTCTCCCCTGCCTGATTCTGCCTCTTCTCTTTTCTTTTAACCTGTGGACGAGCTGTCACTCATTGTGCTGCTGTCACATCTGCCTCTGCCACACCTCGTCTTTATCTTTACTTTACTTTCATCTTTTGCTTTGTGTTCAAACGGTTGCTCTTTCAGCTCGTACCCTCCCATCTATTCTCTCTTACTCTCTTTTTTCTTCACATTTCCTTCCTTCCATTTTGTTCTGCTCATTGTCCTGGTTGCAGGCAACAAAAGGGGGTCGTGCGATTCTCACACACACTTCCTACAGACCCACAGTGTCAGGTCTGTAATTTCACGCAGCCCATTCGACTCCACTGCGATGATAAAATAACAGTGATTACATCACAGTGGCAGAACTGTCCGACTTCCCCTTTTGTTGTTGTGTGATTGTTCCACAATGCTCATCTTCCTGAGCCATGTGAGGAGACATTTCTTCTGCTCTCAGGTTAGCTTCACACATTCACACAATACGGTCTTCCTCACTCTAACTTTTGCTGCGCCTGGCTGACATTTGTGGAAGAGCCCTCACATCCAGTTACACAGTTTGTGCACTTCACAGTTACACAAACTGACAGCAAAGTCCACAAGAGCCACATGGTCTGAGTAGCAGTAAACACAAACATTGCTTCTGGACCTGCTGCTTTTCACAGTGGTTTAGTTGCAATTCAAGCCTTTGGGCTGTGACTGTAATGCCCCCCCCTAAATGCCTCCCGCATTTACTGAGTGCATCCAAGGACACAAGTTCACTTCCTCTGTTATATTAAGTGGCCAAACTGTCAATCTGTGTTGACTTTGCATTAGTTCTGCTTCTCATTGTAAACTGTAACTCGAATGATCAGCTGCAAATCATGTTTGTCACATGTAGCTTTCTTAGATGAAAGTTATAATATTCTTAACATGCATAATAAATACAGTTTATCTCTTTAATAAAGGTTATGGGTGGGGGAGTTCTTTTGAGCAGGGCTGCTGAAAGATCTCAGTCTGGGTCGTCTAACTGTGACCAACAGGAATGAATGGCAGCTTTTGGCCTAGGGCTCACTCCTGTGTTGTTGAGCTGTGCGTCAACCTTTTCTGTGGAAATGTGGCCTTGGACACTCTCAGTGAGATCCGATTCTCACCTGTGAGTGGGCTGTTATGTCTGAGGTGTGAGACTGAAAAGAAACCGAAAGTTCAATCACTTTGCTGCCAGAGAAACATCTGCACACGGCACATGTGATGAACAATGACACAGAGTGAAACTATGATTCAACTCTATTTCAAGATAATAAAATATACAGAGCATTATTCTATATCCACATTCACAATTGGGAGACATTATGGATATTGTTCTTCATAGCAATGTCCACCTAACATTTCAACATAAAACTGCCCTCGTGCCAAAAACTTTAGAGAGGACAAACAATGTGCAGAATTCAATGTTCTTTTTCATTTGTCTTTTACCATTGTCCCATCCAGCGCTCTAAAACACACACTCAAGACAAAGACCTTGGAGGAGCAGGTGTTGCTGCATGTTTTCAGTTGGAGGATCTTAAGAGATGTCTCTCACCCTCACTTAAGGCCAGAGCAAAAACCTTCCACCTGCCTGTTTTATAACTGATACTGACGGTCACCTAGCAACTGTTAAAAAAAGCTCTATTGTGTGGAAAAAAAAAAAAAACAGGAGCACAGTTCAGCAGCCAGGAGATCGCAGGGAAATAAACTGTAAGACAGTTCTGCAGGACTGAGACTCGCCACTTAGGAGTATTAAAGTTTATTCATGATATGCTAAAATTAAGTCTATCTATTGAGACAGATCAGTTAGTGTATCTCATTCTATTTTACAATTAGTGGCTTATTATTTCTGCTCCAGTACATGTCTGTTGTGTAACCTCTTTGGTTTATTGCATAGAAAATCTTGAAAACTCACAGAATATGTTAGTCAGTCCAGAGTCTGCATATTTTGTGATATCTTTCCTCATGAATGAACACAGTTTTATTGTCTTCTTCCGCTGACTAGGGTCTGCAGGAAGAAGCTTGAGCAGGGAAGCCCAGGCTCTTCGACCTACACCTCTGGCAGGATTAATGTGAGAAGATGTGAGGGAAGGTCAGTCGGCGGGCAGTCATGTGGTGTGGCCAGTCACCCGACTATGACTCACTACAATTTTAGGGCACAATGATCATGCCATAAGACATGTGAAGATCATTTTTGACCAAAAAGTCGTGTAGAGTGCACCGGGCATAAGGATAAGCTCTGCCAACCAGGGGAGAAAAAACTCACTTTTCTGTGGAAGTAGATGTTGGAGTTTGAATTTCTAATACAGAAATACATTTGTGCATTAAATCAATCTTTAAATTTTGAAAGCCATCAGATTTATACGACTGCTTTTTGCCTCAGATTTATGTTGAAATAAAATGAAGAAATTAACAAAAAAATGTCTCAAAAAATGTGGGGAAAGAATCCAGTCAATATCCTTGTAATCAATGAGAAGCAATTCAACCATGTCTCAGTTTATCCAACATCCAGCCAGTGGTCAGGCACACGCATGTTGCAATCACAGCTGTCTCGAGCACTAGAGTGAAACTGATGAATCATACAGACACAAAACAGTGTGACAAAAACACAAAGCCGTGTTGCTCACTTGTTGTTGAAAGCACAGTGTGAGAGTGATGGATAAAGTTCCAGCAAAGACTCATGTAGATGTAGGACAGGGCCAGGACAAGCAATGGAAATTAATTAAACAAAAGGCATAGAAGACTGCCACTGCATGGCTATTAGATGGCTCAGGCAGATAAAAGCAGTAGATGGTTTCTGTGTCAGTGTGAGTCAGGATGGCTGCTCCATCACTCTGCTCTGCCTTCATTACATCAGAGCTTCAAGTCACGTGTATGCTCACAGATGTCTGCACTTCGTCTTCGCTTCCAAACAGAATAAAATATGAAGCCCAATGAGGAAACTTTAACAAACACTTCTCAGTCTTCTTTTTCAAATCAGATCAGACTCTTCTCATCGAGAAGTAGTTTATTTTCTACCTCTTCAACTATTGATTAATTTGCCAGAAAATGTCATAAGGGTTGTGGATGAATTATAGGGTTATAAAGAGTAGACATTGAATGTACTAAAGTAGAATATGTGAAGGTTCATTTTCCAATGAGATCTCATGGGCATTACTACACATTTACAAAGCCACGAAGCGCTTTGGTTGAAAGAGCTCGGTGGCTGCTGAAATAGATATTAACACATTCAATGTTTTGATTGGCTAAAATGACAGTTCAGAACACTTTCAGATCCATGAAGCAAAGACTAAAAATGGAGACGTTTTCACATCGTTTGACCACAGAAATAGAAAATTAATATATTTTGGCTCAGCATTGATACTTTCTGACTCCAGGGTTGTTGGTTATGTACCCTCGCCAGTTCGACAGGCAGCTTATTTTTTTAACATTGTCTATTTTGAGGCATAAATTCCAGAATAAATGCTCCCTTCAACAATGCGTGCAGTTGTCTACATATTGAAGTTTAAATTCTGCCAGAAAATGAGAGCAAAGATGAAAGAAGGGAAGAAAAGCAAAGTAGAAACTCGTTAGGCAGAGAAGACGAGGCAAGGAAGTTTGCAATTTATTTACATAAGTCTTCTCCACATTAAATATGCAGTCAGAGACATTGCCTATATCAATATTTCCATTTCCCAGCATGTACATGACAGCACAATGAGAGAGGATGTGGAAAGAAATGAGATAGAGCAGATATCAAGAGCACAAGTTTAAGGGGAGAAAAAGTTATTAGTTAAACAGAATGAGAAGACTACAGTAGATGAGCAGGAGCAGTCTGTCTCTCTTACCTTGACATTTGGCTTCCTGGTTGAGAATCCTCTGAACCATCCTTAGAGAAAAGACAAAGATAAGGAAGTCAGCAGCATGTCAGCTGAGCTGTTTATATATATGATATAAATATAAAATCTATTTATATTTCAGATTTAATTTTGTGGCATGAAAACATAACACGGTATTGACATTGTTATAATATCCAGTGACAAGCAGGGAAATATCACAAATACAATTTTTCAGAGGCCTGAAATGTAAAAGAAAAAGAAAACCAATCTGTGTGATGAAAGCACATCTCCTGCATGTGTGTCGTGTGTGTGTGTGTGTGTGTGTGTGTCTGGCAGCAGTGGAGGTTCAGTGGAGACCAGAGACCTTCTTTCCACATGGACAGACACAAAATCAGACTCCAGGAAGACAGGAAATCTTGATCTTAGTTGACCCAATTCAAGGTAAAACCTCAACAGCTGAGAATGACGCGCACACACACATATACGGCCCCATTCTGTGCTCATCATTTGCCTGTCTTCAAATGGATGTAAAAGTGATGATGTCTCTGTCTATGTCAGACTGAAGCCAGAGAGATGTTTCTTCTCATCTACAGGATGAACACTGATGAATGTTATCACTCTGACATTCCTCTGGAACAAGCATCACAGTGACATCTCGTGACATTTTTGTCAGATTTGACAGTTATCTGACATTAGCACAGATATTTGAGTCTAAAACTGAGTGCCATCGAGATGAGCAAATTGTGTCCTGCTTGTGTTAAATCAGTTAAGAGGAGAAGCTGTCTCAGCCTGGACGGTGTGCATACACACACTCACAGAAAGACTAATGTGTCTCGTCTCCCTGCTAAAGTCTCATTCTTCAGAAGTTCCACATAATGTGATATGGATATGGAGATGGAGGTTTAATTGGCTGGCTAATTAATAACCAATCAAGATTAATTTATCACCCTCATTAAGTCGATTGTGTTTACTCCCTCACCACTCATCTATATGGAAATCAGACCAGGGCAGCACCAGCAGAATCTCAGCTTATTTGTAAGGGTGAAATGAGGATGCGAACGTGTGTGTGTGTGTGTGTGTGTGTATTTGTGTTTTTGTAGCGGAGTTTGTTTTATGCATCTGGGAGAGATGAGAAAAACAGTAAAGAAGACAGACACAAAAAAAACATGAATTAGTGTCTATATCTTTGTGCGTATGTGTGTGTGTACACGTGTCTGCATGTGTGTATCACAATATTGAATATCCGTGGAAACAGAGGTGACAGGAGGCTTTTGGGGTGTTACACCAAGTTGCACGCAGGTGCACGGATGTGCTCAATTTGTCTGCTGTCATCAAGCCTCTCTAAAGAAGAGGAATCATCTTGCTCCCCAGACTGTTATGGCTTACTGATATTAGAATAATCAATCTGCACCACTATCAAAACAATTCAAACTAATAAACAGTGTAAATCTTCTCTAAATCGGAGTCAAGACTAAAGGAGCCTCTTCTGCCGACTTGAAACAGATCCACAATGAGCTAGTTATGGGATAAAAGCACAGAGTCAGTACAGTAAAGAAAAACACTGGTTTCCAGCACTATGGCTACTTGAATGGTTGACATGGTAACAAATTTACTTTCCTTCTTTTCAACCTGCTCTGTACTTAATGGGAGGAGATACACCCTGGGCAGATCACCAGTCCAGCTTCCCGATTAACTCTCACACCTACTGGAGGGGCAATTTAGAGTCTTCAGCAGGTCTATACCAAACATGTTTTGCATGCTCCTCACCACCTACAGATCCTACAGGTCAACCTGGTTTCCTCCTCTAAGATCTTGGTCCACCACCAGTGTAGCAGCAGGTGCTTCTCCTGCCACCATCTTCAGAGAGGCTTTGCTATGACTGAGCTTTGAATGAAAACACCTGCTTGGTGGAGGCCAACTTAGAAGCACTTCCCATACTTAAACATCTTTGCACATCACAGTCTAATGTCCAGTTTTCTCCTTGTATCCTCCTTCAATAATCGCTGATTAATATTTAAGTGAGACGCAGCCTGGGCAGCCAGCTCTCTTCAGGACATCGACACCAACAGCTTGAACTGGAAAAACAAATAATTAAAAATAACTAGAAGCTCTGTTTAGCTGTGACTGTGGATACTGCAGAAACAGTCAGCATCTGCAAAGTCTGTAGATAGGAAGTTCATGATAGTCAAAATGATCAGGCAATAGTTATTAAATTACATTAAATATTATTAATTACAAAGACTATTAATACTAAATTAATGATGGGTCAAACAATTGCCTAGATGGTATTTTCTGTAATTTAGTTTGCATATTTACAAGCTTTCAACTAGAAAGATAACATCTGAAAATTAGAGTGAGTTTGATGCTGACTGGTTGACATGAAATGCAAACCAACGCTATGGCTGAGAAACCAGGAGAAGAACTAAGGGAAAGGTTAAGGAGTTAAGAGATAGGTGGAAGAAAAAAGAGTGAAGAGTGCAGAGAACAGAGCGAAGAGGATGGTGGATGTACAGTTGGGGGGAGCAAAGTGAAAGCCTGCCAGGATTTTCCCATTAACTGACTTCCCTCTCTCCACTTACTTCTCTTTACATAATAGGTAAATAACCATTGATCTGCTGGCTCAAGATCAATGGTCATTTGCTGTGCAGCTGTGGCTAATGAAGCACAAACTCACTCATTATCTGCAAAAGACAACACTTCATTTACACTCATTCTGGTAGGATGCTGCTTTTTGTCAAAGCAGGTATAGCATTGAGTGGAGGCTGATCGTTACCCTGGCTGTTTTGACTAATTACTCCGCAGCTTTGTTACTACAGCCTGCCTAAATGTGGAAGCTACATATCCAAAATATGTGTCTCCTTCATTGCCTGTCATTCCAGGGTTCCTGCAAAATTTCCATTTCAAATTCCATATTTTTTGAGACTCAAATTTCAAGACTTCTTGATGAATAGTTCCCACTACATTTGACATTATGTCAGGACTCTTGCATTCACAGACACAGACGTCTTGGCAGTAACTGACTCCATTTAAATATTGTACCAGCTAATCATCAAAGGTTTAAAAAATGCAGAGGAGATGGAGCTGAGTTTAGCCTGGCTGTCACTCCGCTGGATGCTGCAAAACTCAAACATACTTTTTAATAAAATTCAGGCAAGTCATTATCAGACATTGACTACAGAGACCACAGATGGTGCCTGTTCCAGACTGGAAACATGCTGCTTTCTATGAAGGGGTCAAGGAGGACTGACTCACTGTTGGAAGCAACCAAGTGGCCATTGCCTCTCTAAGCAGTAATATGATGTGTCGAAAGTTCACAAGGACCTTTAAATCACACTCAGCCACTCAGAGAAATGACTGGATAAATATAGAAGACCCAACAATCACATTTTGTTCATCTGGGGCCCTGTGACTGGCAATGTATACGGGGGCCCTGCCAAGATCATCAGCAGACCCCGTGAGATCATTGGTTACTAAGTGGATCAGATAATGGATGCTCTTACTTATGTTTTGACTAGACTATAAAGAGCCTAGACTTTTGAGTCCGGGCAACGCTTTACAAAGAGTCGTCTAGAGTTGTTGTCTCATTGGCAATAAAGGTTCATCTGCTGCTTAATACAGCCTTGCTCCTTCCGACTGAGAATCTGACTAGTACATATGGTACATAATGGCAAAGAAGATGAGATTGAACTGAGCCCAGTGGATTTTCAAAACTGTCAGAAATATTTGTGTCTTATTTTGGGGTGGCTTGTCATGCCTGGATACAAGTATCAGACTGTAGTGAAGCAGCAGGTGACAGAAGCAACAGTCTTTGCACATCTTTTTAGATTACAGGGGTAAAAATGTAAGTTTTGAGTTTGACCTAGAATTGATACAGGTTAGCTCTATGTTTTGCAGACTGCCAGATAGTATAAGTGAGAATCTGAACTTTTTGAGTTTCATACACACTTGGGAAGAGTACACTTCTGATTCCAGAGAAAGTGTTTATAAGAAGTGTAAATATGCATATCCCAAGTCCCAGGGTGTGAAGTTATATGAGGAAACAAAACATAAATAAAACAGAGAAGTAACACTGTGGCACTGTCAATTATAACACATGCTCTGAGAAATGGGAGCCAGAGAGGGGTCAGCCATTTGTAATTGTGATAGGTCTTAGGAGCCTATCCCATAAGCCACCTGGGCTACATACCTGACAGTGCTAGAAACCGATCTTACATAACACATAACTTAATGTGAAGAAATTAACTAGTCAGTGTGTGTGCAGTTGATGCATGAGGCTAAGATGTACCAGTAAGAAGACAGGGAACCTAAATCGAACCTGTTCAGAGACTGAAGACTTGTATGGATACATAATTTTGCATCTCTCTGCTTCAGTGCCACTCATTCTCATGAAAATGTATACAGATAATTTCTCAGGTCTTACCTTCACATTTTTCCAGAATCTGCACCGTCTCTCCCACCTCCAGAGCCAAACCCTGAGTCACTGAGCCCCGGAAGCTGCAGATTACTGTGGAGAAAGATGAGGAGAAGGTCAAAATGTGTGAACTCATATTTATTATTAGAATTTTCGATGTCTGTTCTGCTCTTGGTTGGAGAGATTTTAACAAATCCCAATATTTTCTCAGGGATTAATTATGACAAATATGCCTAAAAATGGAAAAACAACTGATTGCTGAATAAAATATTGACTGTTCTTCCAAAAAAATCAATAGTGGTTTCATATTGCATGAATGACAAAGCATCACAGTGAGGTGATCCCATGACCATGGCATCATACGCTCCTGTCTGCACCAGGCAGTGGTGCTGTGGATGACACTCTTGAAAACAGCATCACAACACACACTCTGCCTCTACTTCACACACTGATGACTGCAAACACTGGCTCCTCAGCATGAATTGATCCCCACAGTGTCTTAAGAAGCTCAAGCTAAAGAAAAGAAATACTGTAACATGTGAAACATGGCGTACACGTTGTGCAAATGAAAGATGATACTTTAGAATGAGATACTAACTTAACAGCGAATATTCAAACAAGAAAACCCATATACAAAAAGTGAAACAGAAGATATAGATAGGATGTTAGACATATCCTTTCTAAGAGTTGCCACCCCTGGATTGTCGTTCAGAGCTGGGCTCTACAGTCAGGTTGTTAAGCAACAGGTTAACGATCAGTGGGAAACTAATGAGCAGGGAATGAGAGATGAAAGCAGTGTTTTTCACTAGTCTGTGCTGCTGTCTGACAATGAAGTCTGTCTGCGAAGTCACAGCAGTTTATTCCTGCGCCTGTTTCTCCTTCACTCTGTGGTGAATCAACCCTGAAGACAAAGACAACTTTATGAGACATGGTCACGCTCCTCCAGGCATCATGACACTAGCTCTGCTCATCTGATGCTATTTATAGTGTTTGACTGTTATTGCAACTGCTGTTCTCATACTTTCACAAATGAGAGAGAAATCCTCAGTGTTAGCAGTGCTACATGGCACTCTGCTGTTACTCTCCATAGGCTCACAGGTTCAATTTTAGATTTTGCACAAGTTGATTTGTCATGAAGAAAAAGAAGGAGAAACTGGCCAAACTGCACGCTGATACGAACCGGCACCAAATCATGCAAAGATAACTCACCATGATGAAAAATGCCCAGATGACTGAACCTCCTCAGCTGGCTCCATTCAATTTGGAGGAGCAGCAACTCTACTTTGAGCATCTCTCAGATGTCTGAGCTCCTCACCCAATTTCTTAGGTTGAGTCTGGCCACCCTATGGAGAATTCTTTTTAAAACCTAAAATCTGTCTGTGGTATGACAAACTAACCCCTCCCATCACTTGAGCAACATCAGCCCAGAACTATATGTCACTCCCTGGCCTCCTTTAAAACTATCATAAGCTTGTTATTGCATTGGAAACACAAACATCTCTTTATGATCACAAAGTGACTATTGGATATATCCATATAACCTACATTTATCATGACTTTTTAAATAAATATTGATTTTGAGGCGATATGCAGCTGATTCCTTCAATATACTTTGTAATGGGAGAAATCTGAAAATCTGAACTGAAAATTCAATAACTATTCTCGATTCAGTTCTGAATTTTGCACAGCCCGGACACACACACACACACACACACACACACACACACACACACACACACACACACACACACACACACACGCACACACACACACACACACACACACACACACACACACACAGCAGGGACTGCTGATTGCAGTCTGATGCTGTGGTAGGGAGGACACACACCTCATCACTCAGGGCGGTGGAGCTGTTCGGATCTGTCTCCGCCTGCCATCATCTCTCTGTCATTGTCACAGTCAGTGTTTGTCTCTGGATCATCAGTGCTTCTCTCTCTCTCTCTCTCTCTCTCTCTCTCTCTCTCTCTCTCTCTCTCTCTCTCTCTCGCTCTCTCTCTCAGTTCAGAGTTGGATTGTGACCGTTTGGGTCATTAACACCATGGCCCCGCTCCCCCCTGTTCTGCTCTTCCTTGCTGTGTCTTCACTGTCATGTCCTCGGCGGCCTTGTCTGTGTCATTTATCATCACTGTCAGACTCACTCTCTTGACTTGAGTAAGGACCAAATGTGGAAAGGAATTACAGTGTCGTCCCAGAGAGAGGGCAAATGGAGTCAGACAGAGTGTTCATGCTGGGTCTCGCTCGCCTGACACCTGTGCTGAATTTATTACAGATGTTACTGATTGTAACCAGTGTCTTGCTCCAACTGATTCTAGCAAACACATGAAGTCCCCTTTGTACATGCATTTAAAGTCTCTACATAGTGTAGTAGTGTATATAACTGCTCCCTGTAATGCTGCAGTAGCACCTGCACACAACTCCAGAAATCTTAAAGGATCTAAGATATAAAGAGAAAGTCCAGTTATAGAACAAAAATAAATCAACAGTTGCTTCTTGTTTGTTTGTCACAGGCAGATCCTTAAGAAGATCTTTGCAGCCACATTTTACCACCATAATCTGTAATGGATTATTCAAACATTTGCCTTTACTCCAGAGAGCAACATAAAGCTTTGAAAGTTTGTGTAACTGATCAGTGTTTACTTCATCTTCACGATTCACAGTAATATTAATAGTTTTCTCAAGTTGAAACAGTTGCTTTTTTTTTTTTTTCGAAATGTCACAGGCTCAAACGACTCTTGTCCATATTTGGACTTCAGTTCTTCTTCAACCATCCTTTCAAGGATTTGTTACTCAATTCAGACATTGCAGGCCTGACTTATGCATCATCTACATCAAAGGTAGATTCTCTGGCAGTGTGATGGGTTAGATCCTTATATTATGTTATATTGTTCACTTTGATCAGATCCTTCCATGTGCACATCTTCTTATCCAGAAGGTGTATAAGATACGATATCCGGGTCATCAGTCTCCAACCCGGATATCGTATCAATTCATATTCCCAGGAGTGACTCAGATTCACAGGACCCCTCAGCCTCTCTGCTCTTGCACCATCTGGACCTTCGGCAGAATTGAAGTATTTACTTTTCCTTAAGTGAGACCTGAGATTTCCACAATTCTAAGAGCACAGAAGAGAGGACACACACACACACACACATACACACACAAATTGAACATAAAGAGATTAGCATTGTCCTGTCTGGCTGCTATTGGCATTTAGTTTATCCAGCAGATTGGGTCAATAGTCTGACAAATTACTCACATCTGTTAAGCCTGTCACACCACTTAGCCTGTGGTCTTTACGTGTGTGTGAGAGAGAGAGAGAGAGAGAGAGAGAAAGCAGAGAAAGATATAATGGGGACGTGGTGTGCAAGTTTATTTGTGCGTGTGTGTGTGTTTGTGTGCGTGTGTGTGTGTGTGTGTGTGTGTGGGTGTGGGTGTGTGTGCGTGTGTGAATGAGCGTGTGTGTGTATGTGTGTGTAGCACTTGAATTCCCTGACAGAATAATTGAATTTAGGTTCCAACCTCACAAGTTTCTTTTAATAATTCATTATCGCAGAGGAATTTGACACAAATGTCATGCCTGTGAATTATTCAAAAAGGTTTTCATTGCTATATTGTTTTAACAAGAGCGCAGTTTGAGTGTGTAATCATGTGTGTACATGTGAGGTGCATTCACGTGGGCCAGTAAGCAAAAGAAAAGGGCTCAGAAACACAACACAGCACCAACAGAAACCGCTTCCAATATCTGAACATTATTCTTATAATCTTTTATGGAGCTCATCAACATTGCATGTTGTCAGCTCAAAGCTTAAAAATGACCAGCTCTGATGAAGTGAATTAAAAATGTGGATGGACGAGTCCACGGGGTCTCAATTAGAAGAACGAGACCATTTCAGAAGAAAGCTAAAAACAGAAGACTGATTATACAGCAGAAACTACATCATGATTGCGTTTATCTGCACTGTGGTGACCCAGTAATGGCTGAAACTTTGGGACACAAAATATATGCAAGAAAGACAAATACAGGTTTGAAAATCTAAATTTATCTTTGAGCAGAAGAGGTTGAGAATAAGTGTGTAATAAAAGTTGTTATATTAGATAATATGGAGCATCAGACGGTAACAAACTGATGGTGGGATCGACACTTAATGTGTGACTCACTCTGTGGTTGACAGAGTGGCAGAGGCAGTAGGAGAATGATAGGGTGCTGAGGAACAGATGTGAAGACCACCCTGTAGGTTTATAATCCTGGAATAACCTTGCTGCACCACAGCTATGAAGCATACATACAGACTGATAGAAACTCTCCTGGCAGGTGCTGAACTGTGGATGATCTGTATCCTGATAAGTCACCAAATGGCATCTCTCGACAAGATGCCTTCCCTATGATTGAATCTAAACAGTGAATGATATGAACAGTTGTGATTCATGACTGATTCGTGATTAACAAAAACAACATCGCCAGGATGTGACACTAATCTGTATGTGTCAACCATTTCAGTGATTATTACCTGTAGGACTCAGACACAAATAGAAAACAATTCACACAGACTTATCTGCTGACACAGGGGTGACCATAGGATCAAACTGCTGAAACTTCCTTTTCCTTAGTTTACATAGGGCAAAATCCACAAAATAGAGTAACACATATGAATATGCTGAATATTCTTGTTTTCAGTCATACATATCAAAACCTGGGTGCTCATTAACCACTGTGCACATAAAAAAATCACCTGGAAGTTTCTCATTCACTAAAATAAACTTGACAGAATAGTGTGTGCCAGGGGAAACGGGGGAGAAATAGTGTAGTGGTAAAGTGAAGACAGATTCACTTTACTATTTACTACTCCATAAGCACTCATTTAAGAATTGCAGCACATTATGTTCGAAGTGCAAAAAGCTTCACCACTACGCCTGCTATTGCGCAGTGCCTGTAGACAAAGACCAGATCCAGACCATCTTTTCAGTGGTTTTTCTGTCCTTTTCAAATGTTTTTGACAGATATAAAGTGAATAACTTACTGAATAACTGGAGGCATCCTGTCAACACATTTACAGCTGTCTCATTTAAAATTGACGTGATTGATATGTAAAAGTGCATCTGGAGCCACAGGGGATTTTTGTTGCAGTACCACGGGTGACCACTGGGACAAATTGGCGAGGGCAGAGAATGCCCCCTGGACAGGGCACCAGTCCATCACAGGCAACACTCATCACCTACTCTTACACTCACTCCTAGGGGTTTCTCCAATTTCAATGTCTCAATCACAATAATGCATTGTTTTTTGGACTGCGTTTTTTTTTGGACTGTGGGTGGAAACCAGAGAACCTGATGAAAACTCACCCATGCGAGAGAGACAAACTCCACACGGAAACTTCCAGGACTTCAGATTACGCACTAAAATTCACAGTGACCAAAAAAGGAATAGGCTGAAGCCAATGGGCTATTCTACTTTTCCTAATGTATTTGGACAACATTTAGTGTAAAATACCATTGATCAGCAAGCTGAATTATATACAAAATCATACAAAAAGAAAGGTATTTTGTTTTGAACATGCAAAGCAGAATTTGGGTGTCTTAAGGGCAGGATTTGAGGTAAATCACGTGCATTGTGCATTGCATACAGTGCATGTGCATGGTTTTAGAAATCACATATCCACGGACATTTTTATAAATGAGCACTCTGTAAATTGCTTGAGTGAAAATCCCCATTTTTCCAAAGTCCATAGAACCCTGAGTTCAGACAACTGAAATCTGTCCTCTCCAGAGCTGAAACATCTGAGCTCCATTCTGCTAAAATGAATAGCTGTAGCATAAAATAAACGGCAGTGCTTTTTTGTGCTTTCAGCCCCTTCGAGGTTAGCGAACCTTGTAGCACTCGTTAAAATAGTACCTTCACTGCTTTATCATTTGCAGAGCTAAATAAAGTTCTCAGTGTGAGCCTCAATCTGTAGGGTCAAATAAACAACAAGATAACACGTGATGTACAGGAAAATAGCCAGAAAAACACATAATTCCCTCTTAAAGCCTCTTAATGGATTTTCCCTCTCACTGTAAACAGTGTAGGATTACTGCATATTGCATTTTGTGGAACTTTTGCTCATGTATTATGCACAACATATTGTGCAAATGCACAATATGTTGTGCATTTAGTTGTGTACTCCTACAATAGACATGATATATATATATATATATATATATATATATATATATATATATATATATATAGGAATAAGTGGGAATCCCTTGTGTAGAAGCCAGAGCTGAGCTTGACCACAGGGAGGCAGTGTGTGTGTGCGTGTGTGTGTGCGCGCGCACACATGTGTGTGTATAAATTTTTCAGAACGAAGACACATCTACAAAATGACTGTTTACACAGTACTATTTAAGTGTGTGTGTGTGTGTGTGTGTGTAGGGGAGGGTGAATGTAGGGGGAAAAATATTTTGCATGTGTGTTGATGTGTCTGAATCAGACAAGGAGAGAGAGTGAAAACAGGGCCACAGATAAGGTGACATAATATGCATTTAGTGCGTATGTGTGTATGCGTGTGTGGGAGGGAGGGGGTCTGAAGTCAACATGCTCTGCGAACAGATCTCATCCTAATTAAGACATGAAGCTTGTCACTCTAACATCCTCCACAGGCAGCAAAATCTTGAGCACACTCGACACTGAAGCAGATGGGTCATATGTGTGTGCAACTGCCATCATGTGTGACAGAAAGATTTTCCTCACAGCCCTCTGATAACTTTATAGAACAACATAAGGGAGCAAAAACCACTAAGAGCCAAAGATATCAATAAGAGAAATGCATTTTTTTTCTTGCATGTGTTCTTTGATTTATTCATGTTTGTGTGCCTGTGCACACTCACGTGAGGAAGATTTCATGCAAGCTCTTAAGCTACACAAAAACCTACTGTAGAGAAAAAAAGTAAGACATGGGACACTGAATAAAGACGGATGAAAAACAGAGCACGCAACAGACAGAGGAAGAGCCACTCTCAGATGTAGGCCGTGTTTCCTCTGCCAACGGCAGAGCCTGGAACAACATGGACGTTCCACACCAACCCACATACAGCTGAGAGAGAGTGCTCAGCACAGATGGGACGCAGTCCTCAGGACGCGATGTTGAGCCTGGAGATCTGCTCCGTGCTATTAATAGGCTAAACGGAAAAACCACTCACTCGCACTTTTATACTCCACCCTGACTGCACGAGTGAAGATGCCAGTGACCAGAGAGAGGACGCATACTTCAAATGTGCTCGGGGATACAGAAACCAAAAGCCAAGAGCCAATATCTGTGGCTGTTTCCGGAACAGAAGGAGCCCATAAACTTCTCATTGGTGAGGTATTCATGATCTTGACAACTGCTCGTCATCTGTCTTAGTGACATCAGTATGAATTCTGAACACCAGGCTGTGGATGTCACACACATGCAGGAGCAGCCAAAAACATGGCCGCTTGACAATTTTTCCATAATCAAATTCCAACACTTCCCAAATCCTGTACAAGCTGATATAACAGTTGATCCGAGGCATGTCACTATATATATAAACGGTTATATGCGTTAAAAAGATAAAATGTGCCAAAAAGAAGACCAAATCTGGCAATGGAGGCCTCTCTATGCAGATTGCATGTTCTCTCTCTCTGTGGGTTTATTTTGCTCCTCTTCCACAGGCCAAAACATATGCAAGATTGAGTCCAATGGAGACTACACATTGCCCCTTGGAGAGGTAAAAAAGTGACCTAGAATGGCTAAATGGTGTATTTTTTGTTGCTCCAATAGAAGCTATGGAATCCTGGTTTCATCAGAAATGTCTCAGATGCTATTTTACAAGCCCCTTCATATATTTTAAGTGGGAATATTACAAATCCATACCATGGCTGGGGGGAGCTTACATACCCATTGCTGACTCAAATATTGTTTTAATATGACTAAAATGAGTCTAGTATACACATGTGAGTCTACTACTTCTACAACAACAATTTCTCAAAGTTGGGATCCACATCCACATAATGCAATTGGGATTTAAAGTACATCCTGAGACCGGGACAAGGACTGTTTAATGTCCTAATAAAGACATGACTGTAGGTGGACTTCACAGTACAGTTAAATGAACGAGAGACTTCAACACACTCCATCTGTAGAGAACGCTAGCTATTTTGGGACTTCAATTACCTTGTTTGTGAAATCGTTCACATTTTTCTGACCTTTTGCTGGCCTAACAAATAACCTGTTAATGGAGAAAATAAATGACAGAATATTTGAATGCACAAATAATCCTTGTTGCAGCCCCAGCAGTGTGTTTGTGTTCCAGTCTAAAATAGACTCAACTAGCAGCTTCCATCTAGCAGCTAATGGCCACTGAGCAGCTCTACTGGAGCAGATGATGGAGCATTACTTTCTGTTTCCCTGCCCTGGTTCTCTAAGGCAGTAGGGGAAACAGAACTGATGACCCTCTGGTCCTGAGCCCATGTTTCTTGCTGCAGATCTGCATTTTGTGCTGTGGCATAGAACGCCACCTGTTCTCTAAGGTCAGGGTCCGGGGAGAAGAGGCCACAGGCACACACACACAGACACACACAGACACACACAGACACACACACACACACACACACACACACACGCATCTCCATAATGCACTGTCACTTCATGCTAACACATGCAGTTTGCTCATACATGTCAATGGCAGCAAAATGGTGTGAGGCTAGGACACGTTAACACCCTCCCATGATGAAACCAGCCCAACAACAAGGGACCATTATTGTGACAATAACAAGCTTCATTTGCCCTTTGCAGCTCCACTGACTCGCCTAGAGGCAGGGGTTACACTGTCCAGTATATTATTATTCACTTCTTTATGGTGTGGAGCTGCTTACTTTGCCTTCTAATCAAAGTATTTTTTAATGTTATTATTTTTATTTGAGTCTAAATCTTCTTGTTTTATTCTTTTATTTCATGCTAACATATTTACCTAAATATTAAGTAGATAACACAAAAAGATATACTGTATAAGTACACACACACACATACAGAAAGAAGCATTTCATGAGTGACAACCCTTTCCTCCAATAGATTCTTCCACTTGCTTCTACAGCTGCGCCACAAATCATAAAAAGCCTTGAACATGATCTTCTATTCTCTTTAAATGGTTTTGTTTTGTCCTCAGTGTTTTTTGTGTTTTTAAAGAGCTGCCTCAAACCAAACTACTTTAAACAGCGAATCTAAAGCTTGATGATTCATTGATAGAGAGAAACGGCAGAGGCCAAACAGCTGGATCAGGATTACCAAGACAATCTCACATTTTTGTCCTGTTCATGTTTGTTTTGTTTCATTCTTTTTAGGAATAAACACGAAGCTGTGACCATCCTGACAAGATTACAGCTGTAAACAGATTTTTTAACTCTCTGTTTTCTCTGTCATCTGACAAGATTATTACTGCAGCAGGTTTTTTTTTTTTTAAAAAAAAGCTCCAACTTGTTATGACAGAGCAGCAGGCACGACCAAACCTGACAGGCTGAACACATTGGTGTCGCCCCCTGCTGGTAGAGCATGTCTGCTCACGCCATCCTCTTTTCTTGACAGGGAAAGGCTTTTTTCTTTGTCTCCATGCAGAGACTGAATGGACCTGACTTCAATGCTTCTAATAATACATCAGTGATTGACATATGCACAAATCCAGAGTTTGACAGCTTCACTGTGCCCTGCTACGGTTGCTGAGCTATGATTGGACAATTACTGATTGGGCGACAGCTTGAACAATCGGTTTTTCCATCATGGGGTGGCGTCATGCTGACAAAACTATCCTGACAAGCAGGCACTGAAGTTTCCTCAAACCTCTGTCTGTCAGAGTTAGAGCTGCCACAACTAATTGATTAGTCAACTGATAATTGACAAATGAAATAACTGCAAAGTATTTTAATAAAACAATAGTCAATTCAGGCCTTTAAAAATAATTCTATGCATGTTTTCAAGTGATCCAGTGAAAATAATCTGCTGTCAGTGTATTATGTTTTCCCTGAATCTGTTTGTCATGGATTATGTGGTCAGAGATCAGCAAATCAATCAATTCAGCTTATCTGTGGTCCGAAATAAAAAATCTGTTTGTCTCCCTCTCATTTCTTTCATGGGACGAGCAGAGTTGCCTGTTTCTTCTTGCTACTGGTCCCCCACTGTCGCAGCCGTCAGCTCCAGGGCTCAGCTGTCAGAAGCTTAAAAACACTGAACTTCTTGTTTCTTTGGTCAAACTTTGAGGGTAACGACCTGCCAACGTGAACCACATTGATGGCCTCTTTCTATCTCTCTCTCTCTCCAGGATGGAGATATGTTGTGCATGGGCTCATACAGCCTGAAGGCAAACATGCCACAGAGCAAGTTGCATTAAAGACAGCTGCAGTGATCTGATACAGGGGACACACAGCAAAACACAAGACGCAGAATCCCTGAGAGCATCTGTGACGCAGTGGGGTCAAGAAGTGCATGTTGCTTCTTCCTGAACCGATTTTCCACATCAACACAGAGCAACATTTTCCTCACTGTACATGAATGATTTTTAGGGCCTGTGGCGGTGTGAATGTGTGTGTGGGTGCGCATGTCTTTGTTTATGTGTCGGCACCCAAAGCTATTTTATGCAAAGCTGCAGTCTGTTGCGAATTAGTGAGAGTGGCTGCACACACCCTGACATCTGTCCCTCGCAGCTTGAAGAGGGGAGCGGACAGTGGAGAAATGTGGAGATGTTCATTAAACATCAGGTCCTTCAATAATTCAACAGAGTGTCGTCAGCTTCACACACAGCCTCCTCAGCCATGATAGAGACACCATCACACTAGTGCTGCTTCTCCAATCTAAGCTAAACACATGACTACAACAACTAAACCAATTAATCACTCAATCAACTAATAATTCACTGAAAAAAGAGACATTTCACAAACTACTTTAATAACACACTGTTAATTAGAATATACACATTTTCAAAGGATATAAATTCTCCCAATTCTCTAAATAATAGAAACAACTCTGTAGTCATTAAAAAGTGTACTCCCAGACTTCCATCAAGCACTTCACATCTATTGAGTATTGTTGCAAGACATGGGACTTAACTGAGCCTTTACTGGTTATTAAAACATATCAGATGGAGCTGAAGGCATCATCACAGCTCAATCTGTGAACATTTACAACAGCAACTTTGGCTCTGAGGGCTCACAAGTAAATGACCATTAGCTTTGATTACACACACACACACACACACACACACACACACACACACATACACACACACACACACACACACACACACACACACACACACACACACACACACACACACACACACACTCAGACAGTACTTTTCCATCGCCCATACAGATGCTGTGTCTAATGCAGTGCTGCCAGACTCACACACAGACATGTGTACACAAATCTTTGAACCTTAAAAGTGCCACCAAGGTCTTCAGCTTGTCACCTTATATCTGCTGCTGCTGTGCTCTATGTGTGTGTGTGTGTGTGTGTGTGTGTGTGTGTGTCTGCATATACAATTGCAAAATTATCTTTGCAAAAGCCAGTTTCAGACCTGAGTGTAGACAGTTTGGCTGCGTAAGGATGAGTCAAGTTTAGGTCAGAACAAGTACATCGAATGAACATGTCAATTTAGTGTTTGTGCGTGAGTGGGTTTTTTTAATCTGTGCATGCACGCACGCACGCACGCACGCACACACACACACAGTAGCAGCAGCAGCCAGCTCCCCCTCAGACACTTGCCACTGTGAAACGGGCCAACACAACCACAGAGACATAGCTGAACATTAAACTGGGCTGTTTGTCATCCTGAGGGAGTTTCATGCTCTGCCCACATTGCTCATGAATAAAAACACCAACATCCAAAATCTGACCGACAGATTTTCTGATATATTCAAATGCAGCCTTCGCTGTGGATGTCTCTGGACTGAGAATGAAAAACACTGTGATGGCAAACAGCAGATGGATAAAAAATATCAGGCACGGCAGGAGAGCAGACAGATGGACAGATGTCAGGAGAAGAGAAACAGAGGGATGGAGGCAGGGAGGAGCAAGAGAGAAACCGAACATTAAAAAAACAAGGCGCAAGAGGGGAGGAAAATGCTTAGATTTTTAATATAAGCTCAAAACATCATATCAGAGGCTTCAGACAAGATGGAGGGACAGGACGTGAACCTGAGAGGAACACTCAGCTGGCTCTTCCACAAAAATGTGCAAGGACATGGATCAGAGAGAGAGAGAGAGAGAGAGAGAGAGAGAGAGAGAGAGAGAGAGAGAGAGAGAGAGAGAGAGAGAGAGAGAGAGAGAGAGAGAGAGAAGGAGAGACAGGCATAGAACAAGTTTCCCGCATTGAGCCAGTGTTAAGGTGTGAAAAGCATTACATCTCAAAGGGATTTAGTTATTGCAATGGAGGAGGGGAGAGGACAGAGAGGTCAGGTGATGAAATGATGGAGGAGTTCAGGCTGAAATGAGTGTGGTGGAAATAAAAAAAAAAACTGCGTGTAGGCCCGAGCACTAGGCCCATGAAACTTGATCTACAGTGACAATATCGCAAGAGAATTGGATGGTTTGGGGCTGGAGTGTGAGCGATGGAGGGGAATGGGAGCAAGAGGAGGGGGAGGGAAGGGGAGAAGAAAGTTAGGAGGATGTCAGATAAATGGTACACATCCATTTGTACCATGGATGTGAACAAAAACAAGGATTTTGCTCAAACTTAGTAGGGTGGGCAGTTCAAGTTGAGAGAGGTGGTTGGTGCTGCTGCTCCTGCTGCTCTCATCAGAGAAATTCATCATCATTCTGTCTCAGACAAGGTCATCGACGCTTTTATCTCGGCTCAATGAGAGCTCTCCGGCTCCCTCCATTGAAAGCCACTCAGGATGCACAGAACAAAAACTTCATCTGAGTGAAGATGAAGCAGGGGCGGAAAGAGAGGGATGCAGGAGAGAGAAAACAGAGGTAGGGGAGCGAGCGAGGAGGAGGAGGAGTTGATTGGTGAGGGGGAGGCTGGAAGACATGTGTGTTTCAGTTGAAGTAATTGACCTAATTGAACATCCCAGAGATCAAACTACAAGACTCTATATGTCGTAGCAGCCAAAGAGTGGGGAGGGAATATAAATGAACATTAGGCCTGAAGGTCACTCACACAGAGGGATGAAAGCAGAGAGGTGGGAGGAACAGATGGAAAAACAGAGAAACAGAAAACAGAATGAATGAAGCCATAAAAGCACACAGGAGCCAGACAGCGAGGACCCAGCACCACATATCAGCCACAAATCCCTGAGTACTTAAGTCGAGAAATGAGAAAAATCAGGGCAAATCTTCTACCAGCCACCTGAAAAATACCTGATAATTAAATATTCCAGGTTCAAGACGTAGCAATTATTAAATCTCATGTAGAATAAACTCAAATATATGTTTAGTATATCAATGCTACACAGTAATACTAGTAAGACCAGATCACAGATCAAATTTCACCAGAAATCTTGTACCTGTGGTGACACCCACATGCTTGTGCATACATTTCATGGGATCCTAAGATTTTTGCAATAAAACAGAAACTGAAATCAACAGAAACTACTTTGCTGCTTGGTGTCATTGAATGTGCTTCCTGCCTCTGGGCCTGTAAAAGCTTGTGTGAGAAGCACCTATATCTCTAAATGGCACGTCAAAACACGTTAACAGGGCTTATCATCTCAAAACTGCTGTGAAGCTGCAGGTGAGACCTGTTGTTTTTATGTTCAGTTTGATGAGAAATCTTTCATATCACAGTCGTCTCTGTCATGTGATGTGTGCTGCAGATGAACAGTTAATTTGGTACAATACCAACTGAGTTGGGGAAAAAAAGACTACAGGTGTATTTTCACATCAAGTGGCTGGTCTGGAGACTGGTCGTCAGAGCAAGGACAACAAGCAATCATGGCGACTATGACAACAGGACCCTCGTGTGGCATTAGCATATATCATCAGTGTTGGTGTGTTTACTCTCACAGCCAGAGCAAGGAGACGGTTGACACTTTGAATGAGGTCAAGAGCTATGAAATCCTGGACTTATAAAACAACCCCCGTGCATGGGAGTGAACAAACAAAGTTGAGCGTGACCACAACAGTGACAGAAATTCACAACGGAGTGGACCCCCTGCTGCTAGTGACACAGTGGCCCAGCGTTAATCCTCTAAACAGCTTCAGACAGTCGGCCACAGCAGCTTCCCAACAAAATGCCGAGCCTCGCCCAGGGGCAAACATGCCTGCTTGTAGCCCCTTTGTACAATAACTGAGCCTGACTGAGCCGACAAACAGAAACCACCCATTATACAGTACAACTTGGTGACATTTTCATCATTTTGGCGTGTTTCAAGGGAACCAACACTGTAAGCGACTGGATGGCTCATAACAAGGGAAAATCCCCCGACTGCAAGCCACAGAGGTCAAACTATGGGAGGGAAGAGGCCAAATTTGCAATAATCTCTCTGCTGTTGGTGGTGGTTTCTGAGTGCAGAATAGTAGATATTCATGTCCCAAAACTCAGTGAATTTACGTGGACACTGGCAATTTTATCTTAACTGGAATAAAACAACAATAAAACAACAAATTCTGAATTAAACATGGACACTGTGACGTTTATCTTGACCTTCACCTGATAACGGCCATATCTGTAATGGGCATTAATCAGAATAACACATGTGGAGTATTGCAATTTTACCTCCTACTCACTTAATCATACTATTGACATATTTTAATCACAGCACATAGATCTTGCCTTGCTTTAATTTTGCCGAGCAAGCACGTTCCTGCTGACATTCACACAGATGCATTTCCTGTTGGGGACTGCCTGCGAGCGCAGCCAGGAGCATCAGTCAGCGGGCGTAGACAGCTTCACTGGGCTTTAGCGGCGCTTTAATGATCTGTGTTGTGTTATTTTCCCGCTCTCGTCTGCCTGAGAAGAGACAAACTCTCCATCATTTCAAGGATGGAGACACTGCAAGATACAGTAATAAAACAGAAAAGCTGTGCTCATTTCACAAGAGCTCTCTGTTGCCTCCGAAAGTCCCTATTCAGCTAAGGCTCTATACAACTTCCTGCTTTAAATTACAGTGATGACTGAGTGCACTCCATATCTCCCCATATGGCTTAAGTGGAGTATCTTACTGTCTATTTATTTTTTTGTAGCCAGTTTTTGTAGCCAGTGTCAAATAGCCAATGCTTTTGCATTTCTAATTTTTTGCTCTCAGTGTTCTCTCACAATCCTCATGTACACGTGTCACTTTCTCTCAACGAGTGCGTGAAGTCCAGGTGTTGGTTACGACTAGAGGTGTGATGGGATGATGCAAGCTGCTCTGTCCAAGAGCTGCATAAAAATGTTTCTTGAGTTTGTCTTTTATTTTTCTGTTTTCATCTCTCTTAAACTTCACGTTTAAAAATCATCAATTGTGATCCCACCGTTCATATATAGCTGGAGTGCAACTCCTGTAGCTGTTCATGTACCACATTAACAACTTAGATCAACACAGTATTAAACAACATTATATCTTGGGGATGGGAAGATAATCCAAAATATACTGAAACATGCAAGAGAGAGGTGAGTACAGCTGAACAGCTCTGAATAGATGCATAAATTAAGTCAATGGTGCATCTGTAATATAAACTATTTTGATCACTGCCTGTTTTCTGCATTTATTTGCACATGTAATAAATTAAATAAGTTGTGAATTTAGATATTTTTGCTCTGCCTAAATAGGACCTATGTCAGACTAACATGCACTGCGGATGCATGCTATTATAAGTGTGCCTGAGGCAGACTGATGGATGTGGGCGTGTTGTGCATAACATGGCAGAGGCAGATATGTACCTTCCCCCTTTGAACTGTGAACTATGAGTCCAAAGTTTAAGAACCCTACAAATTTTACCAAAAAAACCCCCAATAAATTGAAAAAAAGAAATCAAAACTCTTCACCATTCACTGGTGAGCTTGTTGATCTGCATTGTTAATGCTGTCAGCTACAATGTATTAATCTCTAATGCACTGGAAAATGTCTAGATTTTAAACAAAGAAATATTTGTACACAACAAATGTAGATGTACTCCATAGCTTTATCACTCCAGATACCACTTACATCAGGAAAATGTCACGATTGTTCTGATAATCAGTGTAAATGTGCATGTGGTTGACATATAAGCATAAAATGAAGCCAGATCCATGCAAAAAGTTTAACATAGAAGGGCATGTGCATCTGAGGCATTTCTGATGAAACCAGTGATCTTTCAGCTGCCATGTTAGCACCAGAGAACAATTCCCCCTTTAAGTGAGTTAAATTTCTGCCTGATCGAATGTATGGCTATTAACATGACAGCTGAGCCAGGCTTCATCAGCTCAGGATGTGAATGCAGCCCCACACCATGTGCAGGAGTCTGTCAGGGGTTGAGGTTCGAGGTTGGGTCAGGATGAGGATTATGACACGCAGAAGATCAATGGTTAATGCTCAGATTTAAACCAGCGTTGGGGAACAAACTACACAACATCACATTGTTGGATTAAAACGTTAAATTTAGCTGCAGCTACGGTTGACAAATGCATCACATGCTGAAGGTCAAAGCGATCAAATGGTGATTGAAGCGGGTGTGGAGAAGATGGGAGGTTGTGCGGGAGTGTGGGAGAGGTGGAGAGAGAGAGAGAGAGAGAGAGCAGGAAGTGGGATCAGCCAATCATTGAATCTATCCAAAACAACTCCAAATAATTCACTCCTGAACTGAGCAGAACTTTATTTTATTTAATCCGGTGTTTATCCACATTTAATGTCACATGCAGGACACACCAAAAGGCTGCTGACTCTTTAGTCGGCAGCTGTAATTAAATTAGATCAGAACTTTCTCCCTCCCTCCCTCCCTCATCATCGATGGTTATTTCTGCAGCCCAGACACATGTTAATCTGTCTGTGTGTGTGTGTGTGTGTGTGTGTGTGTGTGTGTGTGTGTGTGTGTGTGTTGGAAGTGGGTTAGCGGACTTAGGACCGTGTAACCTATAAACCCTCAGTCCCATTGTATATGTACACATCGCCACCATATTATGGAGTGCAGAAGAGAAGCAGCTCAAGATTAGGGCCACAACAGCCGGAAAAATAAAACAAATATTGAAGTTCTTTTGTTATTTTCCTCAAAACTTTAAACTCTAAGAGCTGAATTCCCAGGAAACGCAATGCTCATTTTCCTCATACAGTTGCTGCATAAAGATAAAGATGGATTATATTACGCTTTAATGTTATTTTAAAAAAATATTCTGGGAACAATGCAAGTGTAAATAAGAACTATGAATAAATCATGGCCATGGAGAGCAGGAGGGCAGATAAATAATGGCATTCACCCTATTTGGCTCAGAGCTCAGTACTAAAAGGTTGGAGCATTAAGTAATCAATGTCTTTGAACACTGCTGGCAGCGATGGTGTGTGTGTGTGTGTGTGTGTGTGTGTGTGTGTGCTTGTGTGTGTAAGCAGAGACCTCGGTGCTTAGTCAAAACTCACTGCACTACAGAGACTGTAAAAAAAACACACTTTTGAGGCACTGAGTTTATTGTTACACAACTTCAAGTTGGTGAAAATGTATCCTAATAAATTAATATAATATTTCATCATATGATATGTCTCAACAGATCTGATCATATCTTCTCTGGGAATGGTTGTTGCTTTCCAATGTATCACTGCATGAACAGAAGAGCCTGAGTCGATGTGTCTCTATGATATAGTGCCAAAGCAGGAAATATCTGCTTTAAATCTTGTCAAAGACCAAATTAATGAATGGTTTAGTAAACCACAGATCATGATATGATTAAATATGAAATATTATATGAAAAAGTGGAAAACTTTCCAACTAATGTAATAATGACTCCTGATTTGGTTAGTAGTCATTATTAGAGCTACAATTTAGATTTTAATCACGAGCAATTGGAGTGAAAGGCCACTACAGTCATGGGGGGATATGAACCTGTCAGCTTTAGGTTGCAAGTCCAAGTCCTTAACCACTAGACCTAAGCTGCCAAATGTATCGGCTAAAATAACAACAATAACAATAATCATTGTGCTTGACTTAGCCAGTGGGGATGTCCTGATGCATGGGGTCAGTTATGATAGTGAAGCTCTACGGGCTTTAGGAGCCTTACGTGTAGATATATATATATATATATATATATATATATATATATATTTGTGTTATCCAACTGAGAGTCAGGGATTTGACGAGTGAAATTGAAATATGAAATGGCTTCATAATCTCTCTGCCAGACAAAGAGGAGAGAGCACCGGGTCAATCCCAATTCACACACTATTTGTAGGCAAGAACAACTCTAATGAAATGTGCTCGACCAAAAAAAGTTGGAAAAAAAAAGAAAAAACAAAAGATTGGGATAACATTGTTATACAAAGAGCACTTTGGGAAATAAAAACTGAAGGGTTGATTTCGAGCCTGGGTCTGTTTCACCGCGGAGCATGTTGGGGGGTTAGACAGCAGGTATGAGACAAAAGGAACAAAGTAAAATGCTGTAAGGAATCACATGTTGGAAAAAGAGAGAACACATCAAGCAGTACAGGGATGTGAAATATACAGGAGACTGAAAAGAGAGATGGATGACATCCTGTGGTTTCAACAGTGAAATCACCTCTCTATATAAGAAGTTTGAAGTGAAAGTTTACATGAAAACGTTTTGCTTATAAATATTTAAATTTATGCAGCAAGGTGTAAAAAATCTAATTAGATTTTCTGCTCCACAGGGGTGTGGTGGCAGCCTGATGTTTCTATTATTTATGCTGTTTAAGTTGTGTTGTTTTACATGAAAAAGGCTTCACAGACAGACAGACAGGCTGACAGAGAGACAGACAGACAGACAGACAGACAGACAGACAGACAGACAGACAGACAGACAGACAGAGACTGACAGCGTCATGAACACAGAACAAAGTAAATTAAAACAGGAGCAGTAGGGAGCAGAAGACATGCAATAATTCAGTCTGAGATGCACTGAAAAGCTGCTTATGATGGAAATTAAAAACTGCACCTGGAGGGTTTCTTTACCCTTGAGACACTTGAAGGACAGACACACACACACAGAGTTACTTTCTGTGCGTGCGGGACACTGAGTCCCACTGGAAGCAGACAGTGCAGGAATGTTTTCAGCATTAGAGAGAGTCAAGGCCATGTCAGCACTGCAATATGTACAAAACATTGCATTTTCTGATTGGACATTGTTTTCTACCAACCGCTACATGCTTCTGTTAAGGAAAGGAAGAAGATTATCCTTCACTAATCTCACAGTGGGACGGCGTTCAGTGTCACGGCAGCGAAGAGAGCACCACGAGCAAAACAGAAGAAATAAAGTCACCACACTCAATGCTCTAATGCACAAAGGAAATATTGATGTATTGAAATATTGATGTTGCTCAGTTTAATACACACTGATATCGATGAGCACGTCAGAGGGGCCGGGTAGCTGGTCTACAAGCGAGGAGCAGGGAGGACATTGAATTTGACCTGCAGGGAGTCTGGGAGGGTGGAGCAGAACCAAGCAAGGTGACATCTGTAGCAGAGCAGATGGAGGAAGATGGGGTCAAGTAAACACACAACTTTCATCCTTGAAACCAGGATCAGTGTCCTGGAAGAGAGTCCAAATGTGAGTGGCAGTTTTGTTGCTCACTCAAATCAAAGCGAGACCACATGATGAAAAATGTTGCAGCAGCCCTGAGCATCTGGGATGGATGTGGATGGACCGTCCTTGGTGTTAGCACTTGACTCTGAGTCTCACATACAATACAGCTTCCAGTGCATCAGCTCATAAAGAGTGAAGAGGGTCAGTTCGTGATTTGTGCACAAGAGTAAACATGAATAAAGGCCAGCAGCCACAGCAAGCACATAATTACAGCTGTACTTAATTACAGAAAACAAATTCAAGGGAGTAATTGCAGGAATAAATACAAATGCAGTGCATAAATGAGACAAGATTTTCAAATTCTCCATTGATTCAGCAGAATCGAGAGTCAGTCTCAGCTCTGAAAGTACTCCAGGCCACATTTGACCTGGAGGAACATCACTTCAACACAGCTGTGAATACTGTCAAAACACTGTCTGATAATATTTCTTATTCGAGTTGGGAGGTATAAAATGTATGCCATTTTCTCCCATTGTCGCAGTCTAAAAGGAGCCTTCACAAACTCACCAACTCACTTCACAAAATGGTCAAATTTTGACCATTTTCTTCAGAAAACTGAGGAACACATCTTCTAAACCAATACTTCCTTTATATCTCTCACCACCGACTTGATTATAAATCTGTAAAAAAAAAAAAAAAGGTACCGACAAACATCTCAAGCCAACAGAGGGAGCTCAAACCTCTGAGGGCAGAACTGGTGTAGTGCCACCAAGGACCTTGGTGAAAACAGGTCTGATATGGTCTAATTAAACATGTTAGGATGAGGAACATTTACCTGTGCATGTTTAGGCATATCTATAAATCTGCTAAGCCACTACACATCTACAATTACTCACAGGTGAGGTTTAACTTTTCAGATTGGGCTGAACAACACTACACCGACTATACTCTACCTGCAGCTGACCTTGATTCAAGCCTCCTTAATGAACAGGATATAAAACTATTTCTAATTTACAAAATTCCCTCAAACAATTTACAACCAGTAGCATTGATTACAACCTTCTCAGCATGCAAGGGACACTTAACCTCACGCAGCTGTTAATCAACTTCCAATCACTAATGAAAACAGAGCACGCTGCCTCTGACATGATGACGACCACCTGACGTGTGTATGTGCACCCCGGTGACCTATGGTCTACTGTGTGTGTGTGTGTGTGTGTGTGTGTGCGTGCATGTGTGTTTGACTTAAAGAAGGCTGACTCAGCTTTCTGAATAAAACATGTGATGTGGGGATCCGAGGACTCTGAAGGACACTGTGACATGGACCAGTATTTCACGAGTGCAACCTCTCCTTCTCTCCTCTAAGACTTTCTATCTCTCCATTCTTAATTCATCTCTGCACTTATGCAGAATGAATGTAAATGATTGATATTTTTCAAATGTGTCATATTATCATTGATCAGTTTTATATGTGCGGGAAAGCAGCTAAGTGTACATTCCCGGACATAATCAAACACACACACACACACACACACACACACACACACACACACACACACACACACACACACACACACACACACACACACACACACACACACACACACACACACACGTGGTAGAGGTGCAAGATAATCTGTTTCTCCCATCAGTGCTGATAACCTATCACTTCCCTTGTTATTGTTTCATTCAGCTCAATTAATGAATAAAAATTTTAAAATGAAAAATGAAAAATGAAAAATGAATGCCATCTTATCTGGTGGGCAGAAAAGATGGCATCTTCCTGCCTGTAGCTTTATTTAGCCTCCTCATATAAATACCTTGTTTTGTCCAAACCTCAAATTTACATAATTTGTTGTCATAGTGGACTGAAGTAACCAGGATTCATTCAAGGTGTCTGACCAGCCAGGGCATCCAGCCGGGGGCCTGCCCTCACAGACCTCACACTAGTGAATAAATCCTGTTTCATTTGTTGAATCTGTGCAAAAACCCATAACACATAATCACCAACTGACATTTTAGGAAGAATTTGTCTCTGGACCATGTTAGGGACATCACAAATCATCCCTGTTCTAAGCTGCGTGAAAGAAAGAGAAGATGGACACCCCTGACACACCTCAGACTTGCATGTGGAGGGAGAAGAGCTGAAAGACAACAGGATCAATAAGATACCTCATTATTGATAACGTGAGCATTTATAGAAGCTTTCCCCTGTGATGGCAGAGCACGCTGTGACATCTCTGATAGATGGTGTGGCTCAGACAGCAGACAGCGCTTCACATTAAGTGGATGAAAGCTGAAGATGGGCAAGATAAATGATGCTGATTAATGACCGGCAGATGGTAGAGTGTCTCACAGGTTGCTCAAGCACTTTTAAACCACTTTTTTATTTTGATTTTACTCATAGTGTTTTCTTGTCTCATTAGCAGGATGTGAATGGTCAGCGACAGTCAATGTGACTGATATTGAAATAATATGTGCTGTGTTTCATGTCAGAAACATCTGGGAGTGGTGGTCTTTCTAATTTCTGATCTTCTGTATTTTACTCCAAAACACAATTAAATCCAATGTAAACACCAAAGTTTATGAGTTTTTTCTACCAGAACTCTGAGACAGAGCATAATTCTCCATTTTCACTGTTTAGTTCAGCTGGTAGCCTCCGGTGTTGCATTGAATTATTCATCAGCTTCTAAATTTGCGAGCTACTGTAACCCATGGCAGAGCAGCTGCAGGCTTTGTTTTCTCCATTTGGGTCAGAGCGAAGCCCTCTGTTATATAAGCCTGGCCCTCACTGCAGCAAACTCCTGCACTGGGGGAACAAGCCCTGGCGTCTTGGTGGGAGGCAAAATGATAGTTAGATCAATTTATTTAACTCTGTGAGGAGGGTGGAGACCACACCATCCTCAGCCTCTGTCTATATTTGACTTCTGGAGAAAGGGATGAGAGAACCAGGACGAGAGAGAGGGTGGATGGTTGGATGACCCGAACCCCTTCAGTTAGTTGCATAAGTGCATTAGCAGACTGAGGCCTCGGGATGCCATCACATGCACGCACACACACACACAGCCTCACTGTGATCACTGAAAGGTCCTATTGGAGTGGCATGTAGAGATGACTTGAAATCAAGTACCACTCTGCAATTCTCATTGCAAACAGGTGCTGTGAAAAAGTGACAATACATCTTCTTTCAGATTTCACTATTGTCCTTTTAATATAAAGCAATAGCTGCTTTCTTTCTGCTGTGAACCATGTGCATGTTAGCATTTGTCAGGATAAATCCATTCATATATTATCCATTATGGATTTAAACTTGTTGTTTTTTAACCTCTGATCATCTCTAAAAAAACAAAAAAAAATAAGTATAACCACGATAACTGTATCTCAAGGGGAAAAGTCTACTTAGTGTTACTTTAATACACATAGTTCAATAAGAACATTATCTCCTCTTAATGGAAATGTGTTAAACTACTTCTGAGTGATAAAGTATGCCTGTAATATAAAATGAACCAGCTCAGTGCTGGCTACATTCAAGGTCGATTGGCAGCTCTCTGCTGCACAAAAGAAACAAATTTGTGTGACTGAATATTAAAATAGCTGTAAATAATTTTACAAGCTGATTATTAGTGAACTAATGTATACAACAATGTAACTCCTCACTAGATACAGCAAGGTCTTATGGCATAGTTGTTACTATCCGAGGCTCTGAAGATGTTTCCAACACTTAACATAACAGAGTGCACTAATGCACCACATGATAACAGAGGAAACACAACACACACATGAAGACACACACCAGTCTGCAACTTCACGGGACCTATGTAGGACATCTGTATCTCGAGGAATATCTCCTGGCAGCTGTAGGAATCTGCATCTACACGAACTGACACTAGTGCTTCTGTCCAGCACTGCAGCAGATCCAACCACATCTCCTTCACTCATGGCTGACCCAGGTGCAGTGGCACTACACCTCACCTGACATTCAGAGGCTCATCTGCTGACTGGAGCGCAGTGACACACGGCTGACATCATAGACACGGGGGAAAGCAGCTCAAAGGTTCCCAGACATCTTTCAGTGCTGAGCTGACATTTCCTGGGTTGCATTAAAAGAACACGTTAGTTCATGTGGATATGTAGTAGCACAGGCAATATGTGCCACCAGGATGGGGATGAAATCTGACCCCTCTTGTATGCATTGATGTTTGCACAGTTTGGCCGACTTTCTGCTCCACCATCCACTGTATTTCATTAGTTTTTTTTCTTTCTAAGAAGCTGAAAGTTTCTCCCACAAAAGTGTGGGAATAGAGGAAAAATAAAGATCACATGAACAACAAAAGAGGTTTCAATGCTATAGTGGTAAAATGTGATTTTTATCAAATGAACTACTGCATATCTCATGGTGCAATGGCACCATGCCACTGCTTTGGAGAAGCTGCAACAAATCCAGGCATTTACACAGTTCAAGTCCTGCACCACCAAAGATCCACACATCAGCACATTTCAAGGTGAGATTTGTGTCACTACTTCAGAAATCTGAGATAGAGTAACAGCCTCCTCAGCGTGATTGTGCTCAGTGACGGCCTATAAAGTTTCAAATACCATCTCATCCTGTTTGTCCTCATCAACATTCATTTGAGAGCCTGATTTTTATTATGATTTTAGTTATATTCTCACTCTAAACAGTGGTAAACAGCATGTCCACTTGTCCAATACCTCATTGTATTTTACATTGTACTTGTAAGTCATCATTGTATCAACCATGATAACTGACATTTTATAGTAAATGTTATAGTAATGTTGTGGCATGAAACACGTGACCTGAGAATATATCAGTACAGAAAGTCTGACTTTAATTTAATGAATAGATTTTCGATCAAATGTTCTGATTCGAGTGTCTAAGCTGGCAAAAAAAAAACCAAACATGATTTAAGCATTTCAAAGGATTGCAAGCCCCAGCACAGACCCTGTGTGCGCCTGTTAACACAGAAGCCAGTTCATGTGACATCAATGTGGCTCATTAATTATCAGTCATTAACTTAATAGAATGACAGCTGACGAGGAGCAGGATTAGGCCAGTGGTCCTTCATGTGCAGAGCAACAGGAAATCGGAGCAAAGTCAGAGCTGGATTTGTTAAATCTCGCTCACTGACTGTAGGGACACTCTTTGCCTGTGTAGCAGGCACATATGGGCCCAGTCCCCTGTGTTATTGAGAGAACATTCAAAGGCTGCTGACGCTTGTGATCACGCACATACTCTGTGTGTGTGTGTGTGTGTGTGTGTGGACATTCATGCAAACATTCAGCTGTTGAGATTTAAAATAAAATAATCCTATATTAATCCCACAGAGGGGGCATTTGCAATGCTACAGCTTTGATAAATAAATTAAATTATGATAACTGGAACATTAGGATATGATTAGGGAAAGGTTAACAGTGAGTAAAAAATACGTTGCACACAAGCTTGTCAGATGGAAGAGCATCTCACACAGACCTCATGTATCAAAACCTATAGTTTTGATACATGTTTTGTGTTAATCCCAAACCCAAGACCAATCATTCTCCACCTGCTGGAAGAAGCGGAGGCATCAATTCACAAATCCTCGAGTCAACCCTGTGTTCTTTATGATTGTGTGTGCGCACGCATGCATGTGTGCATGTGCTAAACATCAATAAATCATAATATAAAATATTTGTGTTTTAAGCATGATGAAGTCTCTAATCCCACTGGGCCTGTGTGTTAACAACAACAGCAGCAGCTTGTCCTGCAGTAATTGATTTGTTTGAAGTCACATACGCCTGCTGATGATGCGTCTCTGGACAAAAGGAGAATTAGCCAGGATTAATCCGGATTAGGGAGAAGAAATTCTGATGGACAGGAGCAGAAGAAGAAAAACGGGCTCACTGTACCTCTCCCAGAATAACCTTGCATTTCAAAGACTCTAATTGGCAGGTGGAGAAATCAGCACCATCTTAATCATCTGCCAGTGTCTGGGGTCTGTTATGCAATTGCGTGTATCTGTGTGTGTGAGTATACAGCATGTGTGTGTGTGTGTGTGTGTGTGCATGTGTATGTGTAATTTAACTTCAACAACCACTGAGAGAGAGAAAGAGAGATAGTGCTCCATCCCCCCTCCGTGTGGCCTGTCTGCTCCTGATTCAGATCTCATTTCCAAAAAGGACACGTATGTATCGGTCCGCCAATCAATCGTCAACAGTTTCGATTGTTTTTGTGAAAAAGTATTGCTTTCTTTCTTTTTCTTTTTTGTACTCGTTGAATATTTGACGTCTTGAAAGTTCTTTTAAAAAAAATACAAACAGACACAAAGAAATTTGGAGTGAGCAGTTGGAGAATATATAAAACAAGAGATCAAAGAGCAATACTAAAGCAAACTAATCAATAAAATAAACAATCATCTTTCATTTCATCTTTGAAGGATCCGGTACAATAAAGTAACATTAGTATTTTACTTGTCTGTTAGAATGACCTGAACCTCTGTGTAGAAGTATAGAAAACACAAGATATGTAAGGACTTCATCACAGCCAGATCAACATTTTCAGCACTTTTATGACGTTTTTTATGACGTTTCATAGATTAATCAAGAATGAATTAACATAAATTAAATTCATTAATGAACATCATCAGACACAGAGAGAGGGAGAGAGGGAGAAAGAGAGAGAGAGAGAGATCCACGGACTGTAAACTGTAAATGAGGAAAATGAGAGTGTGTGACAGATTGAAGTAGAGGAAGAGAGAAAGACAGAGAGCAGGGGATAGGCCTGAAAATGAAGGGAATGGAGGGGGAAAAGATGGAGGTGATGGAGGTGAGAAGAAACAGAGAGACAGAGAGAGAGTGAGAGAGATGAAGAGGGGAGAAATAGAGAGAGGGAGGGAGGGTGAGTGCCTCGGGTTACTGTTAAACTGACTTAATCAGATCAACTTACTGACCTGGATAAACTCTGCTTGACTGGAACACACAACTACTCACATAACAAACCTTCCATCGAGATCAGAGAGAGAGAGAGAGAGAGAGAGAGAGAGATGATGATGATGATGGAGAGCGAGACAGAGACTGTGTCATTGTTGGGGTGTGTCATCGTGTTGCAGAAAAAAAGGGGAAGTGCTGTGAGAAACAGAGAGACGACCTCCTCACGTTCTTCCAGAGAGGATGCGAGCAGCTCTACACTGAATCACGGCAGCTTGTTCGCTTACAAACGTCACTGTGATGTTGGTGAGAACCTCAGGTGCAGGACAGGAGATGATGCACTTCCAATGTTTCCTCTGTGGGACTAACGCAGGATTATTTTATCTTCACATAAATAAGGCTGTGTCTAATGAGTAGATGAAGTCACAGAATCATGTAAAGAATTTGCAATTCATCTAAAATCCACAAAAGCAACTCACAAAATGCTACAGGAGTCACATCTTCATCGTGAAGATCATCTTGATGAATAGCCATGGAAGTGAAAGCGTCAACACTATTTTCCATTACTTTTCACAGACCCACAACAGGCACAAATGTGTGTGGACGTTTAATTAGCAAAAGTTCACAGAGGGTAAAATCTGCCCGCTCACGTACCTTTTGAACCCAAAACTTATTTGCAAAATAAAGTAGAGTTTGTAGGAAACCTTTCATCTGATGCCAGACCAATTTAATTTTCCCATAAGAGGACACAAAACATTGATGTTTTTCCTGAAAGTGTCGCTAACTTCAAACCACATCATGTATTCGTGTCTTCAGCCTGAAGAGACAGAGGATAAGGAGGAAAACAAAAGGGCAGGAAAAGAGGAGAGGAAAAGAGGAAGTGGAGTATTGCATATCTTCTCCTCAACTGAGATTATTCTTGCCTCTTGAATCAGTACATTCAAGCATTTATAAAAATGTCTGAGAAGAAGGAGTTTTTTCAGGTCCCTTTGGTCATCTGGCATCAAAATGAATATCTTGAGGTCCACTGTAACACTGTTGTAACCATTTTTGGATCAAACAAGTAATTGAGAAACCAACAGCCTGATGGACCACAAAAATAATCCTTTGTGGCAGCACTAGTGTTTTCATGCATCCATGCACAACAATGTGTCTGTGTGGTGGGGTGTCAGAAACCTTCCTCTGTGTGTGAGTGAGTGTGTGTGAGTGTGTGTGTGTGTGTGTGAGTGTGAGTGTGATAACACACAGGGGACAGTGGAATGTGCAAGTTAAACATCACTCACAGTGAACAGGCCTGTTGTCTCGCTGCATTGTTGCAGGACTCTCCTTTGTCACACAACGAGCCACTGATGACACAACGACAAGCAACAGCAGCCACTGAGCTGCATCACTGTCAGATGGCAGCATGATGAAACCTCAGCCCAGACAATGGTATGTGAGATCAACTAACCACTCAGTCAGAGCACATGAAAAAAGACGAGCTGGAAACTCACTCCTTCAACACACTCATCCACTCACATACACACATGCCTCAGGGATAAGGGTTATTTGTTTACTTTACAATGTAAGATGAATTTCTTAATATTTTAGAAACCTCCTCTTTTTCTGGGCCACTTGCAGATATGGCCCAGTATCAAGCTTTGCTGTAAGGCTCTGAGTGAGGATCAACTTGAGCTGCACTACGCTCCATGTGATAGAAAATGCTGTCTGCAAAGATCCAATGTGCTCTATAGTCATCTGATCATTACATACCTATGGCTTTGTATTGTGTGATCATTGTAGGAAATGCGAGTGTATGATGAATCTTTAAGAAGACGAAATATTGGTTGTAGTGTTTGCTCTAAATGTATGAACACGTAGGCTATGAACTGGCACTAATGGAGCAGCTGAGTGATGGAGGACAGGATCACCGCTAATCATGTTAAACAGTACTGTAAGTGAGCTAACACAGGAACAACAGGAACGTTTAAGACACTATGAAAGCAGCACCAGGCTGCTGTAGCAGTGCAACTTGTCTGGTCACACCTCTAGTCTAGATGTAGCTTAAAAGAAACTGAGCGCGACAAATGAGGAAAACCAAAGCAAGCCCAACCTCTTCAAAAGTACTTGAGAATGTAGTATACCGTGTTTGATGCAGAGCAATTTCATGAACCTGACACACGTACCTTAAAGTATATTTGTGTGAAAGACAATTATCTATTTGTAGATGGGGTTAGGACGCTGCTTCAGATGGAAGTGGGAGGAACTGCAGAGGTGAGTAATGAAAAGGAGGAGATGGTGGAAGTGAACTGGTTGAATCACAGCAGCTTATTCTGTGTCACGGTGTCAAAGAGACGTGCACACCGCTCGGAGGAGAGATGATCACAATATCCTGCTTTCCTCATGTGGCTTTAATGCATCTTGTTGTGTGTGGGCTTGTGCTCTGTCGCTCTGACTCTGCATTACACCCCCTTCTCTCTTTCTGTGACACACACACGCACACAAGCATGTAAGAACACCCACCCGCTAACTTGTCTAAGCAGAAGTAATGCAATAAACTCAAAGGGACTCTCCTAATAGAATCAGCTATCAAGAATATCCGTCAGGTGAATTCATAATAAAACTGTTACCAAAGCATAGAGAGTAACACCACTGTACATGCATGGATGAGCAACAATATATCATTAATAAATGATTGACCAATGAAATAATCAACAAGTGTTTGAGTAATCTGTCAATTTGAGCATCAAAGTCAGAAGTCTGGTATCAGCTTTTTCAATCAAAATCTATTCAAGATTTTTACAACGTCCAAGATCCAACAAATAATTGACTAATCAAGAAAATGACTGATTACCACAAACAGTTATTTGCTGCAGTCACAGCACACACACACAATATGAACTAAAGAAATACAAGGAAATAGGAAAGTCATCCAGTCCAGAGGACAAGGAGCATTGTGGGAGCAGAGTGTTTTACACAGCAGGCTGACCCAGTGACACACAGAAGTAATTGGCACCCGGATGGAAACAAGCAGCAGGGATTATAGTTATTGCATATGCACTTGAGATGAGAAACAAAAAGAAAACACAAGACATAAATGGCATAAAACCACAAACTGAGAACCATCAGCATGAAGAAGGTTAAACATCCCCTGGATCATCAAGGAAAAGCTCAGGGCTCTGGCTGTGTAGGGCTGCAGTGCAAGTGTTAGAGAAAAAATTATTGTATCTTTTATATTTCGTTTATAAGGCAAAGTACAAAGGTCTATATGACCTTGTGTGAACTCGAATAAACCCACAGTGTGCTGTGTGTTGTAAAGCACACTTCGTGCTTCACATCAGTTCATTCCCTTGGTCTTTATCATCCATTTTATACCGCTCATAATAACTTTGTGCATCAATAGAGAGAGGCTCTGTTGCCTTATCATGCCGCTGCACTTTGGGGCAGCTATGGATGGTGGGAACTTCATTTCCACTAAGGTGAGTTCCTGCATGTTGTTAGGAGGTGATGTATGTGGTGTGTTCAGGGTGGTACTACAATATATACATATAATAAGTCAGAATATGACCTTTTTCTGGCTCAGGTCATGAAAACTTACAGCTTATTTGTTACTGTCTTATTTTAGAAGAAGACAATATTAACACCACAGCCATTCAAAAAATCAGAAAACCTTTAATTAAATTGCGAATCCACAACAAATATTTTCTGATGGCATTTTCCATATGGAGCAGAACCAAACAACATGAGCAAACACATGATAAATGAGCCACTGTGCTCCACTTAGAGTAAAAGAAGAAGGTGTGTACAGTATGTACAGTAGGGAAAGAGCATGTGTACTAGGGTGTGCAGAAGTGGTAGTCAAGAAAGATGCATGATGGGAGAGACACATAGACTAGTGCTGCACTGACAAACTGAGTAATTGGCAACTAATGAACTAAAAAAATCTATTAAATGAAAAATATATACAATGAAAAAAATATATATAGAGAGAAAGAAAGAATAGATAGAGAGAAAACAACAAAAACAATTGTTTGTCTAAGCCCTCAGCCAAACAGCAAAGCTCACTATGCCAACCAAGGACTCGAGCCAAAGTTCCTCCAGGATTGAGATGACAGCACCACCCACGAAGCAATTCGGACACATTATTTGTTAAGTTGATAAATAGGAATAAAGTTACTGATACAAATGAACAGACATTTTATGGGTCAATCTCTGAAGCATGAAACAGGATGAGCAGTTCAAGCATATGATCCAAAATTCTGCTGCTTCTCATTATTCTTCTCATGGAGAAGACTGACCTGAAAACAATGTGACAAGTCTGGCCATCTGGTTATTTAGTTGTTAATTGTCCTGCTAGAGCTCAAAAAAACTTTGAGAAAAGTAGCACTAGGTTGAGTGCTGTCATGTCGCTGTATAACCAGCTTAATGTGTCCGTGTTGCTCTGCTGTTGTAGTAGCTCCTGACTCAGGGCTGAAGCTTCACCGATCATAAATACTGCAGAGAGACGAGAGAAACTAGAGACTCAGGAAGAGAAAACACCACAGAGATGAGCGGACAGTTTCCGCAGCTCGGCCGATTAAAGATTCAACTCACTTGCTCTATCGTGAACATTGTCACCTCCTTTCTTATTGGGGATTTTTTTTTTGTTTTACAGTGGAGAACAGAACTTTCCAGGTAAAATAAATATAAATATAAATAAACGAAAGTACAAAAAAAACTGCAGTGAAGCAGCAAAGATCCCTGAAGTCACACAGAGCCGGCCTGCTGTGACAAAGTCACTACAGCAACTACAGCAACACGCCCTCCTCTTCCTCGATGCCGTGCTATCCTGTTCCCTGCGTCTCGCCTTTCCTTACCTCCCATCATTTTCCTCCACAATATGTCAGCCCGATCGGCCAAGCAATGAGGCAGAGGGGGGAGGGAAGGGGGGGGGGGGGGGGGGGGGGGTGCAAAGAGTAATGAGGTCAGTGGCACTTATCTGAAGAGGCTGAATGAGGGATGAAGAGGATGCTCTGGGCTTTCGGTCTCTCACACTTTCTTTCTGCCACACTCTCTCTGTCACACACTCGTGTGAACTCACCCCATCTTCAGCTCAGCGTCTGTCACTTCACAGTGGCACAGATCCACTATTTTGGCAATTTGGGAAAACATTACATTCCTTCTTTCTTCTTTCAATCAATCTGGCTGATTCTACAAATCCTTTACCTCCATCATTTCATGTACATACTCTCCCTCTTTATTTTAAAAATCTGTGCAACTGTGTCCTAACAATGTCTCTGCAGCTGTAAGAATCACACGTTTCCTCAAGTCATCGCTGATACTAAACAACTACACCATCTTCCTCACCGTCACTTGCTTCTTTTCTTCTCTTCTTATATGCCTTCATTTTCTTCCTGCCTCATTTTCTCCATCCTCTACTTCTTTCACCTCTCCACCTTTGTCCTTCAGTCCCACTCAGGTCACCTGTCAGACTTGCTCTCCTCTTCCTGCAGCCATCTTCTCTTCCAAGCTTGTGTTATTGATTTTCCATTGACTCAGTGTGAGATGTAAATTGAAGCTGTGATGCACTCCAGGGAGTAGGAGGCTGCTTTCTCTACGGATGATCTTTCCCTTTCAGTGCTTCTAATCTAAGAAAAATGGTTATTTTGGCAACTTCCCGAATCGATTGATTTTTAACATCTCCCGTTCATCATTGCAGCAATCAGACAGACTTTATGCAAACTTTTAAAATGTCAAAGTAAGAACATGAATTAAATGTGTTTCCAGCAGCTGGACAGAAGTGAATAAAGCTTTCCTAAATGTCAAAAAGCCCACTCGTATGAGAAATGTCACAGATCACTGCAGAGCATATTGGAGAAATTGCTGTGTCTCTTTGGAGTTAAGTGCTGTTGGCAGATTTCAAGCTTTGACCCTGAAGGAGAAAACAAACATTTTGTAACAGAGTAAAGGGAAGCTTCACAGCCACTGAGAGCAGACTACATGTTGCTTAGACTGAAGCAAAGCCTCTTATGTTGTGTGAGCATCTCTGTGACAAGAGACTAGTCGAATAAAACTAAAAAAGAAAAGAGAAGATGCAGAGCAATAGGAAATAATGAAAGTCTAATTGCCACAAATTATAATCTCCATCTAGATCAAAATAATTACAATCTACTCAGACTATACTCATCAGATCTGTCTTGACAGTTTCCTCCTCATCTCACGCAGAGGCAGTGGTGTTGCACACACACACACACACACACACACACACACACACACACACACACACACACACACACACAAGGAGCACAGCAGTGGCAGATGCAAGGTGACAAGCTGAAGACCTTAGTGACACTTTCAAGGAGAGTTTATTTATGTGCAACAAAGTACACAAATGCAACAATTAATACACAATTAAAACTGAAACAGCTCTGAAACATTAGTTACTGGACTTATGTGTATGTAAAACTGTGCTTGCTTGGACAGCGCCACATGTTGGCACCAATTCCCTAATGTCTCATGGCACATGGACATGTGCGCGCGCACACACACACACACACACACACACGCCCCCTCCCCCAAGCACTGGCCGACACACATTCCAACAATAATGTGGGGCAGGCAGATCAGCCAGATGTTTGTTGGTACATCTTGCCGTGCAGAGCCTGTGTGTGTGAGTGTGTGAATGGAAGGGCAGGTGCATGCACTGTATGTTCACCCAAGCGTAGCAATAAACGAATCCATCGTGACGAAGTAAAAGCGAGAGCCTGATGCGCTGTGCTGCCTGAAATATGTGCATTCCTATATTTATTTTTGTGTGTTTCCTCTGTCCTGATCATGCTACATGTATAACACTCTGAACAAGGTCTCACTGAGACTGTCATGTTCCTGTGCCACTGAGCTGCCTACTCCACACATATTTTTTATTAACATGTTGTTCATCATATGGAAATATGAACAGAAGGACCTTCATCTGCTTCATTCATTTAGAGACTTTTTAAAAAGATGCTAAAGCCTTTATTGTATCTATCCATCCATCCATCATCAACTAGGGCCCTATTTAGAACACAACCTGAACTTTACCTCATCTGAAACAACGGTAACATCCGGGTTAAAGTTTTGAGTTGTGTTCAAGACTAGAATGTTACGCTCCATGTAAAATGAATCGCTGTTTTCAGGGCTTCTGAGCGTTAGACGAGCAGGTTGCTCTGCAGCGGGGCCCCTGTGCACCAGTGTCAGAGGGTGCGGGTGTCCAGATGGCCAAGCTCGCTGTTCTTGCTCTGAAAGTGGAACACTGGGCTAAGCCTCCATTATACAGGCTTAAAAACAGACTAATCACCCAACAGCACTCTGCACTGCTGCTGCTTTTAGAGTACAAGGCTGTCTGTGCGTGTGTGTGTGTGTGTGTTTGTGTGTCTGGGAGTGTTTTGCATGAGTGTGCGTCTAATCTCAGTGCTACACACTCATCATTGACTGTTTTCAACAGGCAGGTCATGTGCATGTCCCTTCCATTGTGCTGCTTTTCATCAATAATAAGTTATTTTAAGGTGATATTATTTACTTACACCATTAGGGAGGGAGGTTCATGAAAAGATTATAATTACTACTACATCTTATTGAAAAATCACACAATTATCAACCCATAAAATAAACATTCTAACCATTGATTAACCATCAGCCATTTTGAAGAATAGATTAAAGGTTTTGTGTCTTATATAGACCAAAACAAGCAATCTATAAATACATTCAGTGATTGACAGATAAATAAACTACAAAATAACAGTTTGCGGCAGGAAACTGGGACCCTATGATTTACTGTGCAGCCATTTAGCAAAGCAACAATGACGTCATTCACTGCAGTTTTTAAGTTGTTAACGAGCCATCTATTCTTGGCTGTGTGTCCGCAATGGTGCACATCAATTAACGCATTAATGAGTGTCACTGCAGGTCACATCGGAGAGACGCTGCCACGGGGAAACACCAGCTCTGCACTGCGGACACTGTTGGCAAAGAATGGGGCTGCTGGCGCTGCCAACCATCATCTGCTGTCCCGCTCAGTATGTCTCTGAGTATATGTGTGTGCGTGGGTGTGTGTGTGCGTGTGTGTGTGTATGCAAGGTTCGCCCAGGTGCCAGCCCGACATCTTGACCCAGTGCAATGAAGTGACTCTATCATGATAGTCTATAGATCCCCTACCTCCAGGCCCAAATGAGCTGGTGTCTAGGGCTGTTACAAATTATGACTTCTGTCCCTTTATCTGTCAGTTCTTCTCTCAATTATTTTCTCGATTAATTGTTTGGAAGTCATCAAATACATGGTTTTGTCCACACCTCTTATATAATATTCAGTTTCGGGTCATAGAGAACTACAGAAATTAGAAAATATTAATATATATGAAGCTAATACTAGAATGATTTACAATTAGCAATTGGCACTTTTATCAGCAACTTTAGTGCTGCAACACATCAAATCAGTCCAATAATAAACAAATCCTTGACTATTCACAGAACAAACTGGTCTGTGCTTGAATCAAATGGCAAAAAGCCACAAAAAACACTTGGTAACACGCCACCAAAAATGTGAAACATCACCCACCCTGCATATATTCACTGCTGATTCAACAGGTTTAACCATCTTATGGCTCATTGAAGTCTGATGAAACACATGAACCTGCATCTCAATAGGTCAGCCACAAACAGAATAAACCACAGAAAACAGAAAAAAACTACCATGGTGCATTACACACACACAGAGACAAGCGATGTAACACCTGCACATCTCTAGCCGACCCATATGTACTGCTACTAGTTTGAGTCCCTCAAATTCACTGAACTTCCCTCCTTTCCCCACAGTAATGACTAAACTAAACACATTTGCTCTATTCAAATGTGTAGCAATGTTCTGATTAGACCAGAATGAGATGATATCCTGAATAGGAGCTAATATAAACAGCAAATTTTCAGTTTTATACCCTGAATAAGGTCATATTTGGAGTAACACTTAATCAAATAAGACACATAGTTATCAGTGTTACACAGACATTTAAACAATGTTTTCATGAAAATCATCCTTGTAGAGACTGATTGTCCCAGAGATTTGGCAGCTGCCAACCATGCATGTGCTGGACCACTAAGTAGCACTTTTGGATGGATGCAAACATGGGCATGGGGATATTTTTAGGTTGCTGAACAAAGGGGGGAAAAAAAGCATAATCAAACAAGTAGTCATGGTTCTTCAACTTTCTTTCAGGATATAATGATAAAATATACATGAGTAACTGGTAATATAATGTGGGCATGTCGTGAGGCTATGCTCTTAAACATGTTAACAGGAACATGAATTAAATATTGTATTAACAATTTATATAAAAACCATAATCACATTCTTTCCCATTCATGCGAGTCAGTCCTCAAAATGAAAGAAAAAGATTGTGCCCTGATTTATCCAGGAAATCTGTGACTTGTGATCCTCATTTTTAGCAGTATCAGAGATGTGTCCTGGGACAAAGACAACCTATCCAACACTATACACACAGCTGTGACGTGTTCAGCTAAAGACCCACCTAAACGATGCTCAGTTAGAATTATACAGGGCTAAAGACAGGAGAAATACTCAAATCTAATAAGCCTGAATTCCTAAAAAGATGAAAACATTTTTTGTGTATTAGATGATTTAGCGACAAATACGACCTACAATATTCCTGTTCCTTTTGCATATGTCAGTGCCTGCTTGTGTGAGTGCAGTTTGTCTTAGTTGAGCACCTTTTGTCTATGTGTGTGTTCTACTTTCTGAGCCATCCTCACTGGTTGGCTTGCATGCAGCCCAGCTGGAGGTCAGAGCCTCCGTCTGTATTACAGGTTTAATGATCTGCCATTGTGTCGAGCTGTGTCATCCTGGAAAACTGTCAGCTCAGCTCAGTGATGTCACCTTTCATTTGTCCTTTCTTCCACAAGCCACCACAGCTGTGCTTCTTAGGGGAATGGATGGGTGTCAGGTTGCACTTCTCACTGATGGTGAGCAGGAGGCTCAGTGGTCACAGCTGCATCAGCCCACAGTTTGGAGAGAGGATCGATGTTCTTCATAGGAGAGGCTGGTGCTTCAAGACTCGATCCTATTCTGACCAATACTGTTATTTCATAGTTTCATCAGTATAGTAATGACTGCTGTGTCCTCTGAGCCATAAGTGTGGTGATAATGATGATGATACAGTTATTAGTTACAGTTATGCTACAGGGTTCAACAGACAGATGTAGGTATCAATGACCTTGCACTTCAATCCCTGGTTCTGATGGTGTTGAGCATAATGTTACGTAGACCTGAGCTAGTCAAGAAATTCCAGTTTCCAAAAAGCACAGCTGTGTCTGCATCTGCAAGCACCAGAGATGCAAGAGCACATCAAGTAATCTACTAATAATCCAAATTTCAGAAGTGTGAATATTGTCTGGTCTCTTATGAAAGCAAGAGACACCAATTTTCAATATTTTACAGACTAAAAACTAATCGATTAATCAAGAAAATAACTGCAGGATTGATTGTGTTGAAACATATTAATTGGATGCAGTTGCACTCTCTGATAGCTCATATTAAAGGCAGAATATGGAGGAGGGTCCCCATTCAAATCCCAATTGGATTATGCCCTTTCAATGCCCAATTCAAATGTGTTCAAAAGTGGGACACACACGCAAAGTGCTCACTTCACATGAAACACATGAAACACGTGAACCAGGACCAAAACATCCCCACTTCACCTGTTTCCCTCCATCTCACCTGAGAAACTCTAATCCACAAATAAATTCACACATTGGCTTCATATTCTTGTGTGTATCAAAAGTGGTTATATCAAGGAGTTTGACTTCTTTCACAACTTCTTTCAAAGCTTTCACAGATATTCTTTGAAAGTTATAATTGACTAATTTTGATATAGCAAGTGATTAGTTTCTTACTTGAATATGAGCAAATTATGAATTTCTTGTTGAAGCTATCATGCACAATACACTAACAATACATCACATTATGACAAACATGTATGTATTACATAGAGTATTCCTCTCTCTGTCTCTTTCGCACACAGTCACACACCCACACAGCCACACACACACACACACACAGGGGGGTAGGTATGTCACTAGAGTGAGAACAAATGCAGCCTGCAGCGAGGCAGCACACGCAGCAAGTTGCTGAACACAGGGACGCTGTACAGATTTTATACCGTCACGCAAGATGAGAGAAACTCACAACGGTCCCATAGTGTGTGTGTGTGTGTGTGTGTGTGTGACCGTGTGTAAAGTAGACATCTGTGTGTGAGTCAGAGAAAGAGAGAGGGTGTCTGTGTGTGTGTGTCTGTGCGTGACTGTGAGTGAATGTCTGCAATCACATCAGCATGAATGAGGCATTTTCATTCACACAAGACAGGAGCACGGTGTTTTAGTTTTCAACCGAATCAAAGACAGGATGAACATGAAATGAAACAATCTGATGTGCCCTCTCTGCTCCGTGTCCTGCACAGAGAGAAGAAGAAAATCTCTTTTTTTTTCTTAAATAAGACAGTCAGCACAGGTTGCTTTGTCACATGCACACACAATCACTTGAGCTGGTATTAATAGGGTGGAGATGTGAGAGTAGACAGGCACTTTGAGAGAGACAGTGTTCTTGAAGAACGTAATACATAGACTATTATCAGTTAGTATCATTTGAAACTTACATTACATTACATTACAACATTACTCTCCGAATTGTGATACATCACCCTACTTTTGCATTACATTAGCATTGCATACAGTAAAATAGCCACTGAAATTTGACTGTGGTAAATAATTTAATTAAGTTGCAAGTTTCACTTGTTTCGGTGTTTCAGGGTGGGGCTGAAGAAAGACGGTGGGAGAGTCCCAGAAGTTGTATTAAAATTTTCTGGCAAATCAATAAGTGTGCAAGATTGCATGTTGGCGGCCGTGTGTGATGAGACTAAAAGTGTAAATACACTACTCTCTGGGTTTCCTACACATAACACTGCAGTGCTGCACACTGTATATTAATAAATCTAACTTAAACTTATCTTTGCAAGAACACAACAAGAACTTCCACCCTGATATCTTCCTTCACAATAAACAGCATCAGCCCAGCAGCTCGTTCTGTTCGACTTTGAAAACTATTCTCTTAACTCTGCATCAAGAGAGAAAATTAAATCCACCAGGACACTGAATATCCCAGCTCAAATTGAGCCCTCTCTCTTCCTCCCTTCCTTGCACAAAACTTCACACAGTCTGTTATTTAAGACGAGATGTGATGATTTCTGCTGATTTCTTCACAGCGCTGCCTTATTTTAACTATGGAGTCCTCATCCAGTTGCTACAATAACTGGACGTTCCCAGAAAACTGAACCCCCTGCCGCTATCCAGGGCTCCAAGTGGACATTAGCCTCCAGTACAAACTGCTTGCTGGTGCTGCTTTTAGCAAACCAGAGAGTGCACTGGCACTAATTTACCACTTGGAGTACAGTGCTATCTATATGAAAATGGGTGCTCTCATGCCTTTGCTACTAATCAAAAAGCTCTCTTATCCCCTCGGGTTCTCCACTGATTTGTTGCTACAGCCGGCTACCCTCCTCTGGTTATCATAGGAGGAACTGGAAAGGGCCTAGAAAAAACACTGGTTTGTTCCTCTATCTGATCTTTCTCTGTCAGCAGACAGTCTGCTGCCCGCTGCTGAATGTTAACATCAGGATGGTCTGGCCCAAGCCCCTTAACCATTTTCTTTACTTCAACTGAGCACTCTAAAAAGTCTTTTACTCCTCCTGTACTCAACCCAATCCCACAACCTGTTGTTTTAGTCTTGGCTTTTGATGTTTTGTGATAAAATCTCACTCTGCGAGCTGTCCAGCAGACAGAGCTTTGCACCACAATATGAGATTCAGTCTCCACCGTACGGTGAATAAAGCTTCTCTGAGCCAGCCACAATTCTGGACCCACAGATTATTTTTCTTCCACACACTGAGAGAGCTGTGGTTTCATACTCATGCACTCACCATGTTTAAGAATAAGTGTAGACAGAGGCCAGATATCCCTATTTGGCTTTGAACTAGAGGCATAATTAATCACCAATGAGCAGTTATGATGAACATGTTCTGCATGAATTTAACCAGTATTTTGTTTTTCTCACTAATGCACAAAGCATTTTATGGTTGTAAATGTACTATGACTGCTTGCCTTTGTCTTGTCAATGACAATCTTTTGTTGAGTCCAACCACCATCTGTAAGTTAGTACAGAACTTCTATGAATATTTTTAGTAACATGTTAGCTTTACATGGTCTTGTTGCACATAGCACGGGAGGGATTATATGATCGGTAATCAGTAGAACAGCTTAAAAACATAAAGACTCATAAACACACCAATGCCACATAATCATGATATAAAAAAAACACCCATAAGCCCTAATGGACACAGATGGTAACACAACAAGTGTTTGCATAGACTGACAAATCTTAGTAAGGTATGTGGACTCACACGCTCATACAAACACTATGCAGCCATTACTGGCAGATAGGCCAATCCTAATCAGGTCAATGGAAATGTCCATCAGTCCATCAACTGGAATGAGGTGGGAAGAGGGAGGGCTAGCACGAGGTGGATGAGGAGGAACGCCTGATGGGGTCAGAGCGAGAGAGAGGCTGAGTGAGAGAAAGTGACAGAGCAATGGTCAGAGGAGAGTAAGAGAGAGAGGGAGAGCGAGGGGTGGAATTAAGATGGAGTGAAGTAACGCGTGACATGAAGGATGAAGTACTGGGTGATAAAACATTTAAATGGCGAGTCTATAATTTATGATAATTGATGTTAATTCTGACCCTGTCTTTCCAGCTGCTCTCCTACGCACTTGTTCACGCTCTCCTTAACATGCACGGCAATCACTGCAACTGTTGCCTCTTGAGAGGACCTCGTGTGTCACCTCGGTAGACATGAAGCGCACGGATGCTTTCCGTCACTTTACTAGGCAGTGAAATACTGTATTCAGCTTGTGGTGCCGGGTTACGTAGTAATAGTAAATGGACACATGTTTAGGATGTTTTGCCAATTGTAAATTTAGTGTCAAACTGCAGGTTAAGCAAGGTTTCCATGTCTCACCAACACACAGTAGGCGGCAAGCAGACGCTTAAAAAGCTAGGTATACGTGGTGTCTAGTAAAGCTGTGACTGGCTAATCATAATAGATTAATGGCATAAAATGCTTCAATCTTAACTTTGTTGATTTTAACATTACATACATTTGAACATCACTGAGGGACCAGGGATTTGCCTTTTGTTAATCATGGAGCAGCATATTTCATCATTTCTCTCACATTGTGTAGACCGAACAAATGATAGATTAGCAGAAAGTAATTGGCAAATTAATCCACTCTAAAATAACTGTTTGTTCAGCCCTAGTGTCTAGTATATTCTAATGTAAACCACTTTATGCAGGCTGCACCTGCTGGCACAGAAAAATGCCTTCATTAAAACTTTAATGGTCCATTTTTCACGCACATATCCTGTTCCCAAGGGTCCCAGCGCACTAAGCAGAGCAGCTACATCAGGTTGGATTTTCAGCATTAATCCTGGTGGTACTGTGAATTCATGTGACTCAGAAACCTGTCGACCTCCAGCCTCTTCCTAGCCTAGACTCCCCCTCAACCACTGTAACACCCATTAGCAGCCCATTATAGTAATTCAATGGGATGTTATCTGAATGGTGGCCTGCAGGGGATGCGCACAGACACACACGCAGACACACTCAAACTCAATGTGCAAATTATAGCATGTGATTTACATAAGTACGATCACAATTTTCCCGACCGATTCTGGTTCTGACCTGGGCATATATATTTTTGCAAGCAATAATTTATTTGCAAAAATATAAATGTAGTTGTAGCCATATACAAACAAAATTCAAATTAATTCGATAGAAATTTGTACTTTCATAACTGATGTGATTCAACAGTTCAGCGGTTTTCCCAAAACTGCACAAAATGCTTAGCAAGTGGAAAGAATTGCTAATAACAATGAACTGACATAGGTCGCTACACACCACATTTAACTTTGCAGTGAGAAACCTCAACAAAAATTACAAGCAGGCAAATATCTGCGATTATAGGCTATGGAGGCAGCACAGACTATTTAATCAGCTCCCGAACTTTGGGGCAGGCTAAGACGTGCATATACTGTACTGCATTGAAGTAAACAGACCTTAAAATAGAGAATCAGCTCACAATGGAAAAATGTGAGACTGACCAGCTGGTTGGTGCTGATAAAGCTGAAAAACAGCCAACTGTAGTATCTAGTATCACTAGAAAAAAAAATATGAAATGCAAAGTCTGAGACCAGACTAAATCTACATTGGTCAAATCCTTTTTTACACATATACCCAAAAAAAAACACTCACAGCTGGTCAATCCCAAATAAAAGCAAACACACAAATAAACAAGAGAAGCCTTGAACAGTCATCCGATCTCAGCCTGTGAGCTGATCAAATCAAACACGTTTTCAAACTTATAACGGCTCTTTACTATACATGAAAAATTAGCCAATTTGCTTCAAGTCACAGATGAAACTGCTCATATTTATTAGAAGTGAGTTATGAAGGCCATGTGTTAATTGATTAACCGTCTAAATGCAGCGTATTTTTAGCATGTAGGAATTAAGGCCTCCCCCTAAGAACTCCCCCGCCCCAGCGCTCCATGGCCCCGCAGAGCATGAGAGAGGGTGTAATCAAGTTTATGCATTTTAATTACCTAAAAATGTTTTGAGCAGCTTGCAGCGTCGTTTATATGGCCACTGTTGTTGTAGCAGATGAATTCATATTTAAAGCTGCAGCTTTCATTAGCACATGGTGAAATACAAAATACTACACCAACATTTATCTTGTACACCACACTGAATTATGCTGCTGTTTTGTTTGATTTCATCAGTAATTGATACAAGGCCAAATTTTGACCGTATTAATGCTGAACAAACTCGTAACCACAGTCGACATACCCACATGTGCTTAAACACATGTTGAGACACAGCTTTCACATTCTCATTTTCCCTCTCTCTCTCTCTCTCTCTCTCTCTCATGTCCTCAACTCACAAAACCCATGGTCAGGCATGCATTCACGTTTAGTTTATGTGAGTGACTGAGCAGCCAGTAGGATGAGTAAGTTTGGATGAGTTAAAAGGGTATGAGTGGAGAGATTGCAGCATCTCTCTCTCTCAAACACACACACACACACACATACACGCTGCATCCACTGTGTCATCATGCTCTCAATGGAGGATAGGCCCTCCTCCTCGTCCTCCAGACACCGTCTCGTTCCTAAAAAACATTAACAAATGCACTGCCAGCTCTGAATCTACCCACAAGCAGCAGACATTTCTTTTATGTTTTTATGTTTCGAAAAATACACAGAAAACTCTTCTTGAATCATACCTACAGATGGTCTGGGTTCTGCATAATAGAAATGCAAATAAATAAATACACACACACACACACACACACACACACAGAGAGACTTAAAGAGACACAGGAACTTCATGGTAGAAGAACAAACATCAGACGGCGAAATCATTAAATCCTTAAAATACATACAGTATCATCCCTGAAACACCAGAGCTGAGGTTCGATGGAAAGAAGCGTTGTTTTAGTCATTCTTTTCAAGTCACTCTTTTATTAAGACAAATAATGATGACTCTTTTACAATTGACTTATGTCATATAATCCCTGTTGTTTGCTCAGTAACCAGCAGACTGACATACATAATTTATGCACAATTATGTCACAATAAGACAAAAAAAACGTAAATCATGTCAAATCATTTTACCTCTGTAGCAGGAACGTTAATAAAGGTTGATCAGTGATCAAACTAATTAGGGTGAACCCTGCATCATGCATGAGTGAAAAAAAAGACTTTATACTAAGAAGTGATGATAATTGAAAGTGACATGAAACTCAACCTCAATCTGATAACCACTGAATAAACCGTGCAGATGAGAAATCTGAGCTTGATGGATGAAACGGAGGAACGATGTCATATCTATAAATAGCATCTGTACGTAAAATATTCATTAATCTAAGTGAGAGATAGATGTGTGCAAGAGAGGGGGAGAAACAGCGGAAAATTGAAAAAAACATGAGTGAAGACTCATGGTGCAGGACGCAGGTAAAATCTGAAAGACATTAGGGGATAAAGAGTGACAAAGAGACTAAAAATTTAAGAAAAACAAGAAGGATAATTGGACCACAGAGTCTGCCCCCCAGGCTGCTGTGTCACCCACCATTTGTCTCCTCTGCCCTGCAGAGAAAGGAGCAAGGCTCAGGGCAACACCCAGCAAAAAAAAAAGTAAAGAACACATGTACACACACATACACACATACCCTCATACGCATACATGCACGCTCGCACGTACGCACGCATGCACGCTGTGCAGCCAGGGAATAAATATAAACATGGAAAAATAAGGAGATGTTAAACTTTCTTCACCGTGGTGCCTGAATAAGTAATTGTTTTTCTCACCTTGGGGTCCAGGCTCATTAAAAAGCAGCCCTAGCTTTGTATGTGAAGCATGAGTCAGTGCATACAGGACTGAGGAAGAGGCTGTGGGCAGCCAAACACAGTGCAGTATACAGTAGGTGGAGGGTCAATGATCATCAGTCTGTAAGGCGCATTTCATGAATTAAATAGAAGAAGCAGAAAAACATTTGCGTTGAAATCTCTAGTATGATTTTCTCTAAATATCATTGTCTCCTTTTCATTGTCCATCTATTTTTCATGGGCTAACATAAAGTTGGCACAAGAAGTGTGAAATGATTAACTTCATCAGCTGTGACTTATTGCTGAAAACCTTTTCCTGTCTAACTGGTTCAAATGTATGAGCAATTAATTTACACCCTGAGTCTTTGAGTCATACAAACTGCTTGATATTTCAAGATCACACTAGTTTTGACGTATGAAATGTTTTGCGACTAAACTAACTAAACTAACCCTGTCTACCCGTGTACTTTGACCAGCAGACAGACTGCAGACCTACTAAACAGGCAGAGCTTTATAAATCGCTAATCAATAAATACAGAGACAGACAGCATGGCATTGCTTTTCAGAAGGCTACAGTGCTGAAGATGTCTGGAACAGCTGACATCGCCTTTCTATTCCTATCACTAGACAGAGACAGAGGAGGCAGCTGAAACAGAGACAGGGCTTACAGAGGCTGGATGAGCAGGTGGACCATGCACTACTGCCAGTTTATGAACATCTGTGGATGACGGCGCTGTTAAAGGCCTCAAGAGTAGTTGTTAAGACAACTTATGGAATAACTGCATACAAGGACCAATCCATTAACCAGAAAGAGCTAAAATGTGCTGGCCGTCTGCAATATTCTCTCAACTGCACTTTAAATCTATGTATGTCAGTAAGAATATTGTCTGGTTTCTTAAGTCCTTTATGACAATAAACTGATTATCTTTGAGATGTTTGAGGAATTCCTCTAGGACAACATTTTTCTACATTTCTTATAGACCAAGCAACTATTCCATTAGTTGAGTAAACACTGGTCATATTCATTCAACCATCCATCCATCAATCATCTTACCTGATTTATCTGATTATCATGGGTCTAATGGTGCTCCAGTATTCATAGAGCTAAGGCATGAAATACACCCTAGACAGGCTGCCAGTCCATTGCAGGGCATATACACGATTCTCACACTTAGAGCTGGGTGATTTAGAGAGACAAGCCGACACAGAAAGACCCCCGACTGGGATCCGAACCAATTCACAGACACACTGTGTTGCACGCCATTATGACAAAGCCTCAGAAGTGTGGCTGCTTTAACCCAAACCTCTATCACAAACCTAAACCAAAACATCAGCCCGGGGATGTTACATCACGACCTGACTCAGAGCGTTGAGTCGGGAATCCCATGGCCACATTAGAAACTGTGGCGTTTTCAGCCAGCCGAGGCGAGGCTGATGTGTCTGTCAGCGAGAGGCGCTGATGGCGGATCCTCTGGAAGGAAACTGACAAGTTGGACCGTTGTTATGGCGATAGTGGAACTACTCTTTCCAGGGTGTCTGCAGAAAATGAGTGTAACCATAACTACGACGGAACTCTTCTCCAGAATGCTGCTGTGGTGGAGACTCTTGAGACAACACACACACACACACACACACACACACACACACACACACACACACACACACACACACACACACACACTGGCTGACTGCCAGCTCGAGATGCAGCCTACATCCAAACCAGAGCACAGCACTCTGAAGGAAACAAAAAACTTTTCCATGGAACACGGACCACAAATTTCAAAATTCTCTTTAAAAGTTTTTTTTTTCTTAACTCTCTGCTCTGAGGATAAGAAGCTGTCTTTGTGTATTGAGACAACAAGACTCAGAGACGAGGCAACCTCACTTCCCAAAACCAAAAGAGAGAGACAGACAGACAGAAAAAGCTCGTTTGTGTGTCTGTGTATGCATGCCTGCATGAGTGTGTGTTTGTCTGTGTGCGTGTATCTTTCAAAGCCATTTCCCTGTTGCAATACTGTCAGAAGAGAGGCTGTGTTAAAAAAAGGGAGTTTTAATGTTTTCCAATGGCAGTAAGCATGGTGTATCATGTGAGCCTTGTTAACATGGCTGTTAATAAGGTTTAAGCTTTGTGTATGAGTTCAGTCTGAAAATACAAAAGATATTACCGGTCCTTTAATACACATCCAGTATTTTCATTCATGATTAATCAGTTGATTACATATATGAATAATTGCTAAATTTACAAAATGCCAAATTATTGTGAGACCTTTTCACTGCAATTATCGAAATTCCTCAAACACAATGAAAACCTGGTAATGGTTAGATATATGGAAAATGTTCTGCTTGAAAGATGACTTAAGGGTTTGACTCGTGTGTTGATTGTTGGTGATTCCCTTCAATTCCCTTTTGATTTCTAAATGAAACAATCATTCACTTCCATCTGACATAGCTGTCTGTAACTTAATCGGGAGGTGGAGAGAGTGTAGGTAGAGAAGTGTGTGAATCCTGCAGGGAGGCAGTCTGGAGAATGAAGTACAGAGATAAAAGAACAAAAAAAGTATTCCCTGAGTCTCCAGGTATGTGTCAACATATAACAACACTATATGTAAGAAGTGAGAACTCCCAATTGCATGCAAAACACACACACACACACACACACACACACACACACACACACACACACACACACAGACAGCCACAAGCAAGACACTCTTAAAAGCTCCAGGCTAAATAAAACACTCCTTCACTTACTTTGTGTTATCTATAGACTTTAACCTACGGGAAAATAATTTGGGACTTGTGAACAGTGTAAATAATTCACTGTTCATCCTGGAGACAAGTTCCTGCAGGCCCAGTCACATGACCACTACAATCTCCTGTTGCATCTTCACATCATCTTTCTTTCCACTTATTTAATATTCAGCCAAAATGTTTATGGTGGCTGCCGCAGGTTTGATTCCAGTTATGAATCTAATGCATGACCTGCGCAGTGCAGCACAGTGAGCACAACATACACTGCAGGTTGGCTGGTTACAGCTCGTGATGAACGCTCTGCCTACATCTGAAAGCCCCACGGCCCGTCTGTCGTGACAGAAAACTGAGTGGAGGCGAGGATCGAATCCTCTCTCTGTCTAAATCAATGCTTTGGCCGATGTGTTTCTGTGCTCAGACGGGAACCAGCAGCACTCATCACACTTTTAATCTTCGAGCATCCTCCCATCGGGTGCTGACAAACACACCTTGAGAGAACCATTAAACACCAGTGTAACATGCCCCCTGTTACAGAGCAACACCGTGTAGTTGCTCATGTATACAAGGAGCAGCAGCATCCCATAGGCTTTGTTTACATGGGCAGTTTATAGGATATTCCATTCTTATTCCCATTTACTGCTAGTACTGATGCCTGACATGCATACATATACCTTCCTTATTACAAACATTTTTCTTATTGTTCTTAATAAGGAACCAGACGGACAGAATTCACTGATGTAAGACAGATATCATCTGCTTATATTCTGTGCTTTGTAGCATGCGTATATATATATATATATGTATATATATATATATATATATATATATATATATATATATATATATATATATATATATACGGCTCAGTCAAACACGTATACTGAGAGATGCACAGCATCTGTCACCCTGTGTCAGTACCTCTGAAGCAAACATTCCTCATGTTATGCCTTTTGCATCCTCTCCCTTACATGTCTGGAGGGTCAGACTGAGAAGAGTAATCCAGTACAAACAGAAATGAGGAATGTTCATGAATCTATTCCTACCTGTAAAATTATCACTTTCACTGTTACAAATCATTCTTTTCCCACAGCAATGGATTTAAACCAGATTTTAACATTTCATCATCACAACTGCACCACAATTCATCTGCTTTGAATTAAAATTCTGTTGCATTAATGATTTACTTAAAGAATGTATTTTGCTTCTGTGTGGCCGGGGCATGTTTGCATACATGTGCTCTAAAAGCAACCTGTCCTGCGGCACCCATGGTAAAACTCGCCTACACACAGAATAAAACATGAAGCCACTCAGTCAGGCATGCATAACCTGAGCATTCACGTCAGTGCATCAACATCACATGTAAATGTGCCAGGATGAACTGAAGGTTGTCTTAAACCCAGGTCTTAAATTCATTTTCCTGCGTGTTTTAATCTATGAGAATTTTATCCCTAAATAACTCACTTTGTCCTATAAAGACCAATTAAAGAACTGCTTGTTTGCAGAATTATGAAACAGTAATTAATGACTCAGTGATGTGAAAGCATAAAATATAGAATAGGCATCAAAGCTCATAATTAGTGTGAAAGTGGTGAATGAGACTGGATTTAGCCACATGAAAAAGCCTGAGAAGCAGTTACAGCAATTCACAATTATAGCCACAATCTAGCCGAGTTTATTCCAGGTAGCGGACAGCTATATTCTGATCATTGAAGGCAAATGATGCCATTATGACACATCATGTTGCAGTGAGATTTCGTTATGGGCTGTGGTGATAACTCCAACCCGTATTGAGTAACACTGAGCTGGAAAGACGACATGACTTCACCAGCTCAGCATCTCTCTCGCAGGCTCTTAATTTCTCTGTGTCATGACTCTGCCTGTCTCCATCTTTCACTGCCATCTCTCTGCCCCTTCGTCATTGGTCAGTCAGTCTGAAGCAACATGATGGCTATGGTCGGCCGCAGTTTTCTACACTGGGCTGCATTAACGGTACAATTTCTTGTACAGCTAACTAACTGCCCGTTTCCTCTCCAGAAGCCTGACCTGGTTAGATTGTTAGATTCCAGTGTCTGGGGACACACATGGGATCTCTTCCCAATTAGATGTTTTCTCCCTGGGAGAATAGCTTTTATTTTACAGAAGCTGTATGATTAACGCCATAAATCTGGGTCAGTAAACACTCTCACAGGAAGGCTAAGTTGCTAAATATCTCGATGTGACTGCTACACATCTTGAAAGCTTGAATGCAGACAGTTAAACAGGAAATAAGTGGGTTTTACACATAAAAAGACTGTTTGGAGGAAATAATAACTAAGATAATTCTTAATAGAATTGTAGAGCAAAGACTACAGAGGCCACATCAAATTCAATGATATTCATTAAATTCTTAAAGATCATTAAAGGAGAAGATAATAGTTCAAACTGATCTCTGTAGCGTGTTCATGTAGAATTGTGCTTGAATATGTTTTAAGGGAGTATGAGTTCATTGTAATGATTAGAATACTGTGTACAGACATCACGGTCTCATAAGAAATGAACCTGAGAGAGTTGCTGAAGCTGTGCGCAGGCTGGGAGGGAACAGAGTGGAGGGGGAAGGGTGAGGGAGGGGATTACTGTATAATACAACAAATAAACAACAAAAAAACGGACTGAATTTGTGAGAAATTGTCTGATGCATGCTTGTTAGTGCATCGCTTTGAGATGTGATTAAAAGGCTAAGCAATCACAGCGGAGCATGGGGAAGAGGGAGAGAGTGAGTGATGGGGGAGAAGCAAAGGCAATCTACTTGATTTGCTGTCAGTTTCCACAGGCGAATTCAGCATGTGGGACTCGAGGATTCTTCACTACTTAATCGCTGACTTCAGGCAAGAGCATCAGTGCAGGCAGAAATGCAAAAATAAGTCTGCTGCTTTTGGGGTGCAGGCACCATGGACAGGTCACCAGTTCATTGCAGGGCACACACACACACACACACACACACACACACACACACACACACACACACACACACACACACACACACACACACACACACACACACACCATTCCCTCACACCTAGCAGCAATTAAGAGTCAATCTGACCTTCACACAGATTTTTGGACTGTGTAGGAAACCGGAGGCCACAGAGAAAATCCACACACACAAGGGGAACATGTAAACTTTACACAAAAAGAGCCTCAATCTGATTTTCTTCTTACATTCTGGCGCACAGTTAATTCACATGATCATGTTATCCTGAAGTTCAGATTGTCTCTACATTTATCATTAGGTGTTTTAATTAGTTTGAGAGCTCCAGAGTGTTGCTGCTGCTATAGCAGTACAGATGTACTCATACTGATCTACACTCCCTGGTTGTTAGATTCTGTCTACCTGCATCTTTCAAAGAAAGAAAGAAAGAAAGAATATAATCACATTTACGAGTCTGCCACAGTGTGTTTTTCCTCTTCATTAAGCATCCCTCACCATGCTTGGTCATACCTCCCACTGCTACACTAATAACTCGATGATTCAAGGTCTGAGAAAAGGAACAAATGACATACAGGAAAGGTGGTTCAAGTCTGGCAGACTTCTCCATCATCTACAGACAAAGTATTTTTTTATCTGCCTGGATCTCTCCACATGCAGGACACAGCAGTGACAGACAAGCAGAAGCAACAAGAGCAAAATGAAATGGATAAATGGGTCAGGAGGACAATAGGGAGCAGAGACAAGGAATAAAAACAATAGAAAAGGAAACAAAGGTGCAGACGTAAGAAGAACATCCTTTTCACATATGTCACTTTTACCATGACCCAGTTTTATGAGTGTGTACACTGGTGCACGCCTGTTGTTAGTGTGTAAGAAATGGGCAATGGCATGTGTCATATGCATCAGCAGTATTGTTGCCCTGTGCTCTGGGCTGTGTGTGTGTGTGTATGTGTGTGTGTGTGTGTGTATGAACTGAATGAGTTGTCAATTTTTAAGTGCTTCTGGAGAGGCCTGACATCAAATACAAACTAAATCTGTGACAAACCCTGTGGTTTTTCTGAAATTATATGGATGATGTGAATATCCATCAGTTCTAAAATAATTCAGTCAGAAATCTGTGTTGGGCCAGGAGCCAGGAGCAGGAACATGATTTGAATGCTGCTGCTCTTTGATTTGTAACTTGCTCAAAATATTTCAACGAAAAAGAACAAATTTCATCCTGGGGCAGATGCATTTTGTTTAGAGTGATGTCTGTTCCAGTGTCCGTCTGTCTGTGTCACTGTGTGTGTCTGTGTGTGTGTGTATGTGTGTTTTGTGTTATGTGCGAGTGTGAGAACTGAGTGCTATGTTGTGCAGCCCTGGGGGAGGTGAAGCTGCATTCAGGGACCTCTATGGGTGCCACAAAGCTGCATTCATGCCACTGAATAGCTGTTTTCTACAACCAGGCACTAGTCATCCCAACGCCATTGGAACGCCTCTATGAGTTACCGCATTTGCTGCCTTGGTATGCAAAGCCTCATCCAGCAAATACACAAATGCTTAAATTAACAAAAGAAACAAAAACACACTTACATGAAAACACTGAGGGATATACGTGACTCTCCAATTTCAAAGAACCTGGTTTTTGAGTTTTTCTGGAGCCTCAATTCTCATTCCCTCTTTAATAGGATGTTTGAGGATTTCCTGTTGTCTTTCATCTTTTGTGTCCCCACTTGCATCACTTGATTTTCATATGGCAAAGATAATATAGTGCCATTGCTAAGACAAAGCACAAGTAACAGTTTACATCCATCCACATCTTACCTGCCCTATGCACCCAGTGGTGTCACAGGCCTACCGCCAACCCTGGACAGATCACCTGACCATCACACCCAACATTCACTCTATTACTCACACCGAGAGTCTCTCCTTCTGAGTTTAATGTATGCTTTTGGACTGTGGGATGTAACCAGAGTACCTGTAGGACACATACAGAAGAACATGCAAACTCCACACAGAAGAGCCCTGATTCCCAAAGAGATATGAATCAATATGTTGGCGGTTTCTCTAACTTGAGAAGTTTAAATGATAAAACACAAATACTGTGGCTAATAAACATGACAACACCTCTATGACCCCAATTAAAACCTCACTATCAAACTGATCTCTGGACTCTGTACCTGAATATGAATGGATACCTGAATAAAGGATCTCATCTGTGTGTTTCCATGTTGAAGTTTTCACTAAGATCTTGTCTCTGGTCTCCTGAGAAACAAACCTGCAATGAGTCATGTTCGGTGGCAGCAAAACAGCCCCAGACTTTGTTTAACTGACAGAAAACAGAGAGAGAACTTTTGTGAAAAGCTTTCAACAAATACTTCTGATCACTCTGTCCCCTTATGTAATTATTATTATGTCCCTGAGGAAGTTCAAGGTTCCCCAAGTGTTAATATTGTGCCTCTTTGTTCTGGAGTGTTCAAACAGGGGCACACAGACGACTGTGTGATCAGATCAATGACAAGCATTGTTAACAGCACATCAGACTTTCTTCCAACTGTGTATCAGTCTCCACCATTATTACATTTGCTGTTTGTGTGTTTCCTTTAAGATGAACACAGGGTTCATTCACCTTTTCCAAGGCCACAATTTTTCAGGGGACTTCAATGTCCATTTGCATGCTTTCATAAATATTCAAAATAATTGCATTTTCAATTGAGCTAATAATTAAATTAAACTTGTATCACCTTTTGAAAATTGAAAACATTCAATTAAAGATTTTAAAAAAAGAAAATCAGGTTATAGATTGGTACCCTGGCCCAGTAAGATAGATCATTCCACCGCAATACTCGAGGCTCAAAGTGATGCCGTCTACAAAGGGCAGTATTTATAGTTGCCTTCCCACACTAGAGTGACGCCAGTTTATGGGGGTGCAGTCCTCGTATCACAGTTTCCAGCACGTATGATAAAACCTTGTAAACCATGATGCAGGTCTGATTTTGCTCTTAAAAGGCAACTCGGGGAATAAATCAAGCAGCTTCAGCATACAGACACAGCTGGTGTCTAATGAAGGTATCAAGCAGCAGAAGGGGGGGGCAGCCTCTCATTCAGATTCAGGTAATGTCTCTTTCCAATTAACAGAGTGCTGGAGTCATGATTCCCCACATTGACTTCCTGTCAGCAGAGTCCCTGCTCACTTGCCCTGCAGACACCAGTGGACGGTGTAGTCTCATCGGTCACTCAGAGCAGCCTGGGCAGCTGTCTGTCAGGCTGACTATCAGGGGTATGCCTGGCATCTCATTTTAAGTCCCTCGGCATCTTTTGTTGCATGATTTCCTCTGCATGCAGAGAGCACACAGGACATGCCCTCACTGTGGAATCACTAAGGGTTCTTAATGCTGTTTTTTGTTGCTCAGATCTATGTGATCACACTAATCAAAGTAAAAAACACAGCTTCTGACAGGTTAACAGGCTCCACCTCACCATGGACACTTTATTAAAGTATTTATTAATAAACATTTCCAACACAGTTAAATGAAAAAAACATCACATTAATAAAATAAACCCTGACCTGATGTGTTCAAATAAGTGTCACAGCCATATAGATTGCCAACCATCTATTATTTGACCCACTTGATACCTTATTGGTTTCGTGGCCTGGTGGTGCATTCATGATTTTGGAGTACTGCAGGCACATCAAATAATAAAAACTGACAAACTGCACACAGACCAAAAGGATAGAAAAATTATGAGAGGGTGAAACAGAGAGCAGTCAGCAGTGTCCCTGAACGGGCCATCAAGTGAGAGGCCATGTGCAGCAGTGCTCCACAGTATAATTCAATGGTGGATTGTGGGTAATGGCTCCTACACTGACTCTCATATGGAAACATTACCTGTCAGTGCAGTGAAATGCAGTTCAGTGAATGCTTTCAAATGTATAGGTCCTGTAAGTGAGGGCACAGTAGGTAAACAGTACTAATACAGTGGTATTTGGACATTGTGTGGAACACTGTTGGTTCTGTATTTATCACATTTTTCACTTTGCTTCTGGACAACTGTTAGGGTGGTGTTATAGAGCAAATGCCAAAACGTAAAATACAGTGAGACACTGAGCAGCTTTGAAGTATAGACAAATCTTATAAAAGGTTGGACTCCAAGGTGGTAAAAAGTAACTTCAAATGTCTGGTTAGAACATAATACCCATAGAATTGTACAGCAGGTAAGAAAGATGCTGTTTTAAAATTCATTTAAAAGGCAAAGCAGCTGATATCAGGTCGGGCTGCCATCAGATGACACAACACAGAAAACTTCAAGTAACACAGATGAGCATGCAAACACACATATGCGCGCACACGCATTCGCACAAGCACGCGGACATGCGCGCGCGCACACAGTAGAGTCAGATTAGAGATGCGGAGCAGATGGCAGAACACACACACGCACGCTTAAAGAGGACTGAGTGGCACAGTAAATCCAGCGTGAGTCTCAAATAGTGAATAATTCTGTCGATCTTCACGAATAAAACTATAAACATGTTGCATGCCGCACTGACACCCACACAGGTGAACATCCACTCACCTACTCCAATCTTCTCGTCCTCGGTCGGCGTCCACATGATGTGTCCTGTGTGCAAAGAGCATAATCCCCCGAACAAGAGTCCGCTCAGCCGCCGCGGCTGGTCATGGATCCTGGTCAGGGACAGAGCAGCGGGAGGGAAAGTTTACTTGAGCGGCTCAGGGTGGAGACAGAGGCATGCTGCAGGTGGATGAAGCTGCTGGGACCGAGCACAGAGAGAGAGACACACACACAGTGTCCGGATCAGGTCGCGCAAGCCTGCACACAGCGGCAGCACCGCGTCTGCAACACTACTGCACCGCGGCTCCTCTGCACACACACACACACACACACACACACACACACACACACACACACACACACACACACACACACACACACACACACACACACACACACACACACACACCGGGGTCAATCAGCACGGTGGACACACACCAGCAGACGACGCTCTGGAGATTCACCGTCGTGTTTCCAGCAAGTTCAGCCGGTGCACGGATCCCGTCCTCGGTCAGAGCATCTCACGACCTCCTCCCGGCACCGGTAGCCTGCTCTGTCACTCCTCAAAGGCATGCATGTGTGTCCGACCAGCCGCTGTCAAAGTTGTGTGTGTGTGTGCGAGAGAGAGAGAGAGAGCAGGAGAGACTGCCATCAGTTTAAGAGGATCATGCGACTGAAAAGCCTATAGAGTGGGTAATATGGTCCAGCTAGAGAGATTCTCTCTCTCTCTCTCTCTCTCTCTCTCTCTCTCTCTCTCTCTCTCTCTCTCTCTCTCTCTCTCTCTCTCTCTCTCTCTCTCTGTGTGTGTGTGTGTGTGTGTGTGTGTGTGTGTGTGTGTGTGTGTGTGTGTGTGTAGTGAAGTGAAGTGAGAGCTGTTCTGGAACCATGCAGAAGAGATGCCTCGGTCACTGGGGCTTCAATAAACCAGAGAAGCTGAGATGCAACGAGAAGCCTGATATTACACCAGTTGTGTGGTCAAAAAAGAAAGAAAGAAAACCAAAGAGAAATGGGTTAGAAAAAGAAATGGTAAGAAGAATTCCTCAAGTGTTTTCCCCACACCTCAAATATGTGCTATGATTTCATAGAAGACACAGAAACCAGGTGATACTCAAATTTAAAGAGCTGATATCAGAGAAGTTTAACAACATTTCTTAAAACCATGCTTAAAGATTTCCTCACTTCCTTAAACTAACTATCCAGTTTGAATGTTAATCTGCAACTGTAAATCTAATAATCAATCAGCATCTCAATCTAAGCTGCAATTTCAATACACAGTGAACTAAAAAAGAAAACGTGATGACTCGCACACAATGAAAAGTTCTTGTGAAAAAATGTAAGAAAAACGTGCACAGACATGCACATACATGAGAGACATGCAAGGTACAAGCACATATTCCACATATAGTGGACCTACTCTACACACACACACACACACACACACACACACCATGATCCACTCTGAAGACACTCAGCCTTGTATGATCCATGAATGTGTCGTATGCTGTGTGACAGCTGTCCGCAGAACGGGACCACAGTCAACTATTTTCCTGATCAATACAAAGCAGAGAACATATCTGAAAGACCACTAACATCTGTATGGTGCAAAATTATAAAGAAAATTCATAAAATGATGAAAATGAAGGGAGTCTCAATCAGTGATGAGTCACATCTGCACTGTATTCCCCGTATAGCGCAGCTCAAACTCAAATCAGTCAGTGTCTCCTCATATTAAATCAATGATCGTCTGGCCCTGAGGCAGTTCCTCCTGTGAACCCCAAAGTCCAAAGATCACTTCGTTGGTCCTCCTGGCGCCCACCGGAGGGGGCTGACACCCTACAAGAACACATCCAAACTACAGATTCAATGTTCACATGAATCCCACAGTCACATGATAGAACAGGGGCATATTTTCTTGATATTTATATCGACTACTGACTGCTATGTGAGCAGTTTGTTGAGCAGTTAAGAGGCTGACTTTGTTTATATCTCAAACAGGATGTTGGTTGTTTGCATTGCACCACTGTGAGTATATTGTGATGCAACACGTCATTCCACAAAATGTACAGATTTTGTGTCTGGGAAACAAAATGGTTCTGTAAAAAAAGTTAAATATTGTCAGACTTCACTATTGTTGAGCTCTAGAAGATTTTCTACAGGACCATGCATTTTTACAATGGAATAAACTGCTGATTGTGACTCCCATTAATTAACTGCATCTGAACAGAATATTTAGAAATGTAGGAATGAAAAGCCTAGTGGCACACCTTCATGACCTCATTTAGTATTTATGAATCATGAAGAACAATATACAAACAGTAAATGTGTGAGCTCTGACACAACATTAGATATAATTTGCTAAAATAAGAAAACTGTAGCAGGAAAGGAATTCTGTTTCATTAAAACAAAGAAGTTGTTTTAACTGGAATGTCTAAAGCTAAATCAAGTCCTTTGAAAGTGCTAGAAATTTATACTTTAAACCTAAAGTCTACTTTTTTTGCACATCTTTCACCAAAACCTCATTGGCTCTGTAGAAGGATAATCATCACCACTCTCTGTCGATAAAGACAAATCTCCTACCTTGGTGGACAGAGTGTGTCCACCTCTCTGTCTCACTCAGACACAGAAATCAAAGTCATTTGTGGGGAAAATTTTGATAAAAACAAGTCCATCATCCAAGATCCATCAATTAATCAGACAGGGTGAAGGGGGTACAGCCACCAAGGCAACACTGACCTCTAGCAGCTAAACGGAGTAACTACACCGTTTACAGTTGACAGACAAAACTGCTCAGCATCAACTCAGACGATCACATGCTGAGCTCTAGAAGGTTTTCTACAGGAATATTGAAATATTATATTATATATATATATCACTGATGTTAACACTATGAAATGCAAATGTGCTGCACAGCAATGCAGCAGGTAAGTCATAGCTCCCTAATTAGCCAGTTCAAACCTGTTTGATAAATGTGAATTAGCTCATTCAAAGTCTTTTATAGAAATATTATGCAATTCATATACTTAAGCCCCCATTTAAAAGAGGAGAGTTCACATGTCTCAAAACTGTTGCTTAAAGCTCACAATCAAGTGTCAAACATCTGAAAAGTTGAATGTGTGCCCACACTGCTAGTGCCTTTGTAACAATCATTTGTCTGTATAAGAAATCCCGATATTCATCATCCTGGAGGTGAAAAAGAAAGAAAATGAGTTTCTTGCCCAGACATGAATATGTCTGGGCAACACTTTTCTCCGTGTAGAGTGGCAGTGTCTCACCTCTTTTTCCACTTCCTGTCATCCCACCCTGCAGTGAAATATGGAACAATTACTAAGTTCGAGACCATGTACCTCAGCCACGTAGCAGCCTATGGTGTCTGAGACACAAGAAGACACAAAGCAAAACAATTTCTTTAAATACTAAGTTAGAGTTTCCCTGCCTTATTTGGACAGCGAAAAACCATTAACTAAGTAGTGTAAACTATTATTATCTGGGGCTGACCATTGAGCTTTAATTTGACACTGAAGTGGACAACGGACCTGTAGCCTGACATACCAAAGGTAATGAAGAGTGAGATGAAGGGACTCCTTGCATATTATAAAAATATGTAAAAAAAAAATAAATAAAAAGTGTATCTCTTCACAGCTGCACATCAAAGAAAAATCCTGAAAAATAGACTTTGCAGTCTGCTAGAAACAAGCTGCCTCATTAAACAGATAAGGTGATGGAATAATTCCAATAGCAAAATATTTAGTTTTACAATTCATCTTAGCTGCTTCATACCTATAGCTGTTGCAGGATTTTACTGTTCTCCAGTGAAACAGACTAAAGTAGCAGAATAACACCCTGCACATTCAAACAGAAAGACTATATTTCTATATAATACTAAATAAACAGCCCATTGAAACTATGAACTCCTTGCTATGAGGACAATCCTTGTATGTTGTCCACAAGTCTTTTCCAACTGATCTTCCAGAGCCATGTTTCTGTTCACTGATCTTTTCATGAGATTAAAACAAAACAATCTGTTTCCTGTTGTTGTGGTCAGCCCATGGCTCACCATCTTGTGGATTTGTATCATTTATGGGATCACTTCACTTCTCATCCTTGAATTACACAAAGACAAGAGTCACTTAAGAACAGTTTATTCAGTCATTTGGAAACAAGGGAGTTTCTTTCATCAGCACATTTTTTGCATTTTGACAAAAAAAAAAAATATTTACATAGGTAGAAACTCCACACAAGAACTGACAATGAACTGCGAGGAGGGCTCCTCAATATCTCTGTTCGCTGTGCTCTCTTTAGCCCTGCACACTGAGGGTTTTGGCTCGTGCTCGGAAACTTCAGTTTTTCTATTAAAACAGACTGGATCATATCTTTGATGATGTAAAAATCAATAATACTCTACTCGTCAACCATCAATGAACTGGTTTGAACAGTTTAACTGTTGAACCAAGAACAATAAACATACAGAAAAAAATAACAGATAAACTCAAAAGAGTAACACCAGGAGGATCGCTGCGTTCCTGCTAGTGTGTTTTCAGCTTGTCCCCAAGCAGCATCACCAGGAGTCCGTACAGGAACCCCCCAGTGAGGATGAGGAGGGTGCTGGACAAGGGCCCAAAAGACAACATGGCTCCCAGGAAGTAGAAGAGGAGCAGCAGCAGTATCATCCTGTAGCTGGCCAGCGGTCGCAGGCACAGCCGCGGCTGCCTGTTCCTCTCTAACGTCCGCCTCGTGATCGGACTCTGCTTCAGCTTTGTTGCAGAATCTGAATCTGTCAGGAAGTGACGGCCGAGGCGGCCCAGGAAGTCTGGACGAGAGCAGAGTGCGTTCATGTGTCCATTGAACTGTGGGATCAGAGAAGGAGGAGGAAGTTCAAGTTCACTCATCACTGTACAACTGTGAGAGTCATATCAACACAGGCAGAGGCAGCACTTACCCTGTCGTTAAGCAGGGAAGAGATCCTGTAGAGCAGCCTGACCAGCAGGGCGTTCTCATAGCTCCTGATGGGCTGGAGGTCCGGGTCCCCTTGATAGTGGATGTCAAACCTGCGCAGCCCATTTATGATCTGTGCACAAGGCCAAACACACACACACAGTGTCACAGTATTTAGTTTGTTTCACCCTGGAGAGCCAACACGGCCAAGCTCGTCTCTAAAGCTTTTCACTCAAGTAAACATAAAAAGTGTACTGGTTTCTAAACTAATTAAAGTATAAAAGTAAGTCATGAAGGGAAAAAAATGCTCTTAAGGACCAAAGCATAACCTGTATCGCACTATGTGTGTGTGTGTGTGCATATATATACACACACACACACACACACTACTACGTATGTGTACTACTACTGAATATTAACATGCGTTTCATGGAGCACAAGAGGTGAAGACTAGTTGCCTATAAGTAATGGTGTGAAACTTCAAACCTCAGGAGCATGTTATCAATGGCCGTTATTGATAAATAGGTTAGGAACCAGTACTCACAACACACATACATCTACTTCTTGCATTTATAAATATAAGGAATAGAAAGTACAGATAATTGTGTGCAAATGTAAAGGAGTAAAAATAAAAAAGGGCTGAAAAATAACTACTCCAGTTAAATACAAATTTACATAGAAATATAGATTTCTACTTAAGTAAGGTCACAAAGTATTTGTACTTTGTTACTTGACACCTCAGACAACAGGTCATACATAAAAGAGGTGCATCACGACCACATTAATGATGCAGTAAAATTGCAATATTTTGTAATGTAGATAAACTGAGTTTTGTTTGTGTAGTTCCAAAGAAAACTGGAGTGAAAAAAAAAGGTTTAAGAGGAAGTCAGTGATCAACTCGAATTGGAATCTACAAAGAAAATTGCAATTGGTGCATCCTGAGGAGACCTGCCCTCGTCCCTCTGTGCATCAAAGGTGTACTGACCTGTCTCCTGCCCAGGTCAGTGAGAACGAGGCCGTGCTCTCCCTGGACACAGTCTGGGAGCAGCTTGCAGTTCCCATCATCTTGGGAGGAGCCAAAGTTGGAGATGAGCTGAGTCAGCTGACTCTGGTTCATCTATAGAGAGGAGAAGGAGGTGAACACCAGGTCATATAGTCACAGCCACACATGAAAGTCACATCAAGCGTTACGATAATTTTACAGACACTGCCATTCAATAGATATCCATTCTTTTTTAAACTGGCTGGACCAGCAGATGAAATAAGACAGTGATCCTGTCAAGTTTGCTTAAAATCACCCTCTGGCACAATCGAGCGGCTGAGATTTGTGTTTTTGAGAAAAAAGGTGTTGGCAATGCCTTGAAGTTCAAACAAATTTGCTGTCCTTGGGATGAAGTGTAATAACTAAACTGATAATCTAAATTTTAATATAATGCCACCCTTTGGAAAAAAAATTTAGCTTGCCAAATACCAAGTAAAATATGTATATGCAAATATTAGAGATAAATAAATAAAGACAAACCAGCAAAATAATCTGACCTTGAAGATCTGACACAGATTCTCCAAAGCTCTCTCTAGGAATTCATGAGTCTTTTTCAGGCACTCTCCGCTCTCCTCTGGCTCCGCCCCAGTGAAGTTGCTATTGAGGTCTGAGGAGTCCATCCCGAACCAGGACCAGAATGACTTGTTGGCCGCCACCTCGTTGGACTGGTCCGATATCCGCTTGGCTGTGTGCCTGGCTTGTGCAATGATCTGAATTAACTTCAGGACCTGAGAAACAGACAACACATTCAGAGGTGAATGCTAAGTGATGCTACTTTGGTTGGAATGAATCAAATCAATGAAAATGAGTGGAGGCAAGTTCCAAACTTCAGTTTTTTTGTTGATAATTGTGTTTCAACCCCCTCATGATGCATCCACGTACCGCTCCCCTGAGCTCAGAGCCAAACATCTGCTTGTACTGGCAGTCCTGGCCTTCCAGAGCGTAGACGTGGCTCTTCACCCTGAACACCATATCCGTCATCACACGTTGCCTTGGCGACAGGTAGCTCCCCCCTTGACTGGGCGTCAGGTAGCCGCGCGGCTGGCGGTGGTGGAGGACGTGCTCTGGCTCCAGGAACAGCTGCTCTCCTGTTGAGACGTTTGGTTACTTTAAGGTAAACTCCTCAAAATTACAAACTGATGAATCAAAAACTTCCAATTCAGTCGTGTCAACGTGTCAGGTTGCACAGTGTTGTAGGTCAGTGGGATTTACAGAAAACTATGGAGAAACAGCTAAACGACTCCTAAATAACCTTTTCAAAATTAAAGGTCTGAGACCATTGACATTTTTTTGTGTCTCATCAACATAATTAATGGACATAACCACCAATGATACTTTCAAGTCACAAACTTTTTGGGAAGAGAAAAACCAATTAGCGATTCTTACCATTAGACAGCAGCAGGGGAACATACTGAGTCTTAAAACACTACATCGAACACTACACTGGATTAAACAGGAAAAATGCTTGTAGCAGAAGACTATTGTGAAATGCTTTATGCGTGTCTAATGATCACATCTCCAGTTGCAGACTTAAATTTTCCTATCTTCATTTTCTTGTGATTGTCCCTTTGTCTCTGCTGCTCCCACGTCTCCTCTCACCTTTTTGGATCATCTCTGCAAGGTTTAGCTGAGCGAAGACTTTCGCAACCCTGAAGACCATCAGAGCATTTTTGCCATTGACCAGGTCGGTCCTCACGGTTCTGTTCAGGAACATCTGGAAGAGCTTTGTGTACATGAGTAGGTTCTCCTGAACAAACGACTCCCTGGATAAGAAGAAATCAGAATCATAATTATGGCCATTAAAGCAACGGCAACTCATCAGGTCCTACCTGTGACCTACTGCCATACATACAAGGCTCACACAGCTTTTCCAGGGTGAAATTAATTTCCGGCATCTTACCGGTCTGACGTATGCAAATAAAGACAGTCGAATTTATTCTTTATCACTATTTAAGATAAACAACCATCTGACTGATGTTCTCTGGATTTTTCCAGAAGAAGCCTCTAAATTTTTGTCTTAAACCACAGAGGTCTGACCCACCATTTATCAAAATCGGTCCTGCTTTGGTCTGCTTGTGTGTTGGTCTTCTCTCCTGTGTATCTCCATGGCTGGATGAAGCTCAGCCACGTCTCCAGCACCTGGGCACAGACAGCAGATAAACGGTTTGATAGTCAGAACCATTCTGATCTTCTCTAGGACAAGACACTCATCACTATGACACTATGTCACATTACACATGTCAAGGCAGCCGCTCAGTGTGTGACCTGTGCAGAAATCACTGAGGGCTACGCTGACTTTGCCAAATGCCAAGTCATGCTAAGAGCTGTCAAAGCAGCTGCAGAGAAAGAAAAAAGGGACTTTCAATCATTCGACCGCATGCTGATCTCAAACATGATGAAACTAAGATGTCGTCAAAGAAAGATGGGAGAATAAACGGTTCACATTCTTCAAACTCTGCCATCAGTGACATACAGGTACTTCTCAAAAAATATCAATTATTTCAGAAAGTGAAACTGTTATTTTAATAAAGATTTACACATAGTGAAATATTTCAAGCTTTTATTTCTTGTCATTTTAATTATGGCTCACAGATATTGAAAATTTAAAGTTCTGTCTCAGAAAATTAGAACATCACATAAGAATCACATCTGTGGATGCGAGTTTCTGGAATTTTGCCATTGTGGGACCAATAAAAAAGGAAGAAATTTTTTCTCGACTGTGACTGTAAACAAAACCCCGCCTCCCCAAGACTTACGGCTCTGAAAGAGGCATCAAGAGGCCAGTGACCGAAGCAATGCTGGAGGAACAGGTAGAGTTTCTGCTGGACAAAACGCTGCACCACGATTCTGTTGGGAGGAGGAAACGTCACATCTTTCATCTGTTTCTCTAGAGAGGCACATGACATTCCAGTAGGAGTGATGAGACACAAAAAAACCATCCTTGATGTGTTAAAAGATAAAAACATTACAACCAAATATATAGTTGAAAACAAAACTCTGCTTCACAGGTCATCATCAGAAGATTGGGGTCAAGCATTAAAGCAGCTTTACAGGCACACTGACTATGCCGTGCGTGGTGATGCTGACCTCTTGAACTCCTCCAGCGGGCTGGTGTGAGTGTGGGAGTGGATCAGGGACGACAGCTGCTCGGGCTTCAGGCTGTTGGAGAAAGCGTGCAGGTGCTTCACCAGGACACGTACCACCAGCACGTGCTCTTCTGTTGGGCTGAACGGCTCCTGAAAAGTCAACCAGTCACAAAATGCTACACAGGCACACGACACCCAATCCAATCAACTCCCAGCAGCAATGCAACGCAGCGCAAAAGCAGCCAAGTGATCCTCGAGGCTCTGAGCATTTCCTCTTTGATGGAGCACAGAGGTCTTCTCCAGTTACTGTGAGGCACGAGCACAGAGAGAGGTCAGTCCAACGATCTGTGTTACCATAAGGGGGCAGCAACAGGTCAGTCCAGTCTCCTATACATCTGTGTTGATTGATCTGTTCCCATGAGCTCAAGGTAAGCAATGGCACTGCAGTAGTTGCCAGTGTTAGCTGCTCTGCAGCTCTACAATCAGATATTCACTTTTGCAATGATTTTTGCAATGATTCCCGTGGATCCATTACTTCCCCGGTCAGGGGTCTTTTGTGCTTTGGAGGATGAAAAATCCTCCGAGGTGGCTGGTAAGTAGCGGTATGCTGTAATATTCCCATGTTCACATGCCATCCCCACGCTTCCAGCATGGGTTTGATGCAACCACTGGGCGAAATTTACAACATGAAATAAAATGCGACTAAGAAAAGAGACCAAAGTGGTCATTTTTCATGTCGCAGGCTGTAACGAATGGTAAAATAAAAAAAGAAAAATCACGAAAAGACTCCTGTCACCTCTGACAGCAGTTACCGAATGGTCCATGACCTTGTGGTTTTTGGCTCCTGCTGTAAAGTGCACACGCTAATATACTTTGCTCATTGGGTGCAAAATGTGGGTTTATCTGTTGAGATTAACACAATCCTTCATTTAACAGTGGTCACATTTTTAAAACCATTGGGGGGAAAAAACTCCATTTTAATAAACTCTGAGACTCAGACAGCAAAGCGTGACCTCAGTGCTCCATTAACTGCAAAGCTGCTTTGTCAGAACGATGTTATGTTTCCTCTCTCCTCCATAACGTCAGCAAACCAAGAAATTACCACATTACGTGTGAATTTTGAATCAATCTGGAACTAAATTGATGGTGTGCCAAACACAGATGGTTTTGATGTAGTAGTATCTTTTGCTGTTACAGAGAGCAAAGGTGTCAATAGAAACATTGATCAAACACACTGACGTGTCAACAAAGCACAGCAGATTTCCATGCCAGACAGCAAAAGACAACCACATGCAAACTCATCCCACCCTCGCCCAAGGAAAAAAAAAAAAACCTCTTCAGACCCAAACTCCAAAGTTTCATTCCAGGATCAATGAGCTGTCAAGGATACTTCTCTGCTGACTTCAAGAGTTAAAAGTCAGATGGCAGGAGACGAAAGGGCGACAAGGCTCCCTCTGACCAAACAACGTAAATATTGCTTCATAATTTTGGTTGTGGGTGATGACATGAGTTTGAATATTCGCCTCCACTTTTTACTCACCAACCTGCCCTTAACCAAACGTCAAAATCGTTACCAGAACAATTACTCACGTGCCAGAGCAGGAAGCATGCAACTAGTGATGAGTGGCTACGATCTGCCAGTGTTATCGAATACTGGAGTGTTAAGGTCTCCTTGTGAGAGAAGTAGCCTTGACTGTACCATAACTCACTGAGGATTACCTCCAGGAGGCCCCTGAGGGGCGGGGGTGAACGAAAAGGTAAAAGTACTTGGTAGGTGTGGAGGGTCCCAGAGCCTGGTGGGGCGTGGGGTTGGCACGGCATGCTGGACATACTGAGGCGATACTGCAGCAGCGCCAGCTGTTCACCCGTAACCACCAGGGGGTTTGGGGTGGTTTGGGTGAGGGAAAGGAGAGACAAGGACAAAAGGAGGAGGAAGAGGAGGAGGAGGAGGAACAGTAAGACAGAAAAGGGGAAAATGACAAAGGGTAGGGCGAGGAGGAAGGAAAGAAAAGGTGGCAGTAGGAAGGTTTACATGAGAAGAGGAAAGTGGAACCAGGCAGAAACAATTGGCCAAATAACGTTGAGGAGGAAAGAAGGAGAAAACAGGAGAAGAGACAAACAAAACAAAATATTGACTGTGGGAACACAATGCTTATTCTCTGGGGAGCGATGCAGACAGTGTCTTACACTGCACACAGAGAGGATTACATGGTTGTCGGGATGGGACTAATCATCCTGGTGTATTCATCAAAGAGACAAAATGTTCAACTTCTGAAAATATCTCTTGGAGACACAATTTGTTCTTTGACACAGTAAGTGCTTGTCCAGTCGCAGCTACATCCACAATTGTGCTACTGGAACAATCTGCTTATAGTGGGAGAAATACATCCAGACTGATTCATTCCCATCCCCGTGTTACACAACATTTACAAAGTCAGAGCTGTTAAACTGCAAGACTTTGCATGGAAATGTGACTAATATTCGAGCATGAAAGTTTGTTAAAGCGATAATTTGGAAACAAAACTCAGATTAACAAAGTCTTGCAGCTCAAATCCACACACAGTAACTCAACATAGCACTGAGTGTTAGTCTTTAGTACAGCACAAGCGTAGAACTGCACTTAGGAGCGACTGCATTGTTTCCTTTGTAGCCTAATGGAGCAGCTGTTGTGATCGGCTCTGATACAATTGCTCAGCAACTACGCTGCTGCAGCTTCTTAACAGGTGAGAAAAGCTTTGATCTTGTTGGACATTTGATCAGGCCAACAGCTACAGCCATAATCTTTAAAAGGCCATTGAGTGCATGTTAAGTTATTTGATCCTAGTGCATGTTAAGAGCAAAGCACAACCCTCAGCATGACAGCAGTGAATATTGAATATTGCTGTCAGGAAAATAAATTTCCCTGCTGAATACAAAGTTGAATTTATCCACTTTTATTGATGCTTCATGATTGCCTATTTGGATGCAACTGCTCCTTCATGCTACAGAAGAAACAGTGCTGCTTGGTGTGCTTCTTATCTCACTAAGCATGTGGCGGCTGAGGGGAGGGGGACTTACTGTCCCCACTGTGTCACGGCATAATGTGTCTGAGAGCTTGTTTATCAAATACTACGGTACACTGTCAATAGGGCTGGGCGATATGGATGAAGCTATTTAGCTTGTTAAAATTGTTAATGTCTGAATTTTGAATATTTACTCTAGGATATCACAAGGACCCTGTTGACTATTTTGAGAACTCCAACTTACATCAAATGACAAAAAATAACTTCAAATAATTAAAAAAGCAAGTATGAATAAGGTCAAAATCAAATGTGTCACAGCCCTGTGACACTCCTTGGCTCTATGAAGAGGCAAAGCAGCTGAACGGGGCCCATCCTCGCATTCTGTTCCCCCAATGATATACTTTTAACCTTGGCTGAAGCTGGTGTGTTCAGGTACCACTGGAAATTTGAGAATCCGCAACTGGTGCAACTCTCATGCATCCCGGAAGCTTTGGTCCAAAGACGCCACCACGGCACGCTCCTCCACTACCATGTGGTCCTCTGGACTCTGGATCGGTACTCTGTACTTCAGTGGGAATTCAGTTGGTACCAATAAAAGTAGTGAAGACAACGTTTATCTGGCTCATCTAACTTATGGCCAAACTGGTGAGACGATCTCTCCTCTTTTATCCACAATTTTGGGCTGGCATTACGATGGATCACAGTGTTGGAAAGTGTGGAAGTTGGAGCCAGGTTGAGCCTGCCTCCAACATCCCCCAGAATACCTTCTGACTTTACTGACTGTGTGAATTTCTTTTTCTAACAGAGTTGAGTCTTTTATATCTTCAGTTGATATTGATCACATGTCTATTGATATATATCATTATCATTTGTTTGCCCAGCCCTACGTAGTCATTGGAGACTTTCTCAAAGTAAATACCTGCCATGCATCTCTCTAATCTTGCTCTAGAATCGGGAGTTTCAGCAGGTCAGTCCAACTGTGACACTTAATTTCTGTTGGTAATGGAAACTGCAGGCGGGAACAAAAGCATCTCTGTCAGAACGTGTTGTAATATTGTGATACTGAAGTAGAACTGCAACTAAATCAATCAGATCAAAAACAGAGATGCACCGATGCATCAGGTGAACATTAGAATCGACCGATGCTATACTTGTTAACTGGGAAATAATGACATTCACTCATGGTGAATTATAAATATATTCACGTCTAATCAGTCACAAATATTGCAGCATTCCTCAGCACAAAATAACCTGATATCAGCTCCTTGAATGGTAAAAGGTTTTTTAGTCCTCTGTGGCAGCAAACTGAGCATCTATGGTGCGTACAAAACACAATGTTAGAAGATTTAATTTTGTTATCCCATGCAACCACACTCATGCAGACATACAGCTGGTAGCACACACAGGCAGCATGCAAAGGATGTGAAATGAGGCAAAAGCACTACTACAAGGCACGCATGCCAGACTCTTGGTGCAGCAGCTTAACTCTGGAGCTACTTGTGGTGACAACTCTGAACACACACTGGAAATACAGACGGCTCTCTGCATCCACACTGTAAGCAACAAGTGAGCTGACTGACATGCGTTTGTCAGGGCAGCACTGCTTTCCAACATCACAGTCGTGGTGGTGGGTGGCAGCTTGCAGTGTGGACACAGAGTCACAGGTGGAGTCGTCCTCCAGCCGTGATGAATGATAGGTCTTGTCAGCAGTACTTTGAGTCACATATGACACAATTTCACAGAAAGGAGATTGAGAGCAAGACCTGCAACAGCAACAGTCTCCACCCTGGGCTTGATCTGGGGCAGGACAAAGATGGTTGAGGTGGGGAGTGTGGGCAGCCAGTCAACAGCCAGCCGTGCTGTGTCGCAACGCGGGGGAAGGAGAGGGAAACACTGGGTGAGGGAGGGGGGGGGTTTCTCTTACCTTTACTTGAGGAGACTGCAGCTTCTGGTACATCTCCAGGGAGTAGTGATGAAGCCAGAGCTCCACAAACATCTTGAGAAACACATACATACAGAGACATGTGAAGATATGTACATTTCTATATCTTTCAAAACATGTGTTGTATATCCTCACAAACTTCGGAAATCTTGGGATGATTTCTAATCTTTCCTAATGTGACCTGTCAATTCTGTTTTTTGCACGTCATACTTTCTTTTCAATATGACATTTATTAAATTATCCTCAGTGTCAAGCAAAGCACTGCTGTAATTGCTTACCATATGCATCATATCTCAAACAGTGCATCTCTACTACATCTCTTCACTTTGCTGTCTGACTGACTGGTTATCGTAGAAGAGATGTTTGCTGTCTGTACATGGGCAGCTCAGTAAAACACAGCACGACTTGTGTTTTACCTGCAATAGTGTTTCTGTCCTCCAGATTTCCTGGGCTGCGGGATCTGCATTCACAGAGGGCTGATGGAATATGTGATGTTTCAGGAGACTGGGGCTGTGAATCCCGTGAGCAGCAAAAGAAACACTGGTGGATCTGGAGAATTCAACAACAGCGGATACGTTAGAAATTGTGTAAAACATCTGACAGCAACAAACTCTGCAGGCTGTTTATTCATCAAAAGGTTTATGTAAATGCAAAATAAATGAAGATAAGCTTCTAACAAACACAAAAACAGACTTCTTAAAGCCTTCCTACCTGGGTGACTGTGCAGCGGCAGAGCTTCTGGAGTCAGAGAAAGGGGAGGGGGGTACACTTCCCTCAATGGGGAGGAAGTACTTGAGGTACATGTCAACTAGCACAAAGTAGGCGCTGTCAGTGGTGCCTCCATATTGACCTGGAGGGGTGTTCTGAAAACATCATAATCCTCATTACTTCTCAGACAAACTCCATTGCTTCTCTTTCTTCTTAATACTGTAAAACTTAATTACAGAATAAAACAAAATAAAACTTTGTGAGTCTGTAAGAGGGCATAATCTGATCTATCACTCAATTGTAACTTTAAACAAACTGTATTACTGTAAACAGTTCTGGAAAACTCACCTTTGGTGCAATAAGGCAAAAGGCAAAATTGAACATGAAGAATTCAAATGGATCTGCACAGCATTAAGGAAACAGTGAGCAGCTTCCAGAGAAAATCACCCCCTGAGCAAGGAGTGCCGGACTCCCGACAGAGCCCTCACTGATAGGACATGGATAAACCAGACAGATAAGTGTTTGCATTGAGAAGGATACTGAGAGCAAGATTCAGACTGGTTAGTGGGAGCTGTAGCTTGTTGTGAAACAGAGGACAGTCTGGGAGAACTCCCTCCTGGATGCAGGCCTTTACTGGACCCTGCGAAACACACACAGGAATTCATGACAACAAACTGGTGTCAAAATAAGCAACATTTTAGAACAAAATAAAATACCTTGTCTTGTGCTATATCACTGCCAACACAAATCTATGACATATCACACTCAAAGAACATAGTTCTCACTTTGTAGTTAAAATGGGAAATTACACTAGTACACAAATCCAATGTTCAGTTAGTCAAGCAACTGGACTTCTGGGGTTTGAAGACGTTTCGTCCTTCATCCGAAGGGCTTGTTCAGTTCTGGTTGGTTTGGGGAAAGCCAGGATGGCCCCATCTCGTCACTTGATGAGGGGGTGTGGCTCACCGCCACTGGTGTCAATGGCCCATCATGTGACCATTCACTGCCACAGGTATTAATGTGCTAATGCTCACTCATGTGACCCCTTTGTCACATAACGAGGGGAATGGCCCACATCCACAGTCCCACCCACATCCACAGAGTTTTAAATCCTGGCTTTCCCCAAACCAACCAGAACTGAACAAGCCCTTCGGATGAAGGACGAAACGTCTTCAAACCCCAGAAGAAGTACAGTTGCTTGACTAACTGAAAATTGGATACCATGACCTGGATGAATGAGAATCTCCACAGACTAGTACACAAATGTTCTTACCGGGAGAAAATTCACAGGTATTTCATATTTATATTCTTCAGCTTGAAGTTTGTACACCAGTTTCATCATTGGCCCACTGAAATTCAGAAAAGAAAATAACCATGCTCATTAAAATAATAAGCACATGTAAACTTGTCTGAACATATAAAAGGGGGGAGGGGGGAGCAGCTGTGGCTACCTGGGGTTCAGAAACTCCATCACAATGTTGTACTCATGGTTCCTTGAGTGCAGGAGTCGCAGGTTCCAGCCAGCGATGACACCATCCAGGCTGCCAAACACACTTTCTACCAGCCAGGGGAAAATGAGATGCAGCTCCTATAGGCAAGCACACACATACACTGAAACTATCAGCATTAGCGCATCATGATGGCAAGAAAACTATTAGTTACTGCATTTGCTGCAGCTTCACTCTGATCATATGAGGCCCAGCTGTACTGCTACAGCCTGCATGCTTAGTGTAGGAGGATGCAAAATGCAAATGCCATTGAACCGAGTAGTGAAAGCCACATTGTGTCTCACAGCTGTTTCTGACGTACGATAATGACCAGAGCTCACGCATAGTGAACGGCAACAAACAGTGAAACCTTTGTTATTTGCCCAGACCAAAAAACCCAGATGGGAAAAGCAACACGTCAGCTAAATCTGGTTGACATGAGTCTGTGACTGCAGATGACCTCCATGACCAGCTCCTTGTTTCCTTACAACACTGGGTACAACAGCTGTACTCAAATACGACGCTGTGGCTGTGTCTGAAAGACTAGTAAGATAGCAATAACATAGCAGAGTGAAGTAGATGGTAATTAGTTGTTTGCTGTAAATTATTACTACTGTTAAAGTACACAGTAATTGACAGTGTACATGACACAACGGCTGTGGTTCAAAGAGAGAAAACATAAAACCATAGACTACAATTAGTACGCAATGGTTATAGATAGCCACTTTCTCTTTATGCACCAGTAAGAACTGAGAGTCTGATAATGTCTATAGATGAGCTCATCTGTTATACAATTAACAATATAGTCAACAACAACACCACACACAGCAATGAGACATCAATGCTGAGTGCATCTGCTTCTAAGTCCTGAGTCAAAGGCTTACCTAGTATGGCATGTTCAGTCATCTGACCTCAGATCAGTACTGAGTGGGCATACCTTCCAGACTGAGGTTCAGAAGCCACAGTATAAGCAGCTGTCTCCTTGTACATTAACCATACAAGGTTAGGTTAACACTGCTCTGCTGTATCCAGCTGAACCAGTTGGGAAGTTGTGTTATGAGTAAGTCCAGTGGCATCCTAATGCAATTATCTGCTTAACAAAGTTGTTCAAGGACAACATGGCTATTAAAGGATACAAAATGTTCTCTGTCACTTGTCTATATAAAACACATACCTGATTATTAAGTAGATCTTGAGGACTTTTCACAATTAACTCGAGCATTTATGAAAAGGAATGACAATATTTCAACTGTCATTTGCAAGCCATGGTGCTTAAGTTCCCAGAGACCCAATCAACACTTACAGTGGTCATAACCTTTGTATGCAACACTGAAGCACGAGTTATGTGTGTCCAAAAAAACTGCTCATGCAACAATATGCGGAGCTGTGATTCAGTGTGCTTGATCAGTCAAATCAAGGACTGAATACAAAAGTTGCCAGAGTGGAAAACTTGATCGTACCTTAGCAGGATATTCATCGATGATCTTGACCAGATCTTGGCATCTTTGCAGGAGTGTTTTGGTGGTTGAGTCAGCTTTTAGGTTGGCCTGAAACAACACCACCGATTGATGAGGGAGAATTACACATTTGTAAACATGAAAGATTAGATGAGTTTTCAATGACATGGTCTTGAGCAGTGCCGCAGTTTCAGTGTAACTGAAGAGGCTATCAGTGTCAATGTTCGTGTTTGGACACTCACCAATAAGAAACTTGGCTGTTGTAATGCGGTAGCAGCCATGTGAGACACTGGATCCTACAAGGAGAAGAGAAACCCACACAAAACTTTTCCTGACCCTCTGTTCTAGAGACGTAGCCTAGCATTACTACGTTAGCCGAGATGAGCGCAAACCAAATCACTCAAACAAATGGAAAAAACGGAAACATGATCACCACCTATTCCAGTCCAGCAACAGCTTACCATTGAGTGTTAACCTCTTCGGATGAAGGCTCAGTACTGAACCATGGGGCTCATACACCGAGGCTAGCTCACACAGCTAGCTCAAAGTTTAAACATAAACAGGCGGGAAGTCGTCGAGTTTCCATAACAAACATGTGTGGCAAACTTCCAGAAACTTTTCACAGATTCACCAAATCATCACTTTACCTTCTCCACAGACGATAAAAGACGAATTTTCTACTGCTTTTCCATCTACAGCGTGGTTACGTTGAGTCGACTGAACCAGACAGACTGACTGCACTAGAGGGCGGGGAAGTCCGATGTCTTCTTCTCTGGTGCGACCGCTGGAGCGCACCCTGCGCCCCACTGCCCCCTAGAGGAGGTTTCAGGCTATGCTGCGAGCGCCGCTCATACATTCACTTATTTACAAGGGATGACCTAGACCAGTGGTTTTATAACCTATATTTGTCAGTGTTGTACTTCATGTGAACTATTTTTGAGCCCAAATCCCCCTGACTAGTGCAAAGCAGAAAAGTTGTAAAATAGTGTTTTAGCACTATATGATTTATTAACTTTGTACGTTCATTTTCCAGATTAATCTGATTGACGCACCTCTCGCTATTGTTTGCTTGACTGTTGTTTGTTTCTTTGATGATAAACACTCCAGACATTGTTCTTTATATGCATCAGTATGACAATTACTTACATAGTTATTACATATTCAAACACAAGTCAGATCTTGAGGTGAGAATTTTATTTGTTTTTATAAGAGACACAAAACTTGACAAACACTAGAAAATGTATTAAATGGTATGATATAAAGGAAGAAAACTATCAAAAATAGAGTTCTTTAATATACATTGATGTGAATAACAATAATTAGGTACTTAGAAGAATTAATTAGCTATACATGCTGTATTCTGGAGCAGGGTCCATGTCATGTGTGCGTTTCCATCCATTAGATATGTATAACAAACATAAATACATGAACTGTAGAGAAACGTTTAATGTTTTTTCTTTTTGTTAAACACAGTTAAATATGTAGCAGTAAATCAGACAATCATGTTTAGTCTTCTGTCCTTAATTTATACTGTATACATAGTAGGTATCTGTATGAATGTCTGCACTGTGTGTGTGTGTGTGTGTGTGTGTGTGTGTGTGAGAGAGAGAGAGAGAGAGAGATCTGACACAACTCCCAGTTTCTCAGACTGTAACCAAAGATTTACCCTAATGATGACAAACAGGGTGCACAGCAAAGGGTTTTAAATGACAACATGAACAGATATCAGGGACTTACTAGAAAAAAGGAAAACAATTGTTGACATGTGGATATCTGTAAAATTCTAACACTTATATGAAAGTAAATATTGTGACTTCCTTACTCTAGTCAGTCTAAGAAATCTCGTAGTCCCACTAATCTCAGGCCCATGTCACTAAGTTACCTGGGTCAGCCAGCTTTGCCATTTTTTAAACATACTATGTTCACCCAGAGTATGTGAGATGTGTGTGTCATTAGCAGACATGTAACACAAACACTCTCTGAGACATCTTCTTTTTCTTAATCCTAGCTGTGTTTATCTGTGTAAATATTAGTGGGACAACATGCATATGTCATCATTTTTGGATTCCTGCCAGATTGTTAAGGTATATACAGTCAATGTCCCCAGCAGCTCCCCTGTGGTTCCCTATGCTTTGTTCACACAGGATCACTTGTCTGGGTCCAGTCTCTGTGCTCTCCGCAGGACTAGAGGGGAAACTCAGGAGGGTTGTTTCTCCTCACGCGAGCCTTCCTGCTCTCCTGTTTCTGCTTCAGTGTGCGAAGCTTCTGCTGTCGGCGCTTTTCACGGTGCCACAGCTGCTCACAGTACTGGTCCACGCTGTTGGTGCCCAGCTGCAGGTCCTTGTAGCTCTTCAGAGGAAGCTGCTGCTGCTGCTGCTGCTGTGTCAGCCACGAGTTCCTGCTCATTTTTCCCAGGACCATGTGTCCCGGGGCGTTGGGGCTGTGGCTGTGCTGTGAGCGCCCTGGGTAGAGACTGTCATTGGGAATGACGTGGAGCCGGTAGCGGACCAGGACTTGGCTGTAGGAGTGTTCCTGGCTGGAGCAGGTGTAGAGGCCTGCATCAGTCGGCTGCAGGTGGTGTAGCAACAACCCACGTTTCATATGGAGATGTTCATCACTGGGAGAGAGCTGAGACAGGAGAGACAGCGACAATAACTTGTCAAACACGTGATTAACGAGGCACATCCTTTGACTGTTAAAGATGCGGAGGTGAAGCTGTTTTAACATTTGGAGCAGGTGATTAACACGTCAAATTATTTCTGAAAAACAAAGCTGAGAATTCATAAGCCAAAAGACACAGTCACATATTACTGTGTATGTGTGAGCCTAGAGTTGAGGCTCTGGGGAGACCTTTGCCACGTTGTGTAGTATGTTCACTGACTTCCATGGAATCTGATATCGCTGGACCTACATCAGCACCAGGTAGGACTCACCTCTTTGCCTGCTTGTGTCTGGCTGAGGCTTTGCTGCTCGCTCTCTGCAGGCTGCAGTGCCCACCTGAGCTGCGCCTGTGGCGACCGTGGAATACACTCCAGGAAGGTTGAATTTCCCTCCACGCCGTACACCACTTTTACCTCCACTGAGTCCATGTCTGATGAAGCCGTAGAGGGGAAATAATATTGAATGGGGTCAGTAAGGTGTGCTTGTTACATACATACTGTGCATTTGAACATGTAAAGGGCAGTATTAAAAATCACATCTTTGCTTCACTTCCTCTTCACCCTCAACAGAGTATCAACATTTGATCGTGTCTTTAATTCCATCAATTGCTCCTGCCCTGCAACAGGCTATGGAGCAAACTGCAGTTACTCAGAGCAATCTCTAGGGTGCGCTATATTTCTTCTCCACAGTGGTATGTAAGTCACTCAAATCTGAGTTACTATAAAAAGTAAATAAATACAAATCTAAAATAATATAAAACAGAGCAGTTCAGTTTCCCCACAAAAATATCAAAGAATTATATTATGAGTCATTTAATCTATCTATAGATGAATGTCTTAACTGGATTGTACAAAATAATATTCATATTTCTGTAAAAATGAAACCCAGTACTTTAGACAAAGACTCTGGATTTAATTTAACACACACACACGCACACACACGCACACAAAGTCAAAGTGCATCATGTCGCTGACAGCAGGAAAATAAGACAAAGACACTTTATTAAAGTCCTTACCGTCCTCTATGATCGGACACTGACTCCAGGGGTCTCCGTACTTAACATCCTGTCTACGAGCCCGCCTGACACAAACACACACAGACACACACACACACACACACACACAAACATTAAACCCACACAGCAAGTCACCAATTCCACACAGCTGACGGCTGCAGATAATGTAACTGTCTGTAGATAAAGTTGTTAAATCTTCGTCCTCCTCACTGTTGATGCTGGGCGTCTGCCGACTCCTCGGGGGTGAAAATATGAAGCTACTGTGATTATGAATGAGGACACGCCAAGCAGGACCAGGCTATGAAAACACTCAGTGTTGTTTCAGCCTCTGGTGAAGAGCATTGTCACGTCTCCTTCTCCTTCTAGCTCAACCCCGCTTTGCTGACCTCTGACCCCGCTTCCTTCCCCGCTCCTCCTTCCTTTGCTCTTCACTGCAGCGCGTCTCAGAGTATCTTTGCACATTTGTTTGTCACTTTTTCCTCCTGTCATCAGCAGGTCGCTCCTTTCCCCCCCAGCGCTCTGATGTTGAAAGGATTAACATCCTCCTCTTGTATTTTCTCTGAGGATGTCGAGGTTATATCTTCATCTCGCTCTACTTTTGTTAGCTTTTCTCTCCCTGCAAAATTTTTAGGAAATACCAAAGTTTTGATCCTAAGAGAGCCAAAATGGGAAACTCCTAGAACACCTTGGTGGCAGATTTACAGTAGTTGATAAAAAAGAAGTGTGGTTTGGACTCCATGCCTTCAGTGAAACAAATGTTAACATTAATCATGTTCAGCACATTCAGTTGTGTGCTCAGTTCAGTTGTGGAGATGTTTGCTACTGTACAGCAGCAACATAAAGACAAATTTGAACACATTTCTAATGTGTTTCCTCTCTTTAAACTCTCATGTGGATATTACAAATTATTACAAAATATTTTGATGAGGACTGCAACAAATGGTGGTCGCAGTAACACCTGCAGTTAGCATTCAGCAACAACTTGACTAACCTCTGTCTAACTTCATTGTTACTTACTTTCTTATTTGATGGTGAATACCTGAAAAGTAGAAACTGATTTTTGAAACACTTCTGAATCAATTTTAAGTGTTTTTCTGCTCACACTGAGAATACAGTCTCCCATGTTATGGTGGAAATGTATGTGTGTAGCATTGATTATTAATTCTGCTCAATTAAAGTAAAGATACAAGATCTTTAGTGAACCTTCTTGCTACCCTAAAAATCGTTCCACCTATGCTCTGACACATTACTTAGCAATGCTCCAACAAACATAATATTCACCTTGCTGAACACTTTGATCGACTGAGAGGTTATAGGAACTGATCCATGAAAGACAGGCTTCCCTCCCCCTTTCCTCACCTCTTGCTGCTGGGGAAGAACCTGGAGCAGGTCTGTCCGTCCCAGGAGCAGTAGGGGTCTCTGGCCAAGCAGCACTCAGCACAGTCAGTCCCATACAGCTCACACCTCTGCAGCCCCAGCTGCACCACGCCAAACTCACTGGACACGTACAGCTGTTGCTGTGGAAGGTTGGAAGGGAGTTTGTTACATCTTTATAGGTTCCTCATTCATCATGCTTCTCTTGTAAAAAGAAAAAAAAGTTCCACTTTCACTTTGTGCTCAGTAAATGTACATTTTCATATGAGTAACTTAATTAATTTAACTGAGTTTCTGCTTCACCTCAGGCCTTATAAAGCTTAGGGACCTAAACACAGAGGGAGACTCACACATAACAAATGAACTTACTCTCTTGGTGGACAGCTCCATGCTCAGGATTGGTGATGGATTCTGCAGGAAAAAGATGAAAATTGATTCACTTAAATGTGCTGTATAATATAAACAATGATAGGGTGGAGAGCTCTTGTCTGTCAGCTGAGTATCTCTGAAAACCACTTTCAAGTAAATTTTGAATAGAAGTGAAATTTATCTTGGCAAACACAAGTAAACGTTATAACAAGTGATTTAACATGCAAGAATATAACACCAGAAAATGATCAGAGCAGGTCACCGGTCCAGAAGCTTTGTTCAATCTAAGAAAATGCCCTGAAACCTAAAACTACACTTGCTGTAAACCTGGCAGACACCAGCAGCTTGAGAGACTGACACAAAACAATCGATGCTGCTCTTTCAGAAAGACGATATTTCAGCCCCACACAGACGTAGAGGAATGCCTCAGAGTGTGCGGTGATAAACGCTGCAGCAGGTTCTGAGGTCAGACCAGCTCCTGAGAGCAGGAATCTAATGAGCCTCCTACTTCTCCCCTCACAGGACTGGATTACCCCATTGCTCTTTTTCTCCATAGCTCAGTGGTTTGTTTCAGCCACTTACAAAGGGAGTCAATGACCCCTGTCCACTCAGAGTTGAGGGTTCAGGCTGGGGGAGGAGGAGGGGGAGTGAAAGAGACTGGAGGGAGAGAGGTTATCTTTATCTACAGTGATCTGGCAGTCCCACATTCTAGCCAACAAACTGACGAATCATTATGCCTCCTCTGGCTTAAAAATATTCCCATTCCCATGTTTGCAGCTATCCAGAGACTTCATTATATTCATATCCCTAAAGATTTCAAGCTTTGGCTGTCTTTGCAGCAAAATTTCTTGAATAATGACTATGCTTGTCTGTATATGGTGAATAAAATTAGAATACTCCACGTCTTGTAAATACGATCTTATACATGTTAAAGTTATGAGACCCACTGTTTTCATGATGGTGTCTAAACAGTATCTAATCTATCTAATTTCTAATTTCTAGTATCTAATTTCAGTCAAGGTTAGAATATAGCTTACTATGTAAACAAAGCCATTGTGGCTCACCACACTGCTGTGCTGCCTCAGCCTCTGTTGAGTGCAAAGCTGCTGGAAATGAGTTAGTTCCTGCTTTTAGCTCCGTCACCAAAAACAGATAGAGGTGCATCTGGTTCCCTGCCTGTTTGCGTGTTTGTTCCGATGTTCTGAAGTTGTGATTTTTTTTTCTCCGTCTTCCTTCCTTTCACCTGTGTCCAATTTTAAAGTTTTAGCAGCCTCATTTCCTCTGTGGCTCAGGGCCAAAATACATCTCTGACATGCTTCAAGACTCATCAAAACTGGACCCAGAGGACATCTGGTGCTGGACTATCGACCATATCAACAGTTTGAATAAAACGTGCTGAAGCGATCTTTTATATGCACCACAAAACTGAACACGTTATAAGAGTGTGTGTATATATATATATATATATATATATATATATTTTTTTTTTTTTCATTTTAAACTTGAACTTCTCTTCTGAAATTTCAATATTTTTAACTGGAAACTTCAACTTTAATATCTTTTTTACCTACATTTTTCCTAATTTATTAATTTCTTTCTACTTTATTGCTCTGTAAAACAGATTGAGATGTGCTACACAAATAAAGCTGCCTTGCCTGGTGATTTTGTCTTTGCTCGTGTCTGGTCTTTGCTTTCCTTTTCCTATTCTCTTGTCTATGTTTGGATTGCAATGACCTGAGGAAAATGAATTTCCTATTTTGGACTTCTTTTCATCCCATCTGCTGTGTTTCTCGATTCTCTCACTCCTCTCTCATGTTCACCATTGACTTCCTTGCATAGGGGAGCTTGGGAACTATGTGCCCTGCTATCTGTTTTTCTGTTTAGTGGAGTTAGTCCAGACAAATAACTTTTTTTTTCCACTGAAAACGTGCATGCATGGCCTCACGCAGCACACCACATGGTGCAGCACTGGCAGATGGCACGAGACCCCACAGAAAACTTTAACCATAAAAGTCCAGCGAGCGTCTGAGATTCAGAGAGAGGATGTGAGGGGAGGAAGTTGTGTTTCAGAGCACAACAGGTTGGTATCAACAAAATGCCTGTCGCTGCTGTCTGAAGGGACTTTGCTGCTTTCCCATTTCTTTCTTGAATGCAAGGAGGCCAAAAATGTGTCATTCAAAAATAAGTTGATTGACAACAGCTCTCACCTGGAAGACAGAAAGCTCCTCCAGAATAATCTCCTCCGTGTCCCAGTTGTCTTTGATGACCGACACAGCTTTCAGCACCTTCCCATCATCTGGGAATAAACAGACATCAAATTAAAATATTATGTATAAAACCACACACACTGTGTACACACTCAATAACACTCTGACAAAGTTGCACAGCTTTGTCATTCGAAGACTTCTGAACACAGATTATTTGAAGACTTAAGTCAAACCAGAAAAGTCGACGTAAGATTCTTGAGACTAAATGCATACAACAGGAGGTCTACTTGGCTACCTGTGAGTCCATCAGTTGCCCACGCCTCCAACACACATAGAGACACACACACACACACATTGTGATAACAGAACAAGTGCAGGATTTTCTTTTTAATCCCACTGGCTGTGATTTCTCTGAGGTAAATGGGCATGTCATGTTTCCTTGCAGAGCAGTGCACTCAAGTGCTGTCTGTACTTTAAAGCAACCTGCTATGAAAGTTAGTCCGGTCATTAACTGGGCCCCTATAACTTTGCAACTGTGGCCTCAGGCAAAATAAGTCCACTGTCCTTGCTCAGTGAAACCACAGTAACATGACTGTGTCAGAGCATTAAAGCGGATCTCCAGCTTCCTGCTTTAAATATGAAACGTTTTTACCAACCTTGTTTCTCTGTGGAGCTCCAGGATACACCTGCAGCACCATGAAGGGCATTACGTGGGTGTTTTATGAGATTTGAAGTTAGAAGGTGAGTTTTGCCCTTGAGGTTAATATTCAGCACTCACCGATGGTCAGTGTTCCCTATCAGGCAAAACAACACTGTTGAGTAACAAACTAAAAGTAATAGATCAATGTATATTTGCAGCTATACATCTCAAGTTTTTCTTTTGAAGTTTGTCTTTTGAAAGTTACAGGGGGATATTTCTCTCTGAGTTTTGATGAGTTACACTACATATGTCTTACTATAGAGTTAGATTCACCAAAATAACCACAGAGGCATGACTATGTATGGTCCTAAATCCTAAAATGTATTTTATTTCAGCGCTTTGCAGGCTACATTAAAGGTCAATTAACATTTTCTGAGGAAGAATGATTTCATATCATCTGCAAAATATTTATAATCTGCAAAACATTTCTGAGAGGACAAAAGTTAAAACAAATATAAATATATTCCGGGATCTCCAGGTCCCCTTTAGACTTTACAAAAGTATATTTTATTTTTAGAATAAACCAACTTGACATCAACGCGTGGCCAGGCAGCCTGATAAATAAAAAATGGGATATTATCCATCCTCACTGGTAGTAATGAAAAAATATCATGAGCAGACTCTAAGACAAGTCAGCCAATTCATCCTGGTCATATAGCGCAAAAATCAGAGCACTTGAAAGAGCAGAGGGATCATTTATCAGGCAGGTAAATGTGCAGTTGATGGGGAGATGAGAGATGCTGGAGAGGAATCCACTTAAAGGAGATGTATGGAGCTGCAGAGGCACCTCTGGCCCCTCTGCCTGTCACCAGCAGTTAAATAACCTCCATTAATCACACTCACACACACACACACGCTCTCTCTCTCTCACACACACACACACACACACACACACACACACACACACACACACACACACACACACACACACACACACACACACACACACACACACACACACACGGACATATAACCTACACACAGCATCAGGGGTTTTTACAAACATACATGCACACGCGTGCATGCACACACATACACACACACACACACACACACAGACTAAGTCATGGCATCTGGAGAGACACTAAGAAGGAAACACACTTGCAAACACAAGTGTGCATGTTAGTGTATTGACACACACATACACATACACACTTACATAGACCAGACATGGTGCAGAACTCATTCATCCTGTTGACTGGGTTACACTGGGATAAAACACTAAACTCAGAAAGATGATGAATGATGAATGAATGCAGGATGTTTACACATACTACAGATGAACAAGTGAAGTGCAGTTACTGATCCTGAATTAGATTATAATGAAGTGGAAAGACGCTATTTCCTGCTGGATTCCACACAGCCTTCCTGTTTTCTGTTTCTTTTTTAACACCACAAAAAATGAAAACCTGCTGAGGCATGACAAAAGCAAACAGGCTCAGATGTATTGCCTGAATCCTCCAAGAATTTTCAGACTATCTGGAGAAAAAACTATTTCTCAAGCTGAGGCTGAAACCAAAACAACATGTTGTAAGTTGTTAAATCAACTTGAAAACTTGTGTAACAGGTATGAAGTTACACTTGGATCTTCAACTTGTTGAAGGCATTCATGACAATTCATGTCAATTCTTTAAAACATTGGAAAACTGGAGAGAAATGTTGATCTGTGTTTCACAAAGGCTGATAAAGTCTTCAAATGTTCTGTTTTGCTCACACCTCAAATATATTCAGTTTACTGTCATGGAGGATTGGGAAAAAAAGGGAAGAAATCACATTTAAGAAGCTAATATTAGAGAATTTTTACTTTACTTGTTATAAATGTAATTTTTGATGCTAAAATAGTCATTAAATCAATCATTAATCATCGTTACTTTTTAGTCAGTTAGTTAGTAATCTATGACCTAATGTCACTCTATTTCAAGCCTGAAAATTTTACTGAGCACTCTTTATTGCAGCTCCTCTCCGGCCTCACCTGTGCCCAGGTGCAGCACATCGTAAGGTCCGTCCTCAGCGTCCACCCTGTCCACTACCACCCTCTTCAGCATGTAGGCAGCGTTGACCTTGGTCAGTATGGGCTTCCCCCCCAGCGGGAGGACAGGCTCCCACATCAGCTGGTGCTGTCGCATGAAGCTCACCACCTCGTCCGAGAAGTCCTTGGTGGATTTATGGAGCGCATCGTAGGTCTCACTGGGACACTGGAGGATAATTCACAGAATCACTGTCACGTCCATAGGAAGAGAATGAAAAATATGCAACTCTTCTTTTTCTGACAGATGATGACAACAAGATGTAGAGACAAAGGTATCAGAGTAGGTTCAAGGTAAGATCTTGAAGGTGTCCTGCCACCAGGCATCAGCTCCTAATTAAAGTGATACCACCATCGTCTCTGATTATATAAGACATAAATGAAATAAGGCTACATTGAAGATCACCCATCACAGTGGCTACCAGTTCAACTTCCAAGGCATCATCCTCACCCCCAATCTCAAGTGGGAGCTGAGCACCTCCTTTCTCACATCGAAAGCACAGGATGTAATGTGTTTCCATTGGCAGATTGAAGATATTGCCAAAAGACAATCATGGTGTGCTAGGCAGCTGTCTGTAAGTCCATCCTCACCTCCATCAGGTCTTCCACACTTGTTACAACCTGTTAGAGATGCTCCCCTCAAGCAGGAGTCTGAGGAGGTCCATCATAGACAAAACATCACGCCACAAAAACAGCTTCTTCCCCACTGCTGCCGGACATACTAGTAAACTATTTCATGTACTGCGTTATTCACATTGCTGTCCTGTGCTGCAAAAGTATGACACCTAGCTTCTACCACCACTAAAACAATATCCAAATCACTGTGCGTTGTATTTCTTGGCAATAAATGTGATTCTGATATTGAGTTTCTTCGAAATATATTTGAAATATGGGACTGTTGCCACTCGTCTGATTCTGCTTTTTTCCAACTTGACAGCTGCTTTTCATGATCTTCCAGCAGTTTCCAACTTGTTCAGCCAAGCATATACTGCCCGTGATCTACATGTGATCTGCAACCTGCTCCTGTGTTTCCAGTCGTTCGAAAACCCTGGCGTGACTGGGGGCACGCTTCGTTAATCAGTTGGAAACTGAAACTGCAAATGATCTATTTAGACTTTCACTGTGAGCAAGGTGTTCACATATCTGCATATTGGAAATAAAACTGGATTTGAGGATTTTTAAGGAGGCGTCTCCATGTGTAGTGTTTGCATGTGTGTGACACTGCTGACCTCAGAGCAGAAAACAGCACTGCATTCCCCGGCAGGGAGAATGAAATAACACCTCGCACTCATACAGGGAACTCTCCTGACAGGCTGAGCTTTCCCAGAGGAGTTCACGACCAAGGCAGAGTTTAACCCTTGCAAATTGCTGCAGCTTAGTGGGTTCAGCCTGTTATCGGGGCATTCAAGCTCATCTTAGAGTAAATTGAGAGTTATCACACAGGCATTGGCATTAACCTGTTGTCACTGCACGTACAAGGAATTGTGGCTGAACATGTAAGAAAGGAAAGTTTACCCAAATAATAAAACTAATAAATAAAGATAAAGACAGTCTTGCAGGGTGTGTGTGTGTGTGTGTGTGTGTATGTCTCACAGTTTATACTCACAGTGCCAGGTCTTGGATAGGGGATGCGACCTTTGTACTCCACCCAGCGATAGTCTGGACCCTCCTTATGGGCAAATGGGCCGTTAAAAGCAGCACGGATGGACGCCATGGAGTACACACACACAGCCGAACCTCGAAAGATTGAGCTGAAGGAGAGACAGTTGTCATCTATGTTAGTTGTGGTAGAAAGGTACAGCAGAGTATGAGGAGAAATAACATGTTCCTTTACTAGTCTCAAGATGGAAAAACAGAAAAATACAGTTACGCAGCAGAAAGAACATAAACAATTATATATATGCACACATGCAGTAAAAATGCAATAGTAATATTAATATTTGTACGATGAAAATTCTCAAGTGAAGGATTGAGTTGCACAAGAATATGGAGTAAGAGTAAGACAGAGAAAACCAATCGAGTCCAAGTGTGTGTGGTGTGTAGTTCAGGTTTTTCCTTAAGAAATAATTTAACTTAAATATACAACAATATTTAATGACACATGTTGCTGCTGGGCAGAACAGAAAAAGACGGAAAGGAATGAGGGCGTGAGAGCGAAAAGAAAGAGATGAGGGGAAGAAAACCAGACTCCAATAGGGCAAGGAACAAAAAACTAGGAGGGAGGGAAGGAAGAGAGGAAGGAATGGTAGGAGGAGATGTGGGAGGAGGTGAGAGTTACTTTATTACACATCAGGGTTACAACAACACAACCAGCCGGGCCTCTTCAACTTTGACCCTGACACCCATCCACACCTGATCTATGACCCTCTACCCCACTGGATGTGCACGTGTCGGCCATGAGAGTGCACGAACAGGAGAATAGAATAGAAAACGGTCTTCACTGTCGGGGGGGGGGGGGGGGGGGGGGGGGGGGGGGGGTACAACGAAATTGAAGGTGCCTGCGTGGAGCTACTTTACACCACAAAAAAAGGTTAAAAAATGGACAAAAAGAAATAGACAACAAGAAGTTGTAGGGCAGGAATGGCACAAGGAACAAAACAGAAAAAAGCAACATAAGTCACATATGTGTTTAAGTGGCGCTGGAAGTAATAAAATAATGGAGTGCGATTATTCTGGATTGTTACACCTCTATTATTAACATTATTAATTATCATTACATTAACACCTTTTTGGGAAGCTGTAAAAGAAAAAAAAAGATCCTGGATCACAAAAGAATTTCAGAAAATATATCAAAATAAGAATAAAAAATCTGAGATTCTATTCTGGGCAAAATATCCCCATGAAGTGAAATTTCTTTACTTAAACTTTTGATAGATTTGCAGTTTGATCAGATCATTGAGTTGGTGAAGGTGCTGAAGCTGCTCTCACCTGGATGTGCTGAAGACTCCATATATAGTTGGGTTCTGAGGCTCCTTGGTCTCCAGGACAAAGATGTCCTCTGGAAAAACACAACAAAACAAAACAGAAAAACATTCAAAAACCAACAATATGAATCAAAACCAGTTCAAAGACAAACTCAAGACAATTCAGTCACTAGTCAAACTCTTGTGACAATGACTGGAAATGCTGAATGACCTCCTCTCATTTTATTTATGATGGGTGGGGACATCAACAGACCTCAAAGCATATTTCAAAGAGTTTAGAGCTCAGCTGACTGAGCATCAGGAGCAGGGAGTGAGCAGATAAGCTTGGAGAGGAAAGGCGGTTTGTCCTGGGTTGGAGAAGATCCTCCTAGGAGGAGGAGAGGAAGGATAGCAGGAAAACAACATAAAAGGTCTGATTCAGAGGAGAGGGAGGAGGGAAAAAAAGCTGAAGCCAAGTAGGAAGGAAAAGGTGGGGAGGGAACGCATGTTACCCAGCTCGTCAAACTGCGTGTCGACTCCAGACGGACCAGGGACGGAGCAGACCAGTCTGGCTTTGAGGAAGGTGGTCCAGCGGTTGATCAGACTCCTCTTTCCTCCTATGTCATTCTGGATGGAGAGAGTGGAGCCAGGGAAAGAGGAGAGGAGAAGAATAAGAGAAAAAGAAACATACTGTAACTCACCATTTCTGTAATCAATTAAAACTAGTGACAGCTTCAGGGTTTATTTTCAGTTCTTCAGCCTGTCACGATGAAGATGTTATATCATTCTCACATGACATACGTACACATACATTTATACATGTGTCACATTTGTACTTTACCTTGGCGAAATTATAAATGGATACTGTTGACTTTATTTTTTAACCACTACATTTCTATACTGCATAGTGGTTGGCCACTAAACCAATAAAGTATAAAATATGAGTTCTAGCCTTCAACAATCTACTTCAAAGTTTGAAGCATACATTAGAATTTTAGATGTGTGCTAATTATTCTGAGAAGCTGTATTTTATCAACATGGATGTTGGCTTCTTGTACAGCCAATCTTATGCCAGGCTGGACCTCATGTATGTGGATTTCTGCTCCTGCCTGAGGGCAGATGACTGTGTCTAGTAACAGCAGGGAGAACCCTGCAATAAACATCCGTTAAGGGGGTACTACGATCATAAATTTGCATTTTTCTCTGGTTAGTTTAACTTTAGCACTGTGTTTGTACCTTGCAGACTCGAGCCACACGGCTGTAAACCCGCCGGTCCCACTGTCCGGCCTCCACCGCCCGCTCCTTGAAGAAGAAGTAGACCTTGTCGTCATCCGGACTATGAGTGTCTGGGATGGAGAAGGAGCCAACGAACTCCGGCTCTGAGAGGGAGATAAGAGACAGTCAACAATGTGTGTGTGTGTGTGTGTGTGTGTGTGTGTGTGTGTGTGTGCATTGTCAAACTGCCAAACCGGAGGTTTCATGGGATTTGCTGCAGAGCTGTAGCTTCTCACCGTTGAGCCAGTTGTGATCGTAGGCTTCGGTCCGGATGTAATGTTGACTGATGCCATGGACCGATGTGCGGAAAATCGCAGCATTGGCTCCCATGAAATCTACTGAAGTCCCTGCATACAATTCTCCATCTACAGACAGGCGGAAAGACAGACTTTAAGGACTTTCAAATCCAAAGATGTTATATTTTGTGGGGAGAATTCACAGACAACTCAGACAACTCAGTATTGATCTAATCTAAATCAACTATAGAACAAATTCACCTCACCCGATTTTTATTTTCACAAATTACTTCCATATGCATCGACTCTCTCAGCACTTAATTCTGCCTCTACTATGTACTTCTTATGAAACAGTCACTCTTTTGGTTCTCTCCAAACCACTTCTGTGTAACCCCCCAGATGAGATATTGTCTGGTTGTCTGGAGCAAAATGTTATAATTTATTTCTTCCTTATGTGTCACATTATCATATCTATAAAAGAAATCATCCTGACATTGGTAAGATTTACTGGTGCATTGAAATGAACTGGACAGTGCAGAACAGCCACAGTGTGACCACCGAGTGACAAAAATGAATTTTTAACACAAAAGATTGAACATGTCTGTGAATTACAGTCTTAGTGAGGGATCAGCTGTATGCACGTCTGTGTCCCCTTTGTCATCTCTGCATTCACAGTGATCAGTTTTAAAATACTGCATTTGACAACTTAAAGCTGATTTCATGAGAGGGCTCTTTGTCTGAATAGACAAATGTAGTCGATCAGTTTAATGTCCGTGATGTCGCACAGGGCAGCAGCTGACGTCAGTGTATAAAATCAGTGGAGAGGACCACACACATACTGCTGCGCTGCACAGTGGGTGGACTGTACACTGGAGAGCTTCAGTGTCACCAGTATGAATATGGCTGTCAGGGATAATGATTTAATACATCCACTCTGTGCGAGCATGTGTGTGTGTGTGTGTGTGTGTGTGAGACCTACCGGTCAGCCGAGCAGTGAACGGCTCCCTGGGACTGTAGGGACATTTTCCTCTGCCTGACTCCACAACATGAGACAACTTGAAGGATGGTTCCTACATGAGAAAGAAAAACAGATTGTTTGCTGATGTTGTCAGGCGTCTGAAGACAAAGAATATGGTTTTAATGAAAAGAAAATATGTGATTAACCCAAACCCTGCTTACTTCTCCGTTGTGTGCCAAGTTCAGGTAAGTACACTGCGGGTGGAAGGCTCCAGTCCCACAGGCATAAACATGAGTCTTATTGAAAGGCTGCAGCAGACGCACAAAGTTGGCACAGTCAGTCTGAAAACAAAACAGAACACAAATTATCAACATTTTTGTAAGATGTTTAAAGGATTTAATCTTAATACATAACTAGATACATGGAAAAGACCTGTAGTACTATGATTTTATGGCCCTTGTCAGTTGCTCCACTGAGGTTACAATCTTTGTGCTAAGCTAAACCAATAAACAGCCAGTCACTTTGCCAAGCTCTCAGTGGGTCGATCACTTGGAAAAGCACAAACAGCTGGGACAGTTGTTCTTTGTCTCAGGTTTATAGACGCTCACCTCGTGACTTTTCCCTGCTAACCTGCAGTGCTCCACATGTTCTCTGGCAGCGGGCCAGTACAGCTGATTGCAGAGTTAAAACACAAAAAAACATAGAATTAAAACACAATTAAGATGCAGCAAACAAGGCATCACCTTGTCTTTTACCGTCTTACCATGCGTGTGGGCAGATCCAAGCTGTCAGGCCTCAGCAGGTAGATGTGGTCTTTACCTCCCACTAGTAGCCATCCTTGATCCTCATCCAACAGCAGGGCCTGGTACCCACCACTCACTCCGCCCTTCCAGAGGATGGCTGAGCTGTTCACCAGGTCTGAGAGTTACAGAGAGAGACAGGGAAATGTTGTGTGAAAGAGCTGAATATAAAGCTTCAATTCTCCTCCTGTCTTCATGTTTCCTCTAGCTAAACACATTAATTTTCTTTGCTTCATCTTTGTGGTTTTCAGCACAGCCTCTTTTTTTCTTTTAGTCAGACAACTATTATAAACTTCAGTAATTACTTTTTACATACTACAACTATTGATGATAATAGGCATAGTATGGCTCCTTTCATACAAGAAGTGTCTCACAAGAAAAACACATTCAATTTCAAGAGTTTCTCGCTATAATAGCAAAAGGAGGCAGATGAAGAACAACCAACATTAGAACGACTGTAATGATGTAAAGTGGATGGAGAGAAAGTTTCTGGCATAAGAAGGAAAATAGATCACTTAATAATAATAAAAGTAGTTAAAAAAAATTTAAAAATAAATCTGTAGTTATAATATATGAAGTACACACACACACAAACACACACACACACACACTTACACACACACACACACACACACACACACACACACACACACACACACACACACACACGCACACACACAGCACCAGGTTCACGAGCCTCTCTGTCTCTCATCTCTTGGGAGCTGCTGCTAAAACAGGCAGAAAACGACCTGAACAAGCAAACCAAATTAACCCTGAAACTCTGCCCGTGTCCTGCTGCTCGGCTCAGTGTTGACCGGGCTTCATTACAGACCCCAAAGCAGCTGAACCCAGAAGATTTACAGCCCTGCGCTAACAACAATAGAGTCAAATAATGAGATTTACTACAAAATGTTTTTGGGATTGTGACAATTTACATCTGCTTCCATTCTGTTTTGATTCTATTTGATTAATCTAATACTTAACTGAACAACATAATACTATGCAACTATTTGGATAAAGAAGCATATTATCTTTCTGGCCCCAACTTCTCATGTTTTTATATGCATCATACATTACATTTTCTCTGTTGGATGTTTATTTTATATGAAGCAGAGTTCCAAGCTATGAGCCGATCTTTCCATTTGTCTTCATTACGCAAAACTTCTCATGCGTCACATCCACCTGCAATAAATCTGCTGACTTTGGGTCAACTGCAGGCAAACCATGGACTCCAGCTGTAAACCCTGACTCTAGTAAAAGGAACTAATTAACCTTGAAATTCTCAAGGTTTCTGCTGTTGAAATGACCCTGGAAGTCGGCCGAGTTGAGCCGCTTCGTGGTGCAAATAATCACCTGAACGAGTGAGAGAAATTAAGCTTGAAGCTCCCAAAGACTGTCAGGATAGGGGGTGTGTAGGAGAGGTGGACCCCACAGCATGTATGTCCTGCAGGTCCCGACCAGCACACTCACACATTAAAAATGGATTAAGCAACTCTGACAGTCACACACAGGAGACTTTGACCAGGAAATAGAAAACACAGAGGAGAAGCATGGAAAACATCAACTGTGCAGCACTCTGATTATTTATCCATCCTTAGATCACACTTCAGGAGCCTTCAGGAGTTTCACACACCTCATTAAAATATAATAAACGAATGAACAAATCAGAGTGATTCACAAGGAAAATCTCATGACAGCCAAAACAACGCAGTCAAACAACAGTTAAGAAGCTGTCACCTTTCTGATTGTGAAGAAGTTAAGCCATGAAGAGTTTTTCCCTCTGTGCGCACACACACACACACACACACACACACACACACACACACACACACACACACACACACACACAACCTGCAGCTCTCCATTCTCTGAAATCAGATCAAACAGTGCCTCACATGTTTCTTCATGGTGCAGTTATGAGGTATTCACAGCTCATTTCGCACCGAGACGATTCACACACACACGGCATGTCATTTAGTTATTAGATAGTTTAGTTATTATTAAATTACAGTAAGAAAAGGTGGACATTCAACAGAATTACAAGCACTTTTGTTGTGAGGCACTTTAAAGTGTGTTTCAGTTTTTGTTTCAGCCTGTAATCTATGTTGCTTACTTCCTCCTACTTGATGGCAAACTGCTTAGACTGTTAATTCTATGCTTTAATTCCCTTATTGGGATATAAATGTAATAATTTTACAGCTTTTTAAACTCTTATTTATATAGAACAGCCAAAAAGACAGGTAAGAAAACACATACCAGGCCTAGACACATAGAACAGGAACACATAGGAAAGGCCTCAGACCAGGACTCAAACCTGGTTTGAGCCTATGCTGGTACCCAGTCTGTCCATGCTGGCACATGTGAATGCCTCAATGAGCAGTGTTGCAACATGTAACTTTTATCTGCTATGCACCTATGTTGCTGGTACTGTAGACAATCTGTAGAATGAGGCCACATCCTGGGTCAGATCTTTGCTGCAGTTTTTCTTCTTCTTTTTTTTTAAGAAAAATGAATGTATGGATGTTATGTTCTGGGAGGCTTTACACCGGTCGAATTCGTATGCATGCAAAACTAATCTCAGAAGTATGCAAGGCGTATCAGGCTGAGCCCTGACTAGGATCAAGCTGAAGACAATAAAACAGGGGAGAGTTTCATTTTATGGACCTGCTACACTTGGCTCTGAATCCCTCACTCCTTTAGATCCCATCCATCAAGTGCACCAACGATGGGAAATCAACCACATGATGAAAGCAAACTTAGCAGGAGAGGTCTCAGAGTGCTCTCTCCAGCGCACACCCTGACATGAAATACTGAGAAGGAGGAGGAGGATGAGGAGGAAACCAAATGCTCTGCGTCACGCTGAAGCATCGAGCACTCCAATCTGTCATGTCTCTGGATGGTGTTTTACATTAGTTTCCCTCCCACGCTTTTTTTTTCCTCAAGCAGTCCTCTAGAAAATGCATTAAAATGCGTAGAAACACAAGGCTGTCGACACAAGAATCAATTCTGATAGAAGGGAGTGGAGTATCTGAAGATAAAGAGAAAATGCATTAAAGCACAAGCTCAGGTGCCCTTTACAGTCTCGTCATGAGGTTTGATTCCTCAGAGCTTCACACAGACTGGAGACACTTCAGCTAAATGTCTACACGTCTCCTCAGTGTGTGGTGATTGATTCTGATTGGTGGGGAAAGTTCTGGCTTTCTGCTGATTGATCAGTGGTGTGAGGTCACGACCCTGTCACCTCACTCAGGTCTGCTTAGGGTCTGTGTCAGCGAGGGCGGTATGAGTTCGTTTGAGGGGTCAGCAGGGAACGAGAGCGTCTCCACATGAACCGCACAGACCACAAAGAAGGCCACGACATGAAAGTGAGATAATAACGGCAAATATCAAAGCACTGGGAGATGGTTTGTGTCTGGTGAGGCTTCTGTGTCCAACTCTGTATTGTCGTTTAAGATCGTCCGCCGCACAAACACACACATGCCACACGCACATGCATAACACAGATAACAGAGATGGGTGGAGTGATGGTGCCTTTGAGGCTCGTGCTTTTGCAAAGCAATCCACCAAAAAATATTTTAATGTATTCTATCTGATACTGTCATCTGTTTTTTATGTTTCTCCATTTTAAAGTAAATAGTCTATTACTCTATTAATACTCTATTAAAAGTATTCATATTTTATTTTGTTTTCAGTCTCCTAGCCATTAACCTGAGGCAGTGTCATCAGTGTGCCACACTTTTGAACACACTTTTTGACACTTCTGAAGCTCCTACCTGTTTCCATTTAAAAAGATGTTTCAGGTGTGTATTGGATGGATAGGTGACTTGACCAACAGGTATTTCCTACCTCTTGACTTTTGACCTCTATGATAGGGTCCGGCACACCAAACAAAATCAATTGATGCGTAAGTGATGAAAATGAACGGATGCATGACCGAAATGTTTGTCATGCCCTTTATTCCTCCAGATTGTGCAGTTTGAGCCGTGGACGCACATTCTCGGTCAGGGTTTTGATCAGTAATGCATGAGCTCTGAAATTAAAGGTCGTCACACAGATCCGGAGCACTGCTGATGAACTTGGTCACGTCTAATCTACAGGATCATTTCCACTGAGTGCTCGGAGAGCTGAAACTAAACCAGGCATGGACGTCTGTGTCAGTCTGTGTGTGTATGTATGTATAAAGGCAGAGAGTGTGTTGGTGAAGGGCAAAAATTTATTAAGACTTCAGGCAAAACAAATCCTCTGAGAGCAGGGTGTGTACTGAACGCATGCACAATACACATATCAGTCTGTGAGTGTGTGTGTGTGTGTGCATGTGTATGTGTGATTAATTGTTCCCTGCGATGAACACTGATTGCCTGCAATCAGGGAGGTGCTTAAAACTGGATTTGAGTCACTGGATTTGATTAAAAAGGTTTGTATGCGAGTTTGTGCATGTGAGTGTGTGTGAGTGCAGTGTGGATGAAGTGCGAATATGACCAACCATGAAGTGGTCACCGAACACATGTTGACAGGAAGAACTGTCCGGCTAAAACAGGATTTCAGAGGACTGCAACTAATCAAAGCTTATCTGAACATTTCAAAGTTGATGTGGTGTCACACACACACACACATACACTACTGTTTGCACAGTGGTGAAATTTACACATAGAAAGCACTAGAAATGCTCTCAAAAACAATAGGAGTGGCTGAGTATTTTAATTAACATTTCACCTGAAAAAATATGAGTGATGAAATATATTGCACACTTGTCACTTAATAGGAGTGAATCTGAGATAATTGATGTTGTGCAAGGAAAAAAAAACATCAGCTCTGGGATATGTCTGTGGTGTGTGTGGCTTACTAGGCGCCACGCAGGTTGTATAGTCTGAAATTGTGACATCTGGCATCACGTCTTGTGTGATTTATGCTGTATGGTCAGAGCAGGAAATCAACACTTCACTAAAATTACAGACCGTGTGAAGCTTTAGACTCCTCCAAAAGTAAGTTTTGAGCTGGATCTTCTGCATTTAAGTCCACATTTGATTAAACTATGAAAACATAATGTGCAGGAAGCTGAGTTCCTGGTCTTTCCCTGCTGACATTTTTACAGCCTGATGATGCAGTGCTGTTTGTATGGTGTCATTACACTCTACTGTTTGCTGCCTGCTGCCAACATTCGCTGCTCATCCCCTGAAGGTTTCCATGATCAAACAAACGGCATGTAATAAATGAAGTCCTGGATACAGGCCCAGCACGCCAATGTAAATGAGTCATTCAGTGTTGGAAAAACTGGATCATTAACAGAGGGCCTGAGGGAGCTGTACAGTATGTCTGGATCACGGTAGAGTCAATCACACCAACATGCACAGCCTTTTATAAGTCATAAAAAAGTCAAGTAAATATAAACGAGGCTCACAGCTTCTCTCCATATTTGGTTCCATCAGCTTTCATCAGCTGGCCTAGAGTCAGAGGTGACCTGGCGGAAATCATCAGAGTTACAGCTCGTTATCTGCTCTTTCATCTACCGTACCTTGCGTCACTGCACAACAGTTTGGGCCTGAAACCTATTTAGCCTTCAAGCGCAGTCTGCAAGCAAGACAGAGTTTGTGTTTGAGCAATAGTGAAGCTTTTTAAGGCCAGAAACGTTGCAGTAGTGAGAAGGGTGTCTATATTGCACCATTGCTTTCTGGCTCCGAGCGCACTGCTGTAGGTGTGTTCACTTAATCACAATTAGTGTAAACAACAGAGAACAAACTCTCTCTTCAATGTAATGTCCATTTGTCACTGACAAACTTAGAAAGAAACAAACTATGTACTTTTTCTAAGGAGCTGACCGTTCTCTGCTCCCAGATGACACACACAAACAAACACACACACACAAAGAAATACATACTGCAGCCTAGTGTGGAATTTGCTGGACTGTGATAATCAGAGTAATATGACACAGAGCAGACACGCCTGTCTCACCATGAGGAGTCACATCACTTCTTATCTCATCGCTGTTTTCTTAATCTCCAGCCTCTCCTTCTCAGCATGGGTGAGGTCTCTGTCACTCATGCCGACACGTGAAACTGACCGAGGCTGATCTATGGAAGGTGAACTCAAAAAAGACTTCACTAGCTGAAAGGCTCATTTTCTTTTCTACGCACAGTCATGTTTACTTGCTCCAACTACAGCCACACACACATCATATTCACATCATAATGTTTTCAGCCCCCCTGCCTTGTTGGAGTGGGTGCCAGATTATCTGAATTTCAACAAGGTTGGGAGTCAATGCTGAAATTACACTTATAAATCTTTTGAAGGTTTGACGGTTTGGGGTGCAGAAAATAAATGTCCTGAGCTGAACTGTAGACTAACTGCACATCATGTACTTCCTGAACATTAATTACACTGAAACACTGTTGTCTGACATATCTTCCAAAAACATGTATTGAGCTCAATTGGAGACTCTATATTGCCTCTAGGTATGAATGTGACCAAATGTGTGTCAGATGATGTTTGGATGGATACATTTACAAGTGGTATTTATAGTGTTAAGACCACAGTCTTTGTCTTTGCCAAGATTTCTCATGCATTTATTCCGTTTGCCTGTATGGTCTGTCCTCTTGAGCAGAGCCCACTTTGCTGTGCGTGAGAGAGCATGTGAGCCAGCTCCTTCCCTGCACGCACACGTGGCCACAGTTAGCACATGCTAACACTTTCACAGGACCAGGGGGAACAGAGCATCTCACAGCTTATATGCTAAGAGGTTTGGACTGACATAAAAGCAGGTCTGCAGGATGATAGAAACCAAAGCCCAGAAGTTCTGACACTGCGGCCTGTGAGGAGATGGCCATGAGTAACTTATTCGCCATCTGCATGTAAAGCAGCATTAGTGCACAACTCACATTCATGTGAACATGGATCAAGGTTGGTTTTTTTTTTTTTACCTTTGAAGCACAAATGTTTCATATTATCATCTGAAACATTTTTAAACCCACTTAAACTATACAAGTCTTCACGGCTGTGACTGCAGCCTTCACTATCTCACAAAAGAAATCATGTTTATAATCAGATCAGTTTGAAACTTAAAACAGCTTCTTCAGTGGTCTCTATCAAACACAGGATATAATATAATAGAATATAAGATTTTTATTACTATACACCATCTGTTCATTATCTCATCCACTTCATCCCTTAAAGCAAATTGCAGGGGTCTACTGGAGCTTATCTCCAGCTCACACATGGTGAAGGCAGGAAACACACCCTGGACAAGTCTTCAGAGCATCACAGGACACACACACACACACACACACACACACACACACACACACACACACACACACACTATTCACTCTAACACTCACACCTAAGAGCAATTTAAACCAGTGTTCATTATTACATAAATGATTATGAATAAACCATATTGAGTAATGCAATATCTTACAGATCATACTGTATTGCACTACATCTTAGCATCTGATGTGCAATAAATCTCAAAGGTTGCCTTGCGAACACTGTTATATGCACCAGCAATGCCTCCATTTCCAGCACAGTCTATGTGTAAGTGGGTAGTGTACAGAAGAGTCCAGTCTTTTTTTCAATGAAGAGTGTCAAAGCCTTTTCAGAGGAAAATACCAGTCAGTTAAAAGTTATTAGTGCTTGTCCTGAATGCATTAACACTGTCATGCTTGACCAATAGGGCTTTCAAGACCATTTGAACTGGATTGTTTCTTTTGGGGGCTCCACCTGAGTTGGTGAGCTTTTGACTTGTTCATTTTCTTTTCTTTTCTTTTTTTTGGAATATGTCCATAAATAGCAATCACTCTCCTTCTCATATTCATATTCTTTAGTGATTCACTGTTTTAAGACAAATATGCAGGTGGTGAAAATTCAAAACACTGCAGCGATCTCATAGCAAGTTTACAGATGTGTCAAGAAAACCATGTTATATCTTTTTCTTATATCTTTTCTTAGGAACAGGAACAGGAACATGCTGAGATTCCACAGCAGCTCAGCAACTTTAAGTTTGCATCTGAGAAAACAGTAAAATGGAGTAATAATGGCAGCCACATACACATTGGAATAAAACTGTATACTCTTATTGTCCGTTCAAAATTACAATGTTTACATTTTGCTTTACAGCTAAAGATGGGGGAACACTACAAGATTTTTTTTGCCCAATCTTAACCACAATTCCTGGTCAGTCTGCTCCAGCTGACACATTATTCTGCCTGGAGATGTTTCTGTGAGGAAAAACAACCAACCCAATCTGTGCTACACAGCAAACAAGTGTTTCCAACAGCCAATAAAGCCAGCAGGTGGTACACAGGGCAGTGGTACGTTCAGTCATTTTGACAAGTCATGTTCTCTGTGGTCCTTCATCAGGCGCTGTCCTTAAAGGTGTGTCCTCAATCTTGTCAATCAGTTGTCATAAGGCAAGGTATGTTGGGGAGAGTTAGATAAGAAAACCAGTCTGTTAGTACGAACTCAGAGTCTTTTTGAGATCAGCTACAACTGTCATGTTGTAATTCAGACTCCACCTATATTAAACACATTAAAGAAAATGAGGACTGCAGTCTCCTTCTTGTCAATCAAGTTCCCAACAGCATGTTGTTAATCAAATCAAAAATCACATTTAGGGGGAACATAAGACCTGACAAATGGTTCAGATGGTCCTGCCCTGGTCTCTGTGTCACATCAGAATTAAATAAGTAATTTCCCCTACAGAGACACTAAATGGGACCCCACAGCCACCCACCTCAACGCCAACTCTGCTGTGTTTTTCTGGTACAAGGAATGAGGGATAGAGTAACATGATTCCTGCTGTGGTCTGAAACACAACTCGTCTGTTTGTTGTTCTACTGAATTCAGGTAGCAATGTCCTCCCTCTAGCCCTGTCAGTGTGTTTGACAGCACTTCCAGGACACATCCAGACGAAACATCATCAGGCAACACGTGCCTGCCCAGCACAGGGCTGCGAGAACAAAGAGGACAAAAACATTTTATTTTCTTCACATTACTGTCTTTGATTTCAACCTCTATGCTGTTTTCCAATTGTATACTGTGCTTTAGAGCTGCTTAAATCACACCTTGATCTCTCAGTTTATTTTATTATTCTATCATTTTACACAGTGTTTCTCCAAGATAAAGTTGTTTGGTAGATGTGACACACTGCTCTCACAGCTCAAGCTACTCCAGAAGGTGCATTTACTACTGCAACGTGTATCTAAATCTAAATCTGGAAATATGTACTAGATCTACACACTAATCTAGATAGATAAAACATCCAAAAAGATTACGTTTTCCGAAAGTCAGTTTTTAAAAAAAATAATTTTATTATGACCATATATTTAAGACCAAATACTGAATCTGTGAAATAATCTGTGAAACGCTACCTGCTAGTTGTGAGCTGTTAGCCCGAGTCCAGATGTTTTATGGGCATGTTTGCATTGCATTCACTCTGTGAAAATGCGCTGTGTAAACAGAGTTTGACTGGGCCTTGGTGATGGGTCCCTCTCCAAGCCTGCTTGTATTTCAGCCCCAGTGTAAACACTTCCTGCTCTGGGTGGCAGATGACGTTTGTTTTTCATAGCAGATCCAGTAGCTGGCAACGAGCTGACACTCAGATAAAGTCAACAACGTCACCTAATTTGACTAAAATTTTGGAGTGTCAGTAACTTACAGGACATGAGTATTTTTCCAAGTCAACATCCCTTTCTTTCCTCCGTCACCTTTTCCATCACTATTACCATCAAAAATACTTAATGTGTAAAAAACTCTACACTAAAAATGATGTCACAACATAATTCTTCCATTTTCTGAAGCTGTCGTCTTTGGAAATGCTATCATAGAATAAATCAGATGTTGAACTGACGATAATAATTGTAATTGTTTACTTATTATTCATTTTTTAAAGCGAGGGTTTTATTGTGGTTACAAAAACAATGAAGAAATCACTGATTTCACATATATATATATATATATATATATATATATATATATATATATATATCAGTCTATCCTTCCATTGTACCAAGCACCACGGCATTTGATAGGCTTCTTCAGGATTGTTGGTATCAGCTACTTGTTGATATGTTGATATCCTGTTGGCACGCTGGCTCCTGATGACAGAGATGCTGTGTAATTTTCTAGGTTTAATCTCCATTCGTGCCATCTTAATTTACCCTAGAGTTTGTGCAGCAGGCGTCTTCAGGCCTTCCCCTCCAGCCACCCACCGAGAGGCTTAAAGCCCGCTGCCAGTGTTGTCATCATCATGATTACCGCTGTCATGGTTACCGTTGTCATGGTTAAGTTACACATGTTGTGTCCCGAACTCGAGCACTTGCACTCTCACTAGCCATAAAATCTGAACTTTAGGCTGCAACGTGCTTGGACACGGTACGATTGTCTAGTGTGAGTGCGCCCTAGGAGGACCACATGCAGGGCTTTCTTTTCCTTCTTGGCTGGTTGTGCCTGGTGCCAGATGACATTTGTGTGCTGCAGGCATCCTGTATACAAAATGTTAGTTTTACCCTTGAAAATAAAGGGAACGCTTAAATTTGACCCTGACACGTTCTGACAGGAGGTCATCACATTGTGATGATGGAGAGCAGAGGTACTTACAGGAAGTGATGTATGCTGCTCTGCTGCTGAGTGTTGCTGCACATTAACAACATTTTTCATATAAACCCAGAACTTCCTGCCCTTCTCCTCCCCACCTTCCTCCATCATTATCAGTGAATTTACTTTTAAGGGTCAAGACCATGGAGATGAGCCAAAAGCTGTTAGAAACTCTGACAAGAAAAACTGAAAGTTAACTCAGCACCAGACGGATGACCTGCAGGACGAAGGCTCCGACACATCATCACCATCATCATCATCATCATCATCATCATCACAATCATTATTTTGTTCCTTATCAGCAAAGTAATGAAAAGCTGCTATGAAGATGACAAATGATTTGGCCGCTGTCTGTTGAGCCTGAGTGCAGGAAGATTTGTGGGAATAAACTCAAACTGAGAGCAGCAGTTAGTGAAATAGTTCACTATGGACAGCACTTGAATTAATCTTATACATATAAAGGCTGGGCTGGACTCTGTATGATAAAGAAAATGTCCATTGAAAGACATACACATAAGGAAAAGAGTGTTCCCATACTAGACTGTTTTATCTTGCCTTGCATTTTTTGTAAATGAGTTGTGGGGTTGTGGCTCCATAGCTGCTGCAGTGCTAACACGAATGATTGATTATGCAAAGGAGAGAGTCAAAGACTAAGCTGATTGAGATAAAACATTTATTATTGTTTAAGAAGAGCAAGATGAAAGCTCTGTATGTGTGTGTGTGTGTGATAGAGACAGAGGGAGACACATGCTGTGCTTATGACTTCTGGACCTTCGTCCTTTCTTCTGCTATTTATGGGAAGATGTGACAGAGAGGCTGATGAACTCCTCACACGTCTGCTCATCCACTGACACCAGTTCATCGTGCCTCAGGAGAAACCAGAAACATCATTTTTCATGGCTGAGGGAAAATGTCTACATTGAATGCTGAGTGAGAGGATCAGCGGACATTGAAAAATGGGCATGTGAGAAAGCATGGATGGGTGGATGGATGAATGAATGATGGCTTTTTTAAAATTTTATTTCTTCATCAACACTGTCAAAGCAACAGATATGTAGACATAGACCTGCCTTTGTCAGATAGCTTGTTAATACAGTTTAATCTTGAAAAGTTAATCAAACATAATGTCTCCAGTATTCATCCATCCATCGATCTTCTCCGGCTTTATCCGGGGCCGGGTTGCAGGGCCAGCAGTCTCTTTAGTAGGGACGCCCAGACCTCCCTCTTCCTGGACACTTCCAGGAGGATCCCGGGGCGTTCCCAGGCCAGCCGGGTGACATAGTCACTCCAGTGTGTCCTGGGTCTTCCTCTGGGTCTCCTCCCAGTGGGCCATGCCCAGAACACCTCCCTAGGGAGGCATCCAGGGGGTATCAGATGCCCGAGCCACCTCAGCTGGCTCCTCTCGATGTGGAGGAGCAGTGGCTGTACTCCAAGCTCCTCCCAGGTGAAGTACAATCCTTAGTTACTTTACTTTAGTAGAAATTTTGGTTATCTATACTTTACTGGAGTAATTATTTTTCATTCTACTTTTTACTTCTGCTCCTTATGTTTTGACCCTGGGTCACGATGTGTTTGATTTTTGCTGCTCTGCTTTTCCTCCCTACCTGAGGGTGGTGCTGCCTTGCTGACTCTTTCTGCAGGTGCTGGTTGTTGGTGGTTGATTGCTGAATGGAGAATGGGAGTGGGTATTAAATGGCCACTGCTCGAGCTGCTCTGTCTCTTCTCTCGGCCCTACTCCTAACAGCACCATGCTCCGCAGTATTGTGTGTGAAACCTGTATTGTCAATTGACAATTTTTTTCCTTTTGGTTTAGCATTCCAGATAGCCATAGGGGTGGGTAGATCTTTTTGTTAACCCTTTTCCTCTGTTTATTTTATAGGGAGTCAGGTTAGAATCCTGTATTTTTATTACTTCAACTTTTGATAGGTAGGTTAGTTTCTTTCCATGCAGATTATTTTTGTTTGTCGTTTTCAGCCATGCTCACCATGAAGCTAATGCTACCATAAGTAATCTGCTGGAGTGTTAAATAAACATTATTTTGTTGGACTGCAGCTTTGTGGCCATGAACGTCCTTGGGAGTGGGGAAAGAGGGGAGCACCGGTCATGTTGCTCACGGTTCTCCTAGGCCGGTCTTAACACTTACAATTTCATGCAATTATCTGTCTTTTCTCCTCCTTATATTTATAAATGGAAGGAGTAGCAGTAGAAGTAAAGTATAAGCATGTGTTTGTTTGTACCCATTTCAACCCTTTTTGTAATGAATAATTTATCAATAAAGGCTTTTAATAACATGCTTCTAAGTTTTACACCATTACAATACTTATAGGCAACTAGTCATCATATCTCCCACTCCATGAAAACACATGTTAATGGTCTGTAGTCCTTAATGGTCTAGAAATCAGAACCCTTTTTGTTTTTACTTGAGTAAAAAGCTTAAGTTGATAGTTCAGCTTGTACAGAAGTATTTCTAAACTAAATAAATGTGGATAATTTTGACACCACTGTCTATGGCAGAGTGAGTGTCCGCACATGCAGAGTGCAGTGATTAAGACGCACAATGTGCATGCACGCACACACACACACACACACACACCCATCCACTCACGCATTGCAAGCTTTTAAGGACATTGAAGTGTTACAGAGTGTTTGGTAAACAGCTGAGGTGAAACAGAGCGAGGTGTCAGAGTAAGTCAAGCAGAGCTGAGTCTGTATGTGTTATGTGTGTGTGTGTGTGTGTGTGTGTGTGTGTGTGTGTGTGTGTGTGTGTGTGTGTGTGTGTGTGTGCGCTTGTGTATGTGTGTGCATGCTTTTAATCACTCGAAGTGAAGGAAGCAGTCATCCCTCTCACAGGTCCTCCCTCAACCCCTGACAAACATAAGGAAAGTGAAAACCTCAAACCTGTGACCCCTACAAACCAAAGATGACGGTGTAAGAACCACAACATGTAAAACCCTCCCACAGGTAATCATGGGAAAATCTGCGCGTATGCCTGTAAGTGTCTGATGTAATCCATACTATCAGCACACACAGGTTATCTAACTACAAGCTGTTATCAGTGCCCACTGTCTCTTATCTACTAACGAGTTGAAGACTGAGCATCTGCCAACTCAACCCTGTGCAACGTTAACCAGTGTCAGCGAGTGTGTTTGTGTGTGTGTGTTAAACCAGCGAAAAACAGCAGTAACCTTAAACCAGGCTTAAATTTTTACTATAATGTTGAAACAAATATGAGTAACTTAACATGTAAATGAATATAATTGCACTAATAATCAAAAATCATTCATACATACATGATTGAAAAACAAAATGTAGTGAATGTATTAGGAATGTAATCAAAAAATTTAAAAACAAAAATCTCAGTTGTAGCTGATGGCTAATGTTGCTATATTGCTAATTTGTCTTACTTTAACAGAACAAACCTGTGTGACATGAATCAGAGAGATGTTGAATTTAGTTCTACCTAACTAAGGCCAAGCCAACATAACTTAAAATAATCAATATGTATCAATTATAAACCTAAAATTCTATCTCTAACTTACCTCCTGCTTCCACTTCCCTCTCGTCCACATGCTCTTGTGTGACACTCACACAAACACACACAGTTTTAATTACAGCTGTGTTAACCCTCTATGACCCGCACTCTGCTCGTCTGCTGCTCTGCTTCATTTCAGGAAGATGACAGGTTCATTAACCTCGGGAAGCCGCTCTGCCCAACATGTCTCTCCTCTCCTTCCTTCCTTCCTTCCTTCCTTGTTCCTCTTTACTCTTCTTGCCCTCTTCTACCAATACCCCAAAACCACATCCTTGCACCTTTATAAGTTAAATCTGTTCATTTTTCCCTTGATTTGACTCTGTTGTGTCTCCTCCAGGCTGGTCTTCACCTCCTCCCTCCACTCCTAAATCTACTCTACTAGACACACAGGAGGGTCAAAGGTCAAGGTTCACAGCATGACACCACAAGGTACGGGCAACACCTCCCTGGAGGCCGCTCTGAACACACACAGACACACACAGACACACACACACACACACACACACACACACACACACACACAGATTAAGGTCATGTTACAGTGAGTATATGAGCATAACCTTTCTCTGTTTGGCTTTTTTTGTTTTCTTACTTGATCTCTCACTCACACACTCACACTCATTTACACACTCAAACACTCTCATGCCCACAGACGTGCACACACACACATGCAGACACACAGAGAGGTCACATTCCTTCATGTTTGAGTAACACTTTAGCAAATGTCTTTCAGAAAAGAATTGAATCATTTTTGACAGATTCTCCAAAGCAAGGTGTGAATGTTTTTTTCTCAAAGTTTATATAAAATGAGACAGTCATTGCCACACACTTCGCCTGTGTGCTGCAGATGTGTGTGCATGTTTGAGCATATGTGTGTAGGCAGCTGTCAAAATGATAATTGGATTTTTGTGCATGTGTAGGCCGAGTGCTGCCAGTTTATGTTTTTATGTCTGTCTGAGTGACCAGCTATGAAAATAAAGTGTGTGTATGTATGTGTGTGTGTCTGTGTGAGAGAGAGAGAGAAAGAGAAAGGGTCAGATAGCACACGGCTGGCTTTGTGCTGTCACCGCTATCTCTCTGTGTGCTCTCTCTTGTCTTTTACAAATTTCCCATCCCACAGGCCCACATGAGGTCAGTGTGTTTGTGTTGGACTTTTTCCACCTGAGTGTCACAAAACGATCAGCAGGGTAAACTAAACACGTGCATGTGTGTGCATGCACACACACAAACACACACACACATACACACACACTGACATGCACAAGCACCATGGCACACTAACACATACAAAATCACACAAATCACAATGGCACTGTTCTTGAGCCTGGATGCATGAATGTATTTGCACGGTCCACAGCCACTGTGGACCTGATACAGATGAAGACTACTGGGCTGAAAATCTGTGTTCTGCCTTGCTTAAGCACACTTCAGCTATACCTGCCCAGTATTAAGGATTGAACCTTTGACCCACAGGTTAAGGGCCTGGTTCTTTAAACTTTGGACTATGGATATGCGTGTTTGTCAGCAGGGAGCTGTGGTGCTATGACAGCTCAGAGTACAAACAACCAGCACTGAATTGACTATACCTGATGTTCAGCTTAAACACATAAGTAATACAATTTGATGCATGGAGAGAGCTTCTGGTGCATGGACACACAGACACACGCATGAACACACACACACACACACACACACACACACACACACACACACACACACACACACACACACACACACACTGTTTATCAGTTGAGAGGCTAGCAGAGAATGTCTCTGCAGGATGAGGGCTGGTCTCTTTGGATTCCTGCTCAGGACTGACACCGGGTCAGCTGTGACGCACACCCAACCTCCATTTGTGTGTGTGTGTGTGTATGTCTGTTTTCATTGCCCCTGAAGCTCCTGTCTGAGTATCTGCCTTGTAAACTCTTAATAGTCTCTCCACTGTTGATCCCGAAGCTACAAACGCAGCACGAGAGCCTCGTTTGACTTCATTAACTAGAGTTCACTGCTTCACTTTACTGCATGAAAACCACCATGCTGCTACTGTTACTAACACAACACACAAACATGCACGCACGCACACACACACACACACACACACACACACACACACACACACACACACACACACACAGCACTAAAAATTCTAACCACATGTCACAGGTTTCAAATTATGAGATATTTGGGTGAAAACCCACCCAGTTCTACTTTTAAACAGTTTTAAATAGCTTTTTTCTCAGATTCACAAGATGTCATTAATTGGGATTATTTCCTCCACTGGGATATAAAAATTAACAGTTTCCTTTAATTAATCACACATTTTGTTCAATCTCTCTGTTGAGCTCAGAAACAATAAAAACAGTTTAAGCTGCACTTTTTACAGAAAAACAGATCTAGCTGAAATATCAGATGCACAAGACATCATTAACTGTGGTTATTTGCTAAAGCAAAAATCTAAAGGTTTGAAATGAAATACGTCAATGTGGGGGAAATTCTGAGAAAAAGTTTCCCCTTCTCGCACCCATTGCATCACTAACATCCACGCAGCGTTTCTGTCTGCTCTAATCCTGTCGCACTGTGAATGATCGCTCAACAATCCTCTGTTCTCACTCACACACAAAGCATGAATTATAAAGAACAGCACAGCGGCCGCCTCGGTGCCTCCATTCATCCATCCAGTCATTCATGCTGCGACTGCTCACTCTGCAAACATCTCAGCCGCTGGGGCACAATGAGGCCGGTCGGCCTGAACTAATTGCTGCTGGACAGGAAACAGTTGTTGGCTTCACTGGTGCTGCTGGCTGCCAAGTGGGAAGCGATTGGGGGAAAAAAAGATGAGTGTTGCACAGATGACTTGAGAAGAGATTTAAGAGTGTGCAGTGTCTGTGTGTGTATCTGTGTGGTATTATTTCAAGCAAAGCTCTGATGTCTTTTTGCTTTGGATGGAAAAAATATTTTGTAACATCTGTCAAACATGCATCAAAAGTAGCATAAGTTGAGGAGCTTTTTTTGCCTGTCTTAAATATCTGACTAGAGGACAATCCCCTCAAAAGAAAACCTGACATCAAAATCCAAATCTCTCTGAGATTTTTTCAACAAAAGGTAAACACTGTCACAATGCATTATTAGGACTGAATCAAGGTGACGATGTGACCACATTTTCCAGATGTACTGGGACGTGATTTGAGAGAAACCATGTCATGACAATCAGCATTGTCCTCCACACTGTTCATCTGCTGATCGTCAAATATTTTCTTTTTTGCTACAGTATAAAAAGTAAGTATAAAAAGATCTGCTGCTGTCATGAAGTGAAAGCCAAGCTCAGAGTTGACTGTGAATTCACTGGGTTGACGTCACTGCACTGCTCTGAAGATCGCATAAAGGAGACATGACTTCACTGACCTGCAAAATATGTAGTGAAGTTCTCTGCAGTGAGACAATGACTCTAGCACTGACAACCTTTAACTAGGCACAGACATTCACGATATCTCAGTCAACACTGGATGACATCACTGATGAAAGCAAAACATTTTCCATGACTTTTGTGTCACATGTTGGGATGTTAACTGATGGGCACTGAACCAGACAGAGAGGCAGAGGACAGGCTGTGAAAGTATGAAGGATGTGTTTCCATGTGAAATGCGTCAAAGAAACCACACATGAGAGACAGAGCGGTTTCCATTCAGTTACTTGGTACTCACTTTACATTGCTCTCTTTCCCACTCTGTCTCTCTCTTTCTGGTTTTAAAATCAACCACAAATACGGGGAGGAAAACTCCAAAAGTTCAGTGCAAACTGTCCCTTCTGAGTCTCTCTGTTTACTTAAAGGCTCAGCTGAAAGCTGGACTGATCACACACAAAACCTGTGAATTAGGAGCTTGAAGCGTGAAGTTTCTAGATGGGAAAAGCTCAACAGCCTGCTTGGAGGTGTGGAGCTTCACTGTTTGTCACAAACAAGCATAGAGTTCAGTAAATTACTGCTACACGCCCAGATAATTCTCAGAGTCGAACATCAAGTCAGGGTGTTGCACTTCACTGCAGGAGAAGTGTGAGTGATCACACTCTGGTTCAACGGAAAATGTGAGTTTGTTACAGCTGGTAAATATTGCTCTGTCTTTCTGCTGGCCACATGATAAAGTTCTATTCATCTATGATGTGGCAATGACCCTGGAGCCTTTTCTCTAGATATTTTGCTCTTCTTCTGTTTGTCCTCATTGAGAGTTTCCCTCTCCTGTAACTGTCTCTTGATGTGATGGGTTGGTCTTCCTCTCTCGCAGATGGACCGATGCAGCTCCACCGCACAACTATGTTGCGTGCCAGTTCTGACACGGCTGCTAGAGCTGATCGTAGTCAGACTCACAGAGAAATACAACCACAGCTGAAACTTCTTAAGAGCTGAAATTGCCGGAAAGATAATATAGAAGAGGAAGAGGTTGATGAGTAAAAGAGGGGTAAATGATGAAAGTAGATGAAAAGAACCAGTAAAAATGGCAATAACAATAGCAATGAAGATTCAATAAAGAAGAAAATGAAAATGACAAAAGAAAAAGAGAAGAACAACATGCTAGAAATAAAATGACCACGGCAAAGAAATCTGAACAAGTAAACCAACTCCGCTTGTGATAAGAACAGTAAGAGTGAAGATCCAAACTTCACAGCGTCAGGTGAAGCGTTTCCTACCTGAGTAGGAGAGCTGCAGCCGAGGGCCCGTCTGGCTCCAGGCTTTGGCCTCTGGGGCGAGGCTGGAGCGTACAGGCTGCAGCCACAGCAGAGGGATGAGACACAGCATCACTGCTCGCACAGACCTGCCACCCACAGCTGACATCGGCATCCTCTCTGACTGGTCTTCAACGACAGATGAGTGAGCCCAGCCACCGGGTCACATCACACTCTGGGCAGCAGCTAACTAGGGAAACAACACAGAGGAAGATGGAAGATTAAATACCGTGAAGTGTTGGGCATCAACAATGACCATCAACAAAGCACCTTTTACCACAAGCAGCTGCCAGTGCTTGAGTCTGTGCAGACTAGAGCTGCAACAAGTAGATAATTAATCGGCCATTAATCAAAACTTTCTTAGAATAATTTCAAGAAATGCAGTTCAAATTTTATGATCTCACCATCTTATATGTGATGGTCTTAGTCGCTAAGACAGAAAATTGAATGTTGTTGAGTTGATGACAAAATAAAAGGCATTTATAGACCTGACATTGGCCTCTGTGAAACAGACATGAACTATTTTTACTGTTTTGTAAAGTAACCAACAGATTAATCAACTATGAAGATAATCATTAGTTTACATATGATGCTTCACAAACAGCTCTCACACGCAAATCTTCACAGAGAGAAAGTGTTAATGCATGGATTGTGAGGAACAAGTGAAAAATGTCCATGTCCAATTAATAAAAGCGTGCCAACAAAAGCAATGATAAGGTGGCACACCCACACACACACACACACACTGGCACACACTCTCTCTCTCTCTCCCTCTCTCTCTGTACATATAACAAAAAATGATGAGCAGGAAGTGAACATGGACCATAAATATTCAACAATAGGACAAGCTCTGATCCTGACCACTTCTTTCAATGTGTAGACAAGTTTGAAGGATCAAGAATATTACTGTTGCGGGACTGAGTGTAATATTTAGAACACATGTATCCAATAAAATGACATGAAGACTGATGCCAGTTTGGATTTGGTTACGTGACACAAAACACATTACAACAAAGTGATGAAACAAATACTCACCAATCATTCAATCCATAATTACAACTGGGAGCAGAGAGCTCTGGGAATGTCACAACAATACCGATAACGCATCTAATTGAATCACAGCACATTTATATAATCAACGAACCAAAACACAGATTTGCTTTTTTTTCTGTCTTGTTCCCTTGTTCTCTCTGCACTTTGGTTATGTCCTCAACAAGCCGGTGACCACCTGAATAAATCTCTGGCAGACAGGAAGTGCGTGTGCAGCAGGATCTGGGAGACTGTGCTAATGTGGGAACATAGTTCATGGAGGAAACGGGTCTATTCATCATTTTACACCATTGGCTATTGTGTCAACAGTGTAAGAGTGAAGTCTGGACAGGAGGTAAGAGGACAGAGGCCGGTGAGTGAGAAAAGACAGCGAGTGGTGAACTCTCGTCTCCATTTACAGTCGCATTTACATTCACTTGGCATTCATTTGGCAGAAGCTTTTATCCAACATGATAGATATAAGAGAAAAAAGAAGACGGAAAAGAAAAGTGAAGCTACAATGCAAGAGACCAAAGCGCAACACTAAATAGTTCCATAAATTCTTCAGATTAGCAAGGAAGAGCAGTTAGTAGGGAATTAATGGGGTAGGGAGTAAGAGGGGACAATGTGTTATTTTTCACAAACTCAATCTGTCATCATTTTTAAATATATATCATATATCATCAGTGAATTATGACCTATGCTAATGATTTGACACATTTTTCACCAAACACAAATCTAAGAATAGTAGGCTCGCAGGGCAGTTGCATGGCTGTCTGCCATCTTGCAACTACGGTTGCCAGCAAGGGTCATATAGCACCACTGTGTTTTCACTGTGAGCCAGCGCAAGAGATGCTGGAGGAGACAACAACGAGGCTTTTTGAGACCGTCGACCACCATAGTTGCAATATTTGATCGAAACAGGGAGGCGCTAGAGTGCACCATTTGTTTGAATGATTTCCCTCTGTCTCTTTTGTGCCTCTTGTGACGCCATAGATCCCGACATGTAAAAGTCAACCCTGAGAAAGTTTGACATCTGTCTGTGTTACTTTAATGTCCTCGTAGCTACTCTTCATAGGTGTTTTAGATGTCTCGAAGTTTGTTCATGACCATGAGGTCCATTCTATGATCCATGAGAACATCACAACAAGCTTTGATGTTCAAAACCATCTGACCTGCACTCAGTCGCTCCAATGAACCTGGAGTTGAACCACAAAGTGATTCCAGGTGTCACAGTGCAAACACATGAGGTCATCCCTGGTGAGAGCAACCATATTGGCACCATTTATCCCACTAGCTGGTCCACATCGTATTATGGATTTTAAAGGTTTGAGAGACATTTGTTGAGAGAGAAGAGACAGATTGGTGATTACAATGACCTTAGCGTGACTTGAACACCAAGCTTCAGAAGAAATTTTAAATTAGACAAGATTTATGTTCATACAGTACATCTCTGTCTCTGCATGCTCTCATTTTTCCATATTAAAATAAAGCAACTTCTAAATGTTGTGTTTTGATTTGTCATAGATCAACTTTAACGCTTCATTGCCACTAGCAGGCTAACATGGATGACTCATCGCAGCCTTTAATCCACAATTGCTTTGGCACAAAACCCTTTCAAATTAAAAGCGCCACTGTTAAATTTTAGTTTTCACAGATGAGCCTCAGTGATCCTTTCTATTACTTCCATAAGCTCTAAAAGGTCAGCCAGACACAACTAGCACAGCTTGCACAAACAAACAAATGAGAAATTTTGAAGTTGTGGCTAATAAAGATTAATGTAACTGAAAACAGGTTACATGTGGTCCGCATCTGCAGGAGAGAATTAACTTTTACAAACATCAAACAAACACCAGGCAAGACTCGTGTCAAGACAAAAACCTATCATCTCATCTTTTTTGTGGTGCATGTGAATAAATATCTACCACACCATGCCTATTATCGTTGTTTTTACATGAGGCCTAATACGAGATGCAGGTTTGACAACATCACATGTTTCACATCATCATTACTCACTGGGTTCAATGCTTGACTCGCGGAAATGACCTCTGTAGAGCTACATGTCAACATGGAAGCAGGCAGGAAACAAACTGTGTATTCCTCTCTGCTCATCCATCATACATTGGTAGTGTGTGTATATGTGCGTTTTCACATGCGTGCTCATACATGTGTGTGTGCATCTGTGTGTGTCTTCTGACAATTTGTGTCTTTTTGTTGGATCAAAATCCAGGTTAACCGGAAGAATAATTCACAATACTGTACAGTATCGTAAAGTACCACGTGGTATATTAAAGTATAATGAAGCACAGTATTATACAGTGCAGTACAGCATTGCATAATGAAGTACAATCCTTTCAACCCAAAAATAATAACATGAAACAACCACTGTAACTATGTTCTTGCCTGTGCTGTGTCCACATCACATCCTCTGGTATCAACTTGGGCCTAACATGAGCTTGAGTTGACATCAGGTAACAAAGCACACAACTACCTTAAGCTCTGACCTCAGTGTGTATAAAATGTAGACATGTGGAGCAATTACATGACTATTTCATTCAAGTGTACTACTTTCTTCACATGCACACAGAGACAATATTGTTGTGGAAAACAGTTCCCATGGTTATCAGCCTGACCCATCTTTATTTTCTCTTCCTGTTGCCCCCACAGAGGGTGAGGTGGTCTAAACAATGGGTAAACAAAACAAAGGTTTACAGCTGTGTGTGGACTTTATCATTACACTCACTTAAATACAGTATAAAATGACACAATTACATGTTTCTGTTTATCTGTCCAGTTTTCCTCGCAGATGTGTGATAAAGAGATGAAGAAAAGGGAAAAATGATGAAGACTGAAACACACTGAGGTTAAAATACAGAGAGGGTAAGGAAAGAAATACATAAAACACCCAGAGCCTCAAATAGAGGAAGAGATACTCTATCTCACATCCTGTGACACGATTTTCCTGAAATAAACCGGCTTTGCTCCAAAAACTCTTCTTTGTGTAGAGCTTCCTATGTAAGCAGCAGGACCAGTTTGTTTAAATAAAGACAAAATAAGAAGTCTAAAATGGATTTTCTAAATATGGACAAACAACAGCCCAAAAACATATCAGACGTTAAATTTCAGAGGAAAGATTTCAGCTTCCATGCTGGACAGCGAGTGAGCCCTGTTGTGGTTCAGGTTCATTTTGCTCCATGCATGCCTGTATTTCAATTTAACTGCTAATAAAACTGTTTCTCTTCACTCTGATTTCACTCTAAATTCAGTTGCAGCTCCAAAAATGTATTTCAACTGTTGGGCTAAAGGTCTTTACTATGTTAAATAAAATAGGGTTCCTGATAAGAAACAAAAGCACACATATATATATATATATATATATATATAGAAAAATATATATATATATTGAAAAAAAAGTAAATAAGTAACTTCAGGTGTCATATAAACCAAACCTACAGAAGCAGATGCATGGTGAGGACTGACTGCTCTCACTTTTCACCCGCCTTGTAAAATCAGAGCCTCTGAATGCTTCGGATACTTTCTCTGACCTCCATCTCCCCGGAGTGCTGCCGGGGATAAAACCGAGCGTATCTCGCCACTACTCCAGGGATTACATCCGCTTTATCGTGTTTATAGGAGGACGAGGTGAAAGCGTGGCCACCGGCGGCGAGAGGCTCATTTTAACTGTTCAGCTGATTTACCAGTGGGATACCATTACTCCCAGCAATTCTTCTTCTACTGTTTCATGGTTTGGTATTTATACTGTCACATCTTTCCCTTCCTCCTTGCTCTTGTTTTTCATTTCTCTAATCCTCTCACTTCATCCTTTCATCTCTGTCTCAGCTGTCTACCTGTGCTGTCACCTTCAATCTCTCCTCCTCCTAAATGTCTGTCAGCCAGTGGATGTGACAGCTTTATGTCTCTGTCTTTAATCCTCACCACTGATTTACCTTCTCGCCTCCCTCCATCCATCCCTTCCCACTCATCCCTCCTGTCTTCCAACAAGCTAATATCTGTTTTCTTAATCTGCCTGAGGTCTCTCTATCAGGATCACTAATCTATTCCGGTTTCTCTCAACAAACTATGCAAATATACTTCTCTCTGCTCAAACCCGTGCATCACACTTCTTGTCTATGTCATGTCTATGAATCCACACAAGCTAGAGATAAGGACATTCAGTTTGGGATTTTAAAAGATGCATATCAACGTCTTTTTTTAACTGCATCTCATTTCTGCAGAAAACATACTGGCATCGCCAGATCTCCAGGCTTTATTGATGCCATCCTACAGTGTGGTCTTAAAAATGAAGCCGTAACTGAAGGGAATGAGACTGAACCCAAATGTGACGCATACAAGAAACACACAATGAACTGAAAAGAGCAACTCAAACAAGAGCTACTAAATCCAAAGTGTGCCAAACATGAAACAAACTGAGACAGACACACTCAAAGTCTCTCGACAAGAAATGAAAAACTAAAACTGATAAGTTTTGTGTATTACTATAAATTAACACACTATAAACATCTGAACTGATACGAAACAATCACATTTCAATCAAATTTTAGCTCACCTTACCCTTTATTCCCAAACAACTAACCCTAACAAGAACTGTCAAGGATTTCAAGAAACAATACAAAACTTGCTTTTGTCATTTCAACTATGAGGAACCATCCACAGAGAGTGAAAACCATATTGATGGTGATGATGCCACACATAGGACAGGACAATGAGAGATGCACATGTACACATACAGACCACAACAAATGATGACACAAAATATTTCAAGTATGCAATTATAAAGTAGCGCAAAAGACAAAATTATATGTAAAAAAAAAAAATTGTACCATCTTCAATTTCCTACTCTAGACATGTTTTAAGAAGCAGCTTGAACTGACTGGGATGTGGGAGGAGGTACAGACAGGCTAAGGATTGTGGTATCTCACTGTAAAATGAAAATCTCTGCAGCTCCACTCTGCAGATCCACTCGAGCAGAACGTAATATTTCTCACTGATCACTGGTTATGCCAGCAGAGATCGTGACAGTAAAAGCACATGTGGAAAGTGGACGAACAGAGGAAAATGCTGGTAAAAATCTTCAAACTTGTCGAAGTAACTCTGTGACAGCTGTGTTCTAGTGGTTAACAACTTGGATTTGTAACCCAAAGGTCACAGTTCAAATCCCCTGAGTGCTCCTGAGCAAGGCACCTCTACCTAACTGCTCCCCAGCAGCTGTGAAGACAAAAATTTACTGAAGGGAACCTCCCAAGGGATGAATCATCCAAGGGTTAATGGGATGAAGAACTATCAATTATAATCATCTTATTGTTTCTAGAGAGTAATAGAGCAGACAGTTAGGAAGGAGGAAAATGTTTGACAGAGAAATTTGTCAAATTTTCTTTTCTTTGAGCAAGTCATTAACTTATCATTTAATAACAAAAAGTCAATTTGTTTCCAGAAATATGGTTGAAGATTTGAATTCCAAACTTTAAGTGAACTGGAAAATTAAATAAAGAAACCAGTTGAAACCATCTCACAGCAGTAAAGTATTTGGGAGTTTCAGGCCTACTTTCTGAAGTGGAATGCACACGTGCGTGCATGTGCACGCGCGCACACATATTGTTGTCCAACATGTGCAAACACTCAGGTGGATGGAAATGATAAAAGCAGGAAGATTATGAGACAGTAAATCAGAGACTTTCTCCAACATTGCAGGGGGGAAGAATTTCTCCTCCACGCAACTGCACTGATTTACTCCATGACGCCACTGATGCATTCTGTCAAGGTGAAAACATTCCCAAGGAAAACACTGGCTGTTGGGCATAAGTACAATCTGTAAAAACCTGCTGGTAATCATTTGTAAAATGCATATAGGAACAGTCTATCCTTCCTGCTCCGTTATTGATGGTGTGCATTTCAATCTGTGCACAATAGAGGAGGAACCAACATGACAGTAGCAAAATAAAATGTCAGAGCACTGTATCCTCCACATGTTCCCCCCACGTCTTCTCCCTTCTTCCTCTCATCTCCCTCTCAATGTGCTGCTGTGATATTGTGTTACAGAAAGGATGTATTTAAGGATCCAAAATCTCCATCCATCTGACTGTCTGTCTTGTTTTATTTTCACAGCTTCAGTCAAATCACACAGGTTATAAGTAGTGCGTGTTGATATGTGTGCACATGTGTGTGTATAAATTCCACTGCAGTGATGACTGTAGAAAATCAAGTCAATACCTGGAGCAGGAAATGACTTCACATCGCTCTGGGAGCAGTGATATCCTTTTCATTTGTCTCAGGTAAACGAAAGAAGACATTTGTTTGGCTCTTGTGCAGAAACCGTGTGAAGCTACAAGAGTTTGGGGACATGGACAGAGTCTCTGGTATATTGTATGGTTAGCGAGAGCTGTTGAAGTCATAACAAATGTAAATTACTTTCTGGGGTGTTTTTCCCCTCTGAGGAGGAAATTATTGCAGCATTCTTGATCCACAGTCAAACACATAAAAAGCTCATTTGATTGGAATTCATGGCAGCCAGGACCTGCAGTGGACACAGACCTGCTGCTTCTGGGTATACACACATTTCAACAGGCAATATCTAAGCATTTAAAGCACATAACACATTTAACTGTTGGATTCATCAGGGGCTCAGCGTCTTTGTGCAACTTATTTTCAGCAGTCACCCTGAGATAAAAATCTGTCTCCATTTCAGGCGACTGTGTTCTTAGAGGGAATAACAATCAATCATATAGGATTCCACTCTGTAAACTTGGAGAGACTCTGGGATCAAATGGTGCTCTAATTTGAAAGTTCATTCGCCAAACACATGCCAGGACATGATGAACTCTTGTCTGAGTTTGGCTTTGTCAGTAGGACTTTTGGTTCCAGTCCCATTGTTTCCAGGGGTAAAAGCTCCTCTGGCCTGGTTCACTGCTCCGAGATGTGACTTTAGTGTCATGCTGGAAGACGTCAGACGCTCCACAGGAAAGCAAAACAACATTCTTGAATCCAGGACAAGAGGGTGAGTGCCGGTAAAAAAATTCTCCTACAAAGTATGAGCGTTTGACTTGCTCTTTCACAAAGACAAAGTTTAAAAAAACAGAGGTCTTTATTTCTTTGAATAAACAAAGATAAACACAATTATTTATGCCCAACAACAACAAAACTACTAAATAAATACCCAATGAGAAGGATCATGTGGCAGATGAGGGTCAGCAGGAGAGCTGAACATTAATATAAAATCTACAGGATGATTTTTCTTTTTAGAATTTCCTTGTTGTTGATGAATCCAGAACACAGAAATGTGAGATGCACTCAACCCGCTGCGAGATGATTACTGAAACCAGAGCCAGATTCTGCTCTTAGAGGATAAAAAAAAGCATCATTCATGACCAGACAGGTGTGACTAAGCTGGTAAATCTGAGACATTTTTCATCTGAAAAATGATATGTTTGTGGTTCGTTTATAATAAATATTTAATGTATTTAAGGTACCTGCCACATGCACAGACTGCAGTTATTTTATGTCTCCAAACTGGGGCAAACAGTTGTCACCCTGTTAGCCTACACAATTCACCAAGTGTACAACAAAATCAATCACATAAAAGGTGACAAACGGCAACTGGTCATTTCAGTAGGTAAACACTTGATTCTGAGAGTGAAAATAATCAAAGACCCTGTAACTCAGGGGGCTTGCGAAGTTTGAAGATTACTTTAGTGAAATCAAATTTTGTGATATAGAAAAGTGGATTTTTGTTTGTTTTTGTTTGTTTGTCAATTGTGGCTTTCAAAACTAGAATTGTGCCAAAATTTGGCACTGGCAGGTCACACAGAAAAAGTAAAATTAGAAATAGAAATTAGTACTCTGCTTGAAGCTACTGTGCAATTCCAAACCTGGTTATTTAGATGACACATCTAGAAATGGCATAATTTCAACAAGTTGAGCAGAGGGCCACAGAGAGCAGAGGAAGAGGAACTCGGACAGTGTCATGAGAGGACAGCAGTGGTCTGAACTGGCCACAGTCTTGACCGGAGATCGAACCCCTGTGCTTCAGTCTAGTGAACTGCACAAACAAAGATCGGCTTCATTGTTACGTGTTCATAACCTCCCAGCACATGGACAGATGAGGCATGGTGATACGAATAAACACACTGGTTTTATATTCAGATGAAAGACTTCGAGGTCAAGCGAGCGCCGCACCCGGGACAAGTGCATGTGCTGTTTTTCCATCGGGATGACTCGAGCCGAGAGTCAAGACAAACAAACGGCGCTATGGGAACTGGGCCGCACTGTACAAGGAATTCTGGGAATAGGAAACTCTTTTCAACATCTCTCTCTCTCTCTGTCTCTCTCTGTGTGATGGCTGCCTCTCACTCTATCTGTCCAAAGTCTCGAGGAAATAGTCGGTCCCCCTGGGGAATTCTGGGAAGAGGAAAACAGCTGATGTCATCCACTTCCAGATGGCAGAGCGAGGAAAGAGTAGGAAATGGGCCTCTTGATTCTTACAAAACTTTACACATCCTTTAAGTTAGTCACACGCGCTTTCTTCAAGAACACTGTGGGAGAAAAAGGATGTAATGATCACACCTGCAGCCCGTGGCTGACCTCACTGGTTGACCTCACTGGTCCACCTCAGCAGCTCCAGCTGCCAGCTCCAGTCCACCAAGCAGGAGGAGAAACATGAGTTTGAGACGTTTGAGACATGAGACGCAGCATGTCGTAAACTGATATCTAATGTAAAAGAGGAAGCTAATCAGAGTACTACATGAGTAATATGTTCTTTCTGAGCATTCAGTAAAACTTTATCCCATATGTCTACTGCTTTTTATGCACAGAAGAAAAGTTGTGTCATACCAAACCCAGTACACAGCATCATTGCATTGCAAATGCCTGCTTTATATTTAGTCTTAGACCTACACCAAAACTCTTCTCTATCTCACTATTTTAGTCCAAACATGTTATGATTAAATCATTCTGCCTGATGAGGATGATCGAATCTTGGCAAAAGTAGCTTAAAATAAAGAAATGTACCTTCCTTGATGAATAAGAGTGCCCGTCTGCACAGGATGGCATGAATGTCAAAGGCAGCATGTTTCTCCATAGTATCATTCTCTGAAATGTCTACACAGTTGTAGGTTTGGGGTCTGACATGTTTATTTTTTCTGTGAGCATATAAATTGTGGTTTACTCCTTCAGGTCAAGCAGGGATAAAAAAATAAAAAAAACATGCTAAAATCTCTGTATTTTGATTAACGTCCCATCTCATCTCAGTAACGAAAACAAATATAAATTTCATCACAGCTTTATTATCAAACATCTACTTTTAGCTCATCTTGTCATGCAACTAAGTCGTTGATTAATATTTATCATTCTTCTCTTTCTTAACAAAACAAACATACAGTAGATTCATACAGACATTTAAAGTCCCCAGAGAACGAATCCTGGTGGCTGTGCTCGTTTTTCAGCTCTGACGAGTATCTCTAAACTTTCACTACAAGCTCTTTCCTTCAGTCTAAACCTCAAACAACACAGAATGGAAAAGACCTCACTATGTTTCAGAGGGTTTCAAACTACAGGTGTGGCCTAAAGTTCCACCAAAGTGTGTTTTCTGCTGAATAAAACATTGAGTTAATGTGTGTGTGTGTTTGTAATCACTCATGTGCAGTATGAATGATGCATGGGCACTGCCTGGTGAGATGGATGGCTGCTTTAATGTCTCAGCCGCTGCCTCTGGGGTTTGTGGAAGGGTGGAGCGAAAAGAGCCGCCGGACAGGAGCCTTGAGTTTGTTATTGTCCCAGCTAAAATCAGTCCAGAGGATTTTTATTTTCCACTGGAGTAGTGTGCATGTGTGTGTTTACATTTAGTCATTTAACAGATGCTTTTATCCAAAGAGATGTACATAAGAGAAACAAACAAGCAAGCAACATCACAAGACAATGAAGTGTCACAATACAGACTCCTCTGCATTCTGCATTCTTCCCACCACCATGGGATGAGAGTACAGTACGTAAGTACTGGTAGAAGAGCAGAGTTTAAGTACTGGTTAAGAGGAAATACCTAATGGGATTATGATAATGATTACAGGTGAACTATCTATTAACTACCATCCAGTTACAGACTCTACAGCTGGCCTTTCTAAATAAAGGCTTATTACGAAGTTATTTTCAATTTTATTTTGGAATGTCTTTAATTTCTTTTCTTTTAAAAAAAAGTTGATATGATTAATGAATGTATGAATGTGTGTGCCTCTGTGCACTTGTGTGTGAGTGTCTTTTAACAAAACTGAAAAAAGTACTTACAGCTCAACATCCAAAATCCATGACACTCTCTGTTGGTGCTTTCACCCACCCATGGCTCTGGGTCTGTTTCTGTTGTGAGGTGTCAGATCCAGCCCGTGTTCACTGTTCTCTATCATCAACAAATTCTTTGTTTCTGTCTTCTTCCACCTTCTCCCCCACTCTCATCTTCGCAGATTAGATTGAAAAGAGGTTCAGGTTGAAGAGGTTTCAGCTGAGAATCCATCCTTTAAAGGTCTGAGTCAATTTATTAAGGGTCAAAACACACTGACCAATTGAAAAGTAGGAACCAGAACCAGCACAGAGCCTGGACAGCGTGAAAGCCCTGTCTGTCTCTCCCTTCCACGGGGAACACTACGACTGAGTGTCCATATTTGCTGGAATGCCCCTTTAATGGCCGTACCCTGAATCCAGTCAGTACTGACATATTGCAATAACACTGCGGTCCATATGTTGGTCTGAGCAGTCAATAAGTCTTCACTCCTGGCTGAAGCTCAGAATGGCCTCAAATTCCAATCAGTCAGAAGGGACCTTTAAAGGTCGGCATGCAGCGACAGCACAAAAAATAAATTCAGTTTACAATCGACTACAGGGAGATAAGGGCGTGTTCCTTACGCATACACCTGAGTTATGGTTTCAACTGAGATTCATTGATTCACAGTTGTGAAAATGTGTGGTTTTTATCAGTTTAAAAGAAGTTCCTCATTCAAAACGCTGTGAAGGTGTTCAACAATTAAAGACCAATGTAATTTACTTTCAATTCAGTAGCACAAAATGCTTTGAGCGCAGCTTCGATAGAAACACTCTCAACTACTTTGAATTCTACGTGTGAATACACGCGAGCGCACACACTCGGCCTCTGACTGATGCCACACACGCAGCGCTCTTTAGATTGACATGCACTGCGACAGAAAGTAGTCCCCCCTCATTAGACGTCTTAGTGAGCAGTGAATGGAGCACCTATTCACTGGAACGGCTGGGAACACTGGGACCAGCCGAGCAAAAAAACAACGAACCAGCGGGGAGGGAACCACACACCAGCAGACCCTCCTGACTCGACCCTGCTGCCACAAAGACAGAGAATGTGTGTGAAGCTTAAATTTCAACCCTTGTGTGCCCTTGCTTTTCTTAGTTCTCCACCTCTTCTCCGTCCTCTGCTTCATTCCAGTCTCCCCCCGTCTGCTTTGTGAAAAAAAAAAAAAAAGAGAGAGAGAGCCCTCTGAGAGAAAAGCCGCCTTAATTCCCAGTGACACCTGCCAGTCCAAGAGGGGGGTGCATTGATACGAATGCATCGGGATCTGGTCTTTTGAGTTAAGTCTATGATTGTGAGGATTTTAGATGGCGTAGACAGAGAAGACTGTTAAATAAAGAGTTGAGCATATCCTTCAAGGTATGGTGTGTTCATAGAACAAGCTGGAACATAAAAGTACAGGGTGCAGGAGAAAAGCACCCACCAGCTTGTGACAAGCATGGTGTGACACAAAGCCAGGCCATCAACCCCAGAAAACCAAAAGGTGAACAGCAATTTGTTCTGGAAGACCATCCAATTTTTTTTTTTCATGAAAGTGAATGAGGTGTTTTCATGTCTGTATAATGTTAATAAGACAAAAGTACACCACATCTTTATCTGGTTAAGGTAATCGCTGTTTATATGGTATGTCTCATTCAGAGTAATGTGTTTCTGGTAAAGCTCAGAGTACAGCTATCCATGTAAATAAATTCATTGTCTTCTGTTTATTGTTCTATTTAGCTGCGGGTGGTGGACAAGTGGATCTCATTTTAATCGGACTCATGGAGCAGTTTTGTGTTTACTGCATCCACAGCATGCAGTTCCAGGCAGTGTTGAATTAAACTAAACCTAAAGTGACCTCTGGGAAGCTCCAGCAAACAGTTTCAATCAGAGGAAGTGAAGCAAGTGGATGAATCACTGGTTTACGGCACAAAACACCCCAAATTTCCTTATGTGTCATATTCCTGTATGATACAATTTAGGCGTGTGCGTGAAACCCCCAGATTGCTGAACTCATCGGACCCTGGTTTTCAAAATTAAACAAAATAAAAAACGATTTCATGGAAGTGGCCCGGGAGAGGAGAGTCGCCCCTGCGACCCAGACCCAGATAAGAGGCTAATAACGAGACGAGATGAAAACAGATTTCATAGATGAATGTGTTCCCATACTCATGTGTGTGCGTGTGTGGGCATTTGTTCCTTGGGACAATGCCGTTCTATAGGGGGAAGTGGAGTGAGTGGCACTCACTGTGCGCACGTCATTGTGTTGCAGCCCAGGTTTATTTGGTGCTGGTGGAAGCAGTGGCGCTGACGTGAAGTCACTCAAGACAATGGGACAGCTTCCCTGCCTTCTGGCTGGACAACAGTTTTGCAGTCCTTTCTTAGGTGCGGGTTTTCTTCAATCCCTCAAACTACAGAAATGAGGATAAGGTGAGCTCACCTGGACGGTGATTAAGGCTAAGGTTTGCTCACACCAGAACCCATGCACTCAACTGTTTATTACTTTATAGTTAGGGACTGATATATCAAGTTAAGAACTTGTGGCTTTGAAGCCTTTAAAGCAGGTGGTTAGAGGTGAATGGTTATTGGTTCTCCAGTTTCCCTCTGAGTCCAAAATCATGCATGTTTAGACCAATTGGAGACTCCACAATGGACTGGCATCCTATCCCAAGTGTATACACTTGCCTGTGTTCCCTGACTTCACTTTGGTAGGATCGGCTCCATTAGACCCCTGGGATACTATTACCGGTACAAAGTGGGTAATGTAAAGCGGATGAATAGATGAAACAAGCCTCAGGTGGTTGTTCAGAAGCTGCCATTCTTTATGCCTTCAGCTTGCAGTGTTATGTGTGGATACTTGGTTTGAACAGAGTCACGAAAATCATATAAGACCACACGATTCAAAACTTGAGTCACACCCAAAAGATCAGGTTAACCTTCCATTAATAACAATAAGAAAACACAGATGACCATCACTGAAGAAAACTAAGTGCTAAGTACGTCAGCCAGATTTACTGCAGTCGCTGTGAAGAAGGAATCTGAATCATTTCAGCTGTGTGTGATGCAGTGCGACAGGTCACAGGGTCAAATACCAGCCAATACATCAGGCAAACCTCTGGAGTCACATTAAACCTTCATGGGCAGGTTGGTGAGCTGCCAAAGAGGCCGACAGGGTGGAGATATGTAGCAGAGACTCCCAATGTGTGTGTGTGTGTGTTTGTGTGTGTGTGTGTGTGTGTGTGTGGGAGAGGGAGAGAGACCTGTGTCTCTCCTGCGTGTTTCCATCCTGTTAATCTGTGATCTAAATCGCTGCAGAGATAAGATATCAGAGGAGAGATAACAGACTCCCACTGTCTCCACACCCTGCATAGATCTACAACTGTGGCTCATTTCCAGTCCAGGGCTGAGCCTTCTTACTCATAGCCAACATGAGACAGGTGCTAACAATAATGTTACAGCCATGAGAAAACTTTTGGTATGCAGTTTATGAGTAAAATTTTTGAGTTCAAGTTTTTTCAAGAGTTTTCCTTGTACATACTCTAAATTCAAGTCATGAAAGAAATACAGTCATAATCAATCACCCAAATTTGTTCTGCAACTATGATCATCAAACTCGTCGAGAGCTCAGCACTAGGCCCCCAGCAGGACACATACAGTCAGAACTGATCCACAGTTGACGCTGTCTCTGCTGTTGTCCATGAAACCCTCACACATTTGGAAAATAAAGTTATGTGCTGCTCCTGTTTCTGGACTTGGCTGTCAACACTACGAATGTCCCACTGTCTTTGGATTTTCTGACCAACACATGCCAAACTGTTAAAGTGAATAATATCATCTCTCACAGCTCACTGTGAAGACAAGCATCAAACAGACATCATCATAGTGGTGGGGAACCAATGGGGATGAGTTAACACACAGCCAGCAAGTGGATGAGCTCAGAACCTGAGAAGAACCTCATTCTCCACACCAGAAAAACCAAAGAGGTAATTGTGGACTTCTGTGGGTCTGGCACAGCCATCCTCCTCTCTACATAGACAGTGCAGCTGTGGAGACAGTACCCTCTATCAAATACCAGGAAATACATCTCACCTGAAGCTAGCACAGCAGCTCAAACATCAACACAAACAGAGGAGGAAACTGAGGAGGGAGGGGCTAAACATACGCATCCTGCAGACATTTAACAGGTGTGTGGTAGAGAGCACTGCACCCGACTGCATCACTGTGTGGTATGCAGGCTGCACAGTGTCAGAGAAGAAGGCTGTGCAGTGGGTGGTCAGGTCCAGGACCACCAGGTACAGCTTGACATCCCTCTCAGTAATTTACACCTAAAGATGCATGGACAGAGACTCCACTCACCTTGGACATGGCCTAAGCATCATCCGGGCCAAGACCACCAGGCTGACAAACAGCTTTTAACCAGATGCTGTGAGAACAACAAACAGCTCGACACTGCCCGGTGTACTCTGCTGAGAATTCAAACATTCACTGACATATTTTGGTGTCGCCAGGCCAATCTATTAATTTTTTCATTTTTATATATTTGTTAATATTTAATGCGATGAAACTGAGAGCTGAAATCTTTATTTCGTCGTACATTCCTTCCTTGATTAATGTGGATAAAATTTCTGTTTCTGTCAACAAAGTCTTGGCTAGTGTGCTGAAGCTGATGAAGAGCTTCTCACTGTCGAACTACAACTCTCTCTTTACAGGGGTCTTTCCTCTCATAGTGTCAGACACTCAGAAATAAGAGCTCTGAACTGGACCTCTTCCAAAAACTGATGCCTCCATTAATCCTCTTTCCGTAGTAATTTAGAAGGCAAGTAATGGAAACACAGACCACAGCAGAGAAAATTTAGCAAATTCTAGAATAAAACTCAGCTTGTTCAACAACACACTCACATGCGCGCACACACACACACACACACACACACACACACACACACTTGTTTTTAACAAGAGGGAAACAAAGCTAAAATCACCTAGAACTCCAAACTGGACAATGTTTGACAGACAACAGTTGTTGATAGACACACTCCTGTAACAGCTGCAGTAAAAACAAAAAAGCCACTTGTTTCTTACGACTTTTGAAAGGGAAAAGTGTCACAAACTGTGAAGCTTTTGTGTGTGTTTAAGTAGAAGACATTAAAGTCAGCTGCAATTGTGTCCTTTGATTTGAGGAACAGGAAGCAAATAAAGTTTCTGTGGGAAACGGAAAGAATTCGGCCGAAGTTTTAAAGGACAAGTTCAACTTGTAAATGACAAGAAGTATGTGTGTGTCCATATGTGTGTGCGTGTCACTCTCAGATGTGTCTCCATCAGTATTTTAAGTTTCTTTTGCATAACATATTATGTTGCTGTCATTTGAAAGTAAGAGTAAGTAAATTGCATTACAATATTACATTACATCCTCTAAAGTGTATTGTGTGCAACTAGATTTGTGTCACTCACTAGATTTGTGTCAGTTTCTTTGACCGAAAATAACAGGCTGTACCTCTGTAGGTGACAAATATGCGCTGAAAAGAAACTGAAGAAATGTAGGAGACTATATATTCTAAGGCCTCTGAAAATGTACCTACTCAGTTTGAGATGTTCAACAAATCTCAAGTATTCTGTTTGAAGCTGTGACTGTAGAGTTCTTGTTTCATTTGTCCTGGCAGTGTGTGTGTGTGTGTGTGTGTGTGTGTGTGTGTGTGTGTGTAAGGGAGAAGGGTCTTAGTTTGTGTCTGGCCACATGGTTTATGATTTATGTTGAATTTTCAGCAAATGAACAATGTGTGAAACCACCACAGCCTGGTGACCTACAAAGCAGACCACCCCCAAAGAGCTGTTTTAAATTTGTGTTTTTGTGTGTGTGTGTGTGTGTGTGTGTGTGTGTGTGTGTGTGTGTGTGTGTGTGTATATGTGTGTGTATATGTGTGTGTATGTGCATGTGTAGGAGAGAGAGTGTGTGTGTGTTTGTTTCTGTGTGTGAGTAACAGTTAAGTTCCATCACGCACCTGCACACCCCCTCAAGCGTGTTAAACCTTCGGGTAAAGAGATACAGAAGTTGGTTATAGAACTTGGTTGGAAAACCAAACATGTAAATCAAATTAATTATGAGAGAAAAGCTGTCTTAATTGATTGGGCACGGCAATGTTCTGAGAACTGTGGAGTGATCTGAGCTCACTCTCAGTTTGATGAGGCTGACCAGTCTCATGAAAGCTGTCTGTGAGGAGACAGAATAAGATGGCTAGAGATAGAGATGCTGAAATGTGTATCAACATTTTCACCTGCTCATCGACATATGGGTGAAATTGGCTTTAGAAAACTGACAGTCATCAGTGTAGGTAGGGCCAGACTTTATACTAAGATATGATTTGTTGATATGGTTTGAAGTTGTGTTTTTTTAATGAAATTGCTGCTACTTTCCAAATTCCATGTCAAGATTCTCATCCATCTAAACCACTTTGTACCTTAGTACTATACTACTGCTGTACTATTGCAGGGATCTGTTCAATACCTAGCCATAGGGCAAAGGAAGGGAATACACCCTAGACAGGTTGTCAGTCCATAGCAGCACACACACACACACACACACCCTCCAAACAATGGCTTAAAATAAAGTCCTCAATGTCAACTACATTGTCCTGCAGTAAGTCAAATAAACGTTTCCCCAGAGGACGTGAATAAAAACAAAGCCTCCATTTTCCTGTGTGTGTGTATGTGGGCATGTGCGTGTGTGTGACTGTGTGTGTTAAGATGTACAGTGTAATTATGTTCAGTGTGTATCCTAATTTGTGACTCTCGCTGGTGTGTGTGTTTGTGTGTGTGTTTGTGTGTGTGTGTGTGTCGCGGCCTGCTATTATCATACTTCTACAGACCAAACAGTGGCCAGTGTGAAGCAGACAGTGACATACAGTGCGTGCAGAAGAATCAAGGACATGTCTCCAGGATTTATAGGTGCCTGGAAGCCATAAAGTAAGCAAAACGTGGCCTGACGAAGGTGTGAGTCAAAATACAGATGAGGCACCAACTGGACTGCACATGGCAGTTCATAATCAGTACAACTCCGCTACTACTACTAGTAGTGACTCCACTAGTGAATAAAGCAGGTAAGATAATGGATGGATGGACAGCACGCCCTGCAAATAAAATATAATGAATGACACAAACTGAATCAGACATTACAATAAACAATAGGAAACAATGATTTACATTAACTACCATAACCCTAATGAGACTGTATCATGCAGACATGTTTATTCACTGTGTTGATGACAAGATGGAGAGCGTTCATGAGCGTTGCTTGAAATTTTGTGGGATATGAAGGCTTTGAGTGGCTAAAAACATGTGAATAGATATATTTTTAACAGTTGATGTTAACAGGTGAATGAATGAAGAAGGAATATGCTTGACAAATATGTTTGTCTTTGGTAGAATGAAGTCAACTTTAGAAATAATGCTATCCAAGTAAACACAGCCCGTGTTGCCTCACAGATTTCAGTGTAAAGATTAACTGTTGCTGTTTTGACTCCACTTGACATCAACATGAATGTGTGTGTGTGTGTGCCTACATCCCTCTGTGTGTGTGTGTGTGTGTGTGCTGAGGTCATGCGGCGCCAGCGCCCAGGTTCAGATGGTCGCAGAGGGGAAGGAAGCGCTCGGCCTGGTAGAAATGCTTTATTGTTGCCTTTGTGCTGATAAGAGGTTATTAATTAGTGGTGGAGATAAACACAATAACACAATAGAGATTTGTGTGTGTGTGTGCGTCTGTGCCATGCATACACACATACTTGTGCATAAAAACAAAACTATGTTCTGCAAAATGATTTTGTATGTGTACATGTAAGTATACAAAGCTGCCAGTGTACATCTGAATTGCATCTAGGATGTTTGTTTGATACTAAAACATCTTTCTCTCAACCTCTTTTGCTTTCTGAGTGACAAAACAATCTTCTTCAATCTTCTGCCCACTAACAATAGCTGCACAGACAGCAGGACCACTAATAACCTCTAGAACACAAGCTGAAAACTCAAACTATTTGTCAAACAGTGAATTTGAACAATCACAATAAGAGATTTCACAGCAACTGGAAATGTTCTCAGTTGCTTTGAGTTAGAAGAACTGAGTAGTTTATAGTTCATTTCTTTCTAAGTCTTAAAATCCTACATCCGGATCAGGACTCTCTCAGCGCAATAGGAAATGCGAGTAGTCCAAGTATACACTGATGGTCGAACACTTAATCAGAGAACCACCATTTTTAAATAAGCCATAAATCCTGGTGTAAACACACTCCAATGAGCAGACAACTGCAACAGATCAAGGGCAATAAAGAGACATGGACCCACACAGAAATTCACTATGGTTTCTGGAGGCATAAGGCATATGAAGATAGTCAACACAAAACCAAAACAATAAGCTACAACAGATTGAAAGTCTCTGCAGAGCTGAGGGAAGTACAGTGTTCATTCTGTAGCTTCTACATTTGACCAATCATTTCCACCCTCATGTGGTTATCAATCCAATGATGATATAAATGTCTAATATAAATAAGATAGCAAAGGAGAGAGAAATGAAAGTGATTCCACATGACAAAGGAAATTCAGCAGAATAAACACTGTGCATGATGACAAAATAAGCGTTGTGTCCAAGAGACTGATTGATCGCACAATGAAGTGATTAGTGTATTTGATCTGGCAACACCAGGTCTCCTCTCTAAATAGTGATAAAACGCATTAAAATCACAGCCATGCTCATCCAAATACATTATCGGTACCTTATCTGGCTCGTTTGCTGATATTTTTGGGTTATACTTGAATAGTGTTTAGTTTCCTAAGTACAAAGAGACCGAATCAAACTGACTTTTACATCCTCCATCTGGCTGGAGCCCGTTGGGAGGTTTAGGCGGATTAAAACAAACATGTAGGGATGGATGTCTGGCTGAGACACAGCGCAACAGTCCAATAAGATGTCAAAATGCTGTTTATGCAAATGAGCTCATGTCTGTCTGGAATCAAGTGTTGACATCAGTGAAACTTCACAGGACGCAGGAGATTGTGACTGAACTTTAAAACTGATGGAGCAGTAACAGATCACGGATTCAGAGTTGTTCCTATGAGCACAAATAAAAAGATAAGCCATTATTGTCTCTTGTGCATTGATGCATGCATGAAGGACCCATGAAGGAGAGTGCCTGCCTGTGTCAATCAGAGAACAGCTTGAGAAAATGACAAGAAGAACAAGAAGCAGAGAGGAAAGCAACCGGACTTTTGGTTTACAAGTGACAAATGGTGAAACAAAGAGAATCTAGGTACGTTCAAGTCTACGCCTTGGTAGACTACTAAGACTCAGAAAGTTTAACTTTGTATTGTTTCCTATTGTTTCCGGGACAAGAAGAACAAGTCGTACACATTGATTGGTTACTTTCTTGCTGAGTCTAACTCTACATTGGCGCATTTCCCGAGACTTTTAACACACAGACCAAAATATTAGGGTGACTAATCCAAAAGCTGCCATGACTGCAAGAAGTCACAAAGGAATCATTGGGGTTGATCCTCTGGAGACCATTAATGTCCAGAAAAAAGATGTTGAGATCTTTCTTTCTGGATGGACAGAGCTTATGACACAGCACTCAGACCTCAACCCCAAGGGGTCTGTCAGTGATATGCAGATTGATTGGTTATGGATCCTCTGAGCTAAAAACTACAGATTTTTTTTAAAGATACCCTCAGCATGTGTCCTTAGCAGTGACACAGTTGAACCATGAACCCAGCATCCAGCAACTACGGACTACAACTGGGTGGTCTGCTGTGAGCCCATCAGTCAGTTTATATGTTTTTAATATTCCTTGCCATGCTGCACTTGGACTGGAAATTGTTGCAAAAATAAAATCGGACTCTCTGACTTGTCTCTCTGCTTCAGGCATTGACATCTTGACATGTGATACATCACAACATTATCTCAAAGCACTGTCTGAAAGATTAAATAAGATACGATCAAGTTAAAAACTGCATTAGCTATGAAATCACATCAATGTTCACATTTATCTTCAACCCTTCAGAGTAAGTGTGTGTGTGTGTGTGTGTGTTTGTGTGTGCATGTGTCTGTGTCAGTGTCTGTGTGTCTGTGCATGTTTGTCTATTGCCCTGTCACACACACAAACCACAAACATACACACAGGAAAGAGCAGGGGAGGAAGGAAAAACAACAAAAACACACACAGAGCATCCTAACGACCATTAACCACAATAGGAACATTCTACGCCAAGAGGATGCACACACACACACACACACACACACACACACACACACACACACACACACACGCACACACACACACACACAGATACAGTCCAACCATAAAAGACACTTAAGTCCAAAATGGGCACAGCATTCCCAACCATGGGTGTGTGTGACAAAATGACATTAAAAAACACTCTGCCTCCCACACATGCACACACATACAGACTTACATACAGACACACACCCGTGCGTGCATGCATGCACGCAGTGACAGACGTGATTTTTGTCTCTCTGACTCATTCTTCAGGGTGTTTGATGTGTTTTTCTGTGGTGAAGGTGGGGAGTTTCTCAGATTCACAAGTGTGTATGTGTGTGTGAGCACACACACACTGCAGTTTTGAGGAGGAAGCAGCAGCAGCGTCACATTCAATCACACAGGACCCTTCATGGAGGATGAAGAGGATGTTATTCTGGGCTCCTCTTCAATGTGGTATTATATGAGTGTCTGTGTGTGTGTGTGTGTGTGTATAGCAGTGGTTTAATGACATTTTAATCACAGCTCTGAATGTTTCATTTTGTGAGGTTAACCCCGGGATCAGAACAAACAGGCAACAGTGAAATGATGAAACTCCACGAAACCCTGAGAAATTTCAATCGCCCATCAGCAGCCACAAGATAAGGAGAGTGGAGGGCCACAACAAACAATTATTCTTGCAGTAAATTCATCTGTCAGTTATCTCCTTAAGAAACTGACTAATTATATATTATTGAATAGTGGCAGAATGGTAAAAAATGTGGATTTCAATAAACCTTCAAGTGGTGACATGGTGGGGAGTGGTGGGCACCACACAGCAAGAAGGCTCTCGGTTCAACTCCTTTCTTGGGAGAGTTTGAATGCTCTCCCCTTGACTTTAGAGGTCATCACCACCAGATATTCCAGTTTCCTCAAACAGTTCCACAGATATGCATGTTTAGGTCAATTGGAGACTCTAAAGTGCTCCTGGGTGTGGGGAGTGTGAGAGTCAATGATGTGTGTGTGTGGGTGTGTGTGAGTGTGTGTGTGAGCACTATGTGTAGCCAATGTGCCTCTTATTATAAAAAGTCCCCAAGTCTTGTCCACACCTCAAAGGTTTTCATTTTACTGTTATAGAGATATAAAAACACTAAATTAAGCAAATTTTGCCCTTCTTTCTTAAAAAATATATTGTAAATATTATCTAACTCTTGCATCACCATTGATAATATGATTCAATTACTAGTTCATTTGCAGATATTGGATATTGTCATCTTTGCAGAGCCTGACTCTATCCAAAACCTTGCAAATCAACTATGTGATTTGGATCAGCTCATGCCTGGACTATCAATTGGATGTGGACACCTTTCATTTGATTTAACTTTAAGCCTTCACATGATTTACACCAATGGCAGATAGTAAAGACTATAAACAGTGCTAAACTTTCAAAGCATCCATCTGCAGATGGACTGTGCTTTATGCTTCAGTTACATGCAGCATAACATGATCCAAGTGAGGTTGAAGCAGAGACAGTTTTGTTATATAAAAAGAAAAAAAGAAAACAGAAACATCTGGAGCAGGAGAAAAGAGAGTCTCCACACAAACCAAACCATGCTGACCTAAAAAATCTATACAACTTCTATGAAAACAGAAACGCCTTAACAGACTTCTGAAACATCCCCACATCAACACGTTTAATGGCAGAAACTTGTGAATCTAACCCAATCAAAACTCCTGTAGGAATAATGTGGCTTCACGAATAATCACTGCTCAGTCCTGGTGAAACAATGAACTGTTTATGAGCTGCTCAACACATATATGTGCAGTCTGTATCGATGGGAAGCCGACAGCATTCAAATCATTATCATTACATCTGTTATTCACATATTACAAGCAATCAGAGAATTTAAACAACTTTTTCTTTAAAAAAGATTACTTGTTTATTGAGGGTATATTAAAAATTCAATAACTCATCACTTAATTGATTAGTGGCTGAAGCTCTAATAGTCAGATGAGTGACTATCAGTTTATGTTTCTGGTTGAAGAGCCGAAGTGTAGCATAGCCCACTCCAATGTCACTGTGGCTTTTTCCATCATCATCACTAAGTCAGTTTCTCGCAGTATTCATTTCCAACTCTCTGAACAATGAAACATTTGATTTTCTGAAGTGCTCAATAAACTTCAACACATCCAAATCACTGCTCACCCACTCTCTCCTCTGGAACCTCCACAAGTTCCCCATCCCAGACACTCCAGTTGTCAAATCCTTCTCTTCACACACAAAGACCTCCATTATCAGGATCCCCTCCGCAGCCTCCACTCCAACCTCCTCTCTCCACCACACCAGGCAAAGCACCAAAGGAGGCAACAACACTAACAACTGCTACATCCTGTGGGTCCTTGTACAGTACTTTACATCGTCATATCACTTCTCAAAACTCACCTTTTCCTGACCACTTTTAATTTGTTACAGAGTCTAGCCTGATATGTGCTTTGAGCTTTTTTGCATTTGTACAGTTAAGCCTCTTTATGTATGTTTTAAAGGAGCTCTATGAATAAATGTATTATTTTACATTACATGAGATTATTTTACTACATCATGAAGTCAGACTTATGAGGGAGGATTTATCACCATTCTGTTTCTGCTCACATTTTCCTGTGCTTACTGTAATGTTGCCACTGAGGATAGAAAAATTATGGAGGAGGAATGAGTCAAGTTGCCCAGACTTTGCACTGTCATCACCTCCATTAACACTGATGTGCAGTCTGTCCCGCCTCCCTCAGCTCGACCTAGCAGCATCAGTGTGAGATGAGGTGTTAATGAAGACTCAGGGTTAAAAGTCAAATGAGAGAATATAATAGAATAAAAAAGGGCTAAAAATCATTACCAAGACAGACCTGAGCATCAAAGCAAATGGCAGGAAAGAAGACAAATCTGATCTGCAGGACACCATAGCATCACTCACTGTCACTCACATGAAGGAAAGAAAAGGAGCAAGAGAGTAACAAGCTGAGCCATGGTGGATCCATCCGCAGACCAACGTTTTCTTGTGGTAATGTGAACAACGATCAACGTCCAGAAACAACACCACTCGTTCCAGTGAGAGCAGAAGTAAAGTTCATCTTAAAACATGCTTAAATCACACTGAAAACATACTCGGGCCATGACTCCGCCAACAACAGTTTTCAGAGGTCGTCTGTACTCTGTGTCTGCTCGTGTCTACTCTGGGTTGCAGTTCATCCATTTAAAATGAGAGGAAACACAATGATCGAGCCTGATCAAATTCAGGTGTCTGTTGATGAGTTTCTCCAAGCCTGTCCAACCTTCTAACAGACAGACAGTCAGAGCCAGAGACAGAGACACGCACGCACACACACACACTCAAAGAAACACACCAAAGAGTACGTGTGTCACCACCTCCCCATTATCACTACAGTAGAACTACTGCTTGAGAGGAGGTTGAAAGGAGACTAAATGCAGCCAGGAAAAAAACAATTCACCAACACCTGCATACACACACACACACACAAACACACACACACAGGCAGGAAACAGCAGTCCCACTCACAGAGTCTACAGCAGAGGGAGTTGAACTCCACACACAACAGGAAAGGCTGTGGACAATTGGAGGGAGAGCTGTTCTCAGAGGACACACACACACATACGCACACAGGGGTCAGGTTTAGAGGTGAGAGACAGTTCACCCCTTGGCCTTCTGACAGGATGAACATCAACTCCTCAACATCATTATCAGCTCTCTGTTCTTTTTTATCTCTCTCTAACACATGCGCACACAGATGATAACCATCACAATCTCTACAACAACACTGAGATCACACTCAGTGACAAGAAAATCACCAGAACCCAGTCAAGAGGTCTGGAAACTGCTAAATGATTCCCACAACTTCCAAGAAAACTCAAAACGTCTCAATGACCTCCAAAACTCTTCTAATGACCCTGGAAACCTGCCCTTAACCTCCCTAGAGAATCCGAGGAGATGTGGAGTCTGAATCCGGGACAGTGGACTTACTATAAGTGCCCTCAGGGAGTGAAACCTACAGGTACAGTTGCCAGAAACTACAACTCATTGGATAACAACGAGCGGGATGGATGAGATTCTCCACGGACTTCTCAGAGACGAGACACACCTGCTCCAGTCACTGAAATCTCATCGAGTCTTGAGTTTAACCTTGAAACATTTCACCCTACATTAAACAAACGGAGCAGCACTGGAGGCTGCAGCATGTGTTACATCACAGTCTGTTTTGTGATGCATCTCAAATGTTTGTTTTCTGTCCTGTAGGTCACATTAGAGAAAAGCATGTTGAAAGACTAAATGGAAATGGAAATCGGAGGATAGACAGTGACTCTGTGGTAAATCGATAATGACTATTTCAACTTCATTGATCCCACCTGGAGAAATTAAAATGTTTTTCGGCACAAAAAGAACAAACAATGCTGTAAGACAGTTTAAAAAAACCCAAAAGAATATGTGGTGGAATTAAAAATAGGACAAGGGTGAAAATATGTCTGAGGACATGTGGCCACCAATCAACATCATCACTGACATTAAGCATCAGCAGGTCTTAAATAAACTCTAGCTCTCTCTCCCCTCCTTCACTTCATTAGTTGATAAACTCACCGGGATCAATGCGGAGCTCCGGCTCTTTGAGTCTTTCTGTGTCTGTCTCCTGGTCTCCGTGTCTTCTCTGTCTCTGTGTCCTCGTCTCTCCACGGCAGTAGGAGCAGCGCTGGTCCGGGTCCACCTGACAGCTGTGCAGCCTACAGACAGACTGCAGACATGTGGGCTGGACCAGTCCTCCTCACTCCTGCTCCCAGGCCCCGTTCCCGCTGATGCATTCACGTACCGCTCGGAACTTCCCGCCACCAACTTTCGAAGGGTTTCACATAAAAGTAGAGCAATACATAAAACATGTTAACTTATTAATTTGTAGCGCGGAAATTGAACCATTTAGATACTTATACAAAAATAAAAAAAACAGAAAATACTCGAAATGTTCACAATAAGTATTTCACAGCTGGATACTAGTGAAAGAACACACATATGTTGTGTTTATTCTGTTTATGTGTTACAGAGTGTGTAACCGTGTCTTTTCAATTGAGGACAGACATGGACTCATCCTCTCACGTGTGACCAGTTAAGAAAGACGTCTTGCCAAAGACACCTGTTTAAGTGTCTATTTTATCATTTCCCGTTGCGCACTGGATAAATGAACGCACCAAAAAGTTTTAAGAAGCACAGCGTCCTCTAGTGGCCCAGAGTGCAGGCACAATAGATGACGCTACGGGACTCAGACACTGCCTGTGGTGTTTAAGAAGTTTTGTATGAAACCTGTAACAGTTTTCCTGAATGCATTCAATGTGCTTCATTGTGTTTGCGGGTGAGGACTAGTTTTGACAAAGTGGAGTAAACGCAAGAAAAGACAGAATCGTGTAAAAATAGCTGAAGTTCTTACTTACCGTGACATTGTCAAACATAAGCAAATAGTAAAAACTGAATGGATTGTTTATACAGAAAAAACAAGGGGGTTCTTATATTTTTTCCAGAAAGAATATCAACTAAATGAAGTAGATCATGAACTGGGGCTTTTAGTATATCATCTTTTGCTTATTTCTAAAGTTTCTACAGTTTCCAGGACAACGTGTGTCACAGTTTAAAAGAAGTTCTGTTTCCTCCTTGAAAGTGTTGTAATTTCCTGAACTGTTCAAAACTCACAGCAAAGGACCAACAACAAAGGTTCAAAATATTTCCTTAATCTTTTGACAGTTCAGTAAACAGACACACACCATTTCTGATGGGACAGTGTTGAATGTGACCACTGTTTCTAGTGTATTGGTGCATGTGTACATTGCAACAGATGAAGACAGAAACAAATGCATATGTTTGTGACTTGACATTTATGATGATAGCAGATAACAGTGGCATCAGACAGGGCTGTGGTGGCAAGTTCTGAAGAAGTCGCTGCCCACATTTTCCTCTGAGCTGTGAAAGCATAAACACTGGGGAAGAAGTCATGTCTTGTTCTGTCTTGTTGCACTGAAGTGATAGCTTTCCAATTATTATTCTAAAAGCACAGAATCTTGTTCAATAATTCTCTGTGTCCATGATATTGCTACACATAATTCCAAGGGTTCAATGCATGTTGTTATAGGAAGCCAAGTCCAGAGGTCTCAACCCTACTTGACCATAACAAATCCATTTAATTGGAGTGGAGTGGGTAGACATTCGGTTAAATGATGGAGAGGAGAGGAGGTTTACATGGATATTTTCCTTATTCTGCTACAACCTCCTCCACCTGTCCTCCTCTAAAGCTCCAGTGATGGGATCATGTCTGCAACGGCAAAGACCAGTGAAATAGGAGCTTATCATGGCTATGAGTGAATAACCTATTGTCAGTGTCTGTCAGATGTGCAAGGTTTCCTCAGATCAGCAGAGCAGTGATTATTCAGTGTTATGACAATTGTGTCAGACTACATGAAATGTATTTCCTTCTTTCATCCTCAATTTCTTTTTTATATTGATATAGTTTTATGGGATGTATGTGATCATTATTTATTTATTTATTTTATAAAATTAAACAATTGAATGAATATCCTCCAAGAGCAGTGATTCCATATTCTTCCACAGAACAGTAACGGCAAATTAAAATCTATGATTAACAGAAGAATAAAGGGATATGGTTGCTACGTTCAACTACTTCCATCTGTCTACTTTCACCTTTGTAATATTGCAACAGTCACACAAATCTTTCCCCAAGATGCTGAATAGACCTCACCAATGGCTTGCCATCCCTACCAAGTTATCTGTGACCTCTAACTAATGTGCCCATTGATCAGAGAGGCCAAATAAAATCTGTGACTGTGATCCAGCCAAAGACAAGATGAGACAAGACGGAACATAAAGGGACTACGGCTTGTATGTGCTTATTAAAGGACTTTGTCTTCAAAGGAGTCTTTGGGTCCATTTTTCAATGTTTCATCTTTCACGTTTCATTTGTAATGTTTCATCTCATCTCTCAATTTCTTCATGTGCAATGCAAAGCTGATCAGGGCACCTTTCGAAAGAGGAGTCTTTTGACATTCCTTCACTTCCTGAATTCTCTAACAGGTCTCGTTTTATTGTGGACCAGAAGATCTGTCACAAAAGATAGATGCACTGTAATGCAGCAGAAATAGTTACATTCATACTTTTATAATGTCTAGTCAGTGCTGGGAGAAAGCAGTCTGACTACCACCTAGTGGCTTGAGTAAAGGTTTTGCTTGTGAGGATCAGTTTTTCACTGGCAGTTAGACAGCTCCAGGTTCACCGGATCTGGAGACAGGAGAGACAAATCCTCCAATCGGCAAAGGAGAGATGCCCCTCTCAGAGATGGAGGAAAGCTAGCAGCCAGGAGAGGTTTTGAGGAGCCAGTGAAGCCACATGGAAACCAAATTCAATCAGCTGACGCAAAGAATCTGAGGGCACAGAAGCACCAAAGACAAAGGAAGGGCAGGGTTGTTTCAGGAAGAGAGTAATCCCCAACACGCTGCAGGCACAAGAGTGGAAGGCAGAGGAGTATCATAGAAATTTAGCTTGGTGAGGATTTGAAGTAAGCATTCAGCCTGTCTTTTTGAGGTTTCTTCTTTGTAGAGAAAGTCAAGGCACAGTCAAAAACTCAAGCACTCCAAATAATGCCTCCCAATTTTCTCTCACATTTGCTGAATCCATCTGGATCGGAGCAGCAAAGAACGGATGTGACTGCACAAACCAATTGCCAGAGAGAGGAACATGACAGCTGACATTGACCTCCCTCAGCAGATCATAATCAACGCACAGTCAGACATGGCACTCTGGTTGACCTCTAACAAGGTGATCGTTATTCTGGGGTTGACTGTCCTGTGGGAGGAGGAGATGGAGATTGTATTCAAAAGGAAAAGGAAGAGGTCCTCAGTGCTGGCAGGTAAGACAATGGAACATCAACTCAGCAGCTTTTTGAGTTTCTGGGGTTCATAGGCAGCAATTGCAACAGGGGAGGCTCTTGTTATGGTTTTGGCGGAGCAATAAAGGATAAGGAAAGCAAGGGTCGTAGGGTTGATGGCAAGGTATGCCAGGTGGATATCCCACCAAGGATTGCAATACTAGTGACGAGAAATAGGAAAAGGTATAATAACATATAATAACATAAGGCAGATTCCTGTTCTCAATTAGGATAAGGCTATCAGACCGCAGTTCTTCCAAGTTGCCTCCATCTTTGTTGCTGTTACGCTCTGTTATAATAGGAAACTCTCCTCAAGCAGGAATCAGACCTGTAGTGATGTAACATGAGGGTTTTTGCGAGATCCACTGATCTGTGCTGAATGTTGCACAACTGGGAGTCAGACACTGGCAAGGTTATTAAAGCACTTTAATATGAAAACTGTGACAGTTTTGTTGAATGCATTTAAAAGGTTTCATGGTGTTCATGTTAAGGCTATTTTGATATGTATACAAAGTGGAGTATAAGCAAGAAAAGAAAGAGACATGCAACACAATCAACTAAAATCTTCAGTCATTGTGACAATGCACAAAAATCTGGATGGATTATACAAAGATTACACATACATTTACAAATAGCTTCAAATTAATATGTAGACCTGAGCTTAAGTGGTTACAGACATTTGACTAATATACGAATACAGAAAATTCACTCAATAAAGCTTCCCTTATTTATCATGAAACACAAAAGATTATCTGAATTTTCAACTGCCAAAATAAATGTCACTTTCATCAACACTAACTGTTAGGCACAACCCATGCAGTGATGATCTGCAAACAAAATCTAACAGATTTAGTAGAATTAACTAACTGTGAGAAATGAAGAAAGTCTGTCCAGTTGGCTGACCTGGATCCCTCTGAAAGTTAATCTGGCAGTGTTATCTGGTTCCCCACTACGTCTGGTGTTTACAAACTACCAAAATAAAATTGGACTTGATGGAATAAAACCATGCAGGTTTTCAAGGGTTTTTCTCTATGTATTTTTGCTTTTACACGTTTTCAGGCTAATGTTTTCACTTAAATTTTAACCGCATGTTTCTGTTGCTTTGCTTCTGTTTTTATAATTGCACATTTTATCTTTATTTCTTCAGTGCTGGAAATAGGCACCAACAGACCCCCGCAGGGACCACCACTTTATACTCCCATTGGGAATAAAGTTAGTGGGGTACTGTGTGTACTGGATGATGGAAATGGATGTACTCTGTAAGGTGCGCTATACTACACATTAACACATTAGACTATATGGTGTCAGATGGATTCATTCTTTTTGTGTGACTGTATGGTGGAGGTTCAGTGGTATTTAGTTGTTACAATCATTTCTTGCAAAGATGGAGAAGAAATTGGCAGATTACAGTGCAGAATACGCACAATGATGTTTTGTAAGAAATATTTTCAGTCACATGTATGACAAGTATTTAAACCATAGTTTAGCCAACAATGCAGATGTATTTTCATTGTGATGAGAATGGTAGTTTTGGTAGTGATTATAGAGAGCCACTGAATAATTATGACATTTCTAAAGCCATTAGATCATTTTTCATTCCAGGAATTGATTGACTATGGTCAAAATTGATGCATTGTCCCGCAGAACAGCAGAAAACAAACAAAAGGGACAATGCGGACAATGATGCTCAGGTTTCCTCTGTTATAGGGCTTTGAGACAGACAACATTTTGGTTCTTTTCTGAGGTCTTAGAATAATAACCAGATCCAGGTTTGGATCACATTTGTTTTCTTAACATACAGTGAAAGCAGGAGGACCACATTTGCATGTGGTTAAGGCCACAACGAAGAGGTAGATGCACCTGATTGCTCTACTGGAAAAAACACAGAGTTAATTCTTTTAGCTGAGATTCATCACAATAAGCATCATTCAGGAGAAAGTGTTGATGGCTATGCAAATCTCAGAATTCATGAGATATACTTTGGATTGAAGTAGGTCCACCCCAAACGATGAATTTATCGCCCTGAACCTTTCTGCATGGAGTTTGAATGTTGTGCCCGTTACTCAGTCGGTTTTCTCTGAATACTATTGTTTTCCCCCCAACAGTCCAAAAGCATTCATGTCAATGTGGATTGGGCACTATTGATTACCCCTGGGAGAGTGTGTCCCATGTGGAGATGGGCACTATTAAACCCATGAGACACTGTTGATTATGAATGGCAGCAATAGATTTGAGGAAGTGGTGGTAGAGTTCCTGCAAGTCCTGGCAGTTACTGTTAACAAATGTAGCGTTCAAGAGGTTCATACAAACATTTGTATATGGAATTAAAAATGAAAATCATACTGAGATGTTAAGCTTTCTTGTTTAACATTACAGTTGATTTCACATTTTAGATTAGGATCCAGTTTGCTACCTCTGTTCATATTTAACTGAAGCTCAAGAATTAAACGAACATTTAACAGTCATTGTGAATTAATTTCTGAAGTTTGCACAACTCTAGTGCTAAGACATTGAACCGAAAAGAACTGTGTGTGTGTGTGTGTGTGTGTGTGTGTGTATGTGTGTGTGTGTGTGAGAGAGAGAAAGCACCATCTTGTTTTGCTGAATCACCCAAAGGTCAGCCTATTAAAGCACTAACAGTGTGGTTGTAAACACAATCTTTGCCACAATTGTAAAACTGGTTTTATGGAATGAATTAACAGCCGTGACCTTTGATAATTTGTCACATCTCAACTGTGTTGACATTGAACATTACGTTTGGCTTTTAAACATTGCATCATACAACGGATGGTGAATAACTGGGTCTACAATTTGATTCACTTTTTTTGAGTGAATCTTGACTAAACTACAACATGCGACAAACACGTTAATACAAACACACCCACTATGTTTACAGTATGGAGCATGCGGAGGGATATTTGGAGGCGAAGACTTTGTTCTCCATCCCGTAGACAAAGAAGCTGTAGTCCTTCCCGCTGTAGGTGTAGAAAGCGTGGGTGAGCGGCACCATCTCGATGGTCTGACGCTGTGGACGGGAGGAGGACATAGAGGAGTCGTCATGGTTTCATAATTACAAAGCTGAGGAGCAACTTTGTTCCACAGATAACTATTCGGAAACCACAACTAGGTTTCTGTTGCCATGGAGACATATGCGCCAGACAAAGGGTGCAGTTAATGTTGTACCTGCTGCAGGATGCGGCTGTTGGAGCTGAAGCGATTGAGGTGTTCGGTAATCATTTGCCTGGAGACATCACAGATTTCCTTGTCAGGAAAACCCTGGATTGGATACACCTGGAAAACACAGCGTCAAGCAATGAGCAGCATTCTTTCATTTTGTCCAGTATCATTTCTACACAGTTTTATCTATATGAATTCAAGTCTTCATTTTTTCTCTATGGCTGGAGAGACATCTTCATCCCTGTTGGAGATAAAACTCTGAAAGAGGTGAACTGCTATTTCGAACCTGAAAAACAGTTGCTTCATTTGAAACAAATTTCTGATTAAAATCAAAGTAAAGATTTGCTTTACCAGGACACTTTCATTGATGAAGAATGGGTCCCCGGTCACCTTCTCAAACTTCTTATCAGGGAAGTCGGGCTGACGGTCTGGAATGTGGTCAGCTATGTTGTTTTTCCTGGGAAACACACAGACATACACACAAGGAGACTAAGAAACAGATGATTGAAAAACATATTTAAACAGATTTACAGAGAACATGTGTGTCTGTCACCATGTTACAGTGAGCTCAATGAAATGCAACAGGTTTTGGCTGCCTTGACAGACAGAGCAGGTCTTGTAGCCCTGGCCGTGACAAGACAGACACCTGCAGAAGACAAAAAAGTTTGTGTGATCAATAATGTGTAGAGATTTCTACAAAAACTACAAAAATGATAAATTTTGATTATAAATGCAGTGAAACTCATTTCAGCTGGAAAACCAAGAAGCTATCTATCGACACTGGTTCACTGGCCATTCACTGATGCTTTCACAAGCAGAGGTCACAGTGGTGGTGTTGCAGCTACTCTCCTCTGATTCTCTACCTCTTCCTCCTCCTCTTCCCACTCACCTTTTATGGCCTCTCCCATGACACGAAGTACAACGTGTGCTCCCGGAGCGCTTGTGATTCGCCTGCCGTCTGAACCCTCTTCCGTGGCAACTTAGGCATCTTTTCTACATAACAAAGAAGAAAAGTCAGGGAGTAGACTTCCAACTGCTGTGACCTGACTACTAATTTTTACTTTCTCAAAAAACATTTCTAATCACCTGCTTGTCTGTAGGTTGCATGCATGGTAATACATAGGAAAAGTGACAACAATGTGAAAGTGATGGACTTCTGAAAAACAAATACTGAATCCATGACCTGTAGTGCTCTATCATGTGCAGGCATACTTTGTTCAAATAAACAGAGTGAACAGATACAGTATTCTCTATGCTGACAACTGAGTGAGTGACAGAAAGATTGCCATTATCCTGAGGTGGTTATAATGCTACCGTCTTCTACTCTTGTTGCCAAACATCCTGGACTACATGACTCCTCACCTGCCCTCGACCACTGCAGCTGATGCAGCGAGTTCTTCCACAGCCATTGCACATGTGACACACCTGAAACACACTCATGCACTTACTTTCCTTGAAGTCATGGAAAAGTAACCCCCGATAAGGATGGCACAGACATGTCCTGTCTGAGATCAAACAGCTTTGTACCTTTACAACGGACGAGTGTGGCACACGCACAACCTCAACCATATCATTGAAGACATGAGGCAGCCTGACAGGTATGTCCCATGGTGGGGGGCTGACTCCATACTGAGGGCCATCGACCATCTGCCCTGTGTGAAGAAGGAAACAACAGAGTGGGATTAACAAGACGATGAAATTCATGTTTATTCCATACCCCAGAAAAGTTGTTCGAAATATGTGCAGTCTATTGCCATATGACAAATCTATAATTTCTTTCTTATTTAGGAAAGATGACAAATTTATGTGTGCACAAACCTTCTACAACTGTCAGAGATGGGGTCTTTTTGGATCGACCGAACACACAGAAAATGAGACATATGCGGTTTCATGGTGAAAAACATCTCATATAACTTGTTTGCAACACTGACAATTAAACTTGAATTTCCTTTATCTCTCTCAATCTTGTAATTTGTGAATGTAGTAGATCACTTATTACCAGTGTAGGGTTCGAAGCTCCAGCTGCTGGTTCTGGTCTCAGTGAAGGTTTCCAGTCGATACTGCAGCAGGGAGAGACACAAGGACAGTTTGGTATAAGCCTACATGATCTGTGTTTAAGTTGAATAATTAGCCACAGATGCTACAACATCTCCATAGTTTTAGAAGCTGCATGGATAACAACATAATGATCTTTTCCAAAATGAGATGATATTCTAAATCAGGTTCAGTATATAAAGCAGAATTTTTGTTTTCTTTTCCCAAATAAGTTCATATTTAGAAGAAACAATCAGATGTGGAAATTCACATTTTTCTAGATATAACAACATCTTAGCTAGAATACGTATCCAAACAGAACGCATTTTTCTACACATTTGGCAGTTAATGAAGAAGTTGTCATATTTTGGGAATGAGGAAGAAACTTGGACAATGCTTGAAATTTTGACAGATACCATAAAGACTTCTACTTTCACATATTTCTCGATAATTGACAATATGATAATGAACGACACGTGTGTAGCAAAGAATGTAATGTCAGTGTGTCATTACAGTATGTAATAAAAATGCTCTGGAATATCCCATGTGCATTATATAAGCAACTTCTGTCACTTATTATTTAGATATGGGGATATTTAATTATGTAAACAAATAAAGTCTTTTCATGTGCACAGCAGCATCTTCTATGAGTCTTCACTCAAGCAAAGATCTAAACCCAGTATGAGGTGAATGCTTGGATTGTGCTCCTACCCTGTAGACGGTGATGGGCTTGAGCTCTCTGAAGGTCATGGTCCTGGCAGGTTTGGAGCTGTACCGCCACTTTGATTCAACAAATTTAAGTAGTGCTTCTCGAGCCACATCCTCAGACACCGTAGGGACTCTACAGGGGCCATGCAAACAAACACACAGATACACAGACACACGCTCCTTTATCCCCACCATTTACACAAGTTTGACCTCCAGAATTCAGTGATTTATGGTTGTGCCACCTGACGTTGGGCACATCAGTGTTCCTGTTGAGGTCTGGTGTGGGGTTGTAGGCAGGTGGAGGTGGGTACAACGGGTTATCACCATCTGGACAAACAGACAGACAAACATACAGAAACAGAACAGATGAAAGTAGGGCTGGGTTTAAAGATAAGACAAAAGAGAAGAAAAGATGAGCTTACTTCCACCATTGTGGCCCTGGTATCCATGTATGTCATCCAGCCAACCAGGAGGAGGTGCAGAGGGTCCCTCTTCTGGTATGTTTGGATCGATCACAGCTGAAAAAGTGGGCAAAGGAGAGGCTGTTTCAGGCTTGCTAAGCTTTGGAATAGACTTTGTGTACAAACATCATGATGTGTTTCAAATTTACTCCAATGACCAGCAGAGTATTTTCTGGTTACCTGCCTACTTCATTCACAATATGGGTAAATGAATAAGTCACTGCAAATGCACTGTAACTGAAACAAGATGAAATATAAGGTCAGGGATGATTTAAGTCAGAATTCTGACTTTAAACCAGGAGCATTGAATTTTTAAAGCAATAGCTGTTGTCCCATTGAACTGCACAATCACACTAAAAAGCTTCTCAGCTCCTTCATGTAGTTGGAACTCAGTGATAAGGATGTCAACTTTGTTCTGATCTCTGTCTGACACTAGGAGGGACAGAGAGCTTGTACACCGACTCTATTTACCAAACAGAATTAATAACTTCTTAAAGCCAAATTATTTTTGCTCCGTCTGTACAGATAAAAGTGTCTTGGATTTGAATATTTTCTGCGTTTCCTTAATCCTCTAAGAGAGCAAACTGAATATCTGGGTTTGGACAAAAACAAGCTATTGAGGTCTTCAGTTTGTTCTTTATGAAAATGGATCAATATTTTTTTTAAATCATTCTGACCTTTCATCTTTCATCACAGAATTAATCAATTTAGCAATATAATAATTACCAGATTACTTGTTAACATAATTACTGATGTAGGTGTTGCAGCTCCAGGCAAGGTTTTAACACTTGTTGTCCCAGTTCCTATAACTTGCAGAATATTCTTAACAGGGTGCTCAAATTTTGTCCCCTCCTCTGTCTACTACAAATAGCAATTCCTACAACTTCTCCAAGTATAAGTGTATGTACTATACATGTACTGTATATGTGGTAACACTCAAATATTCAGATGTTCAGTTTACTGAACACAAAAAGAACTTATCACTGATGGTTAAAAAAACCTTTTCAGTAGCAACGATCATAAGATTCAAAGAACATTCTCAAAAAAAAGTAATAAATAGTAAATACTTATGAATGGTGTAGTTGTGAGAACAGAAAAGTAGGGGATCAGACTCAACTCCCAATTCAGAAAACAATTCAACAAAGACATTTACCACTGAAAGAAACATTGACCATGCACACAGTGTTTATCTTAAATGATAAAACATCAACTGCTGTGATAGCCAACTGGGTTTCTTTCTGGATTGTCTTGCACTTTGTTGTAGTGTCTGCTCAGTGTCACATGGTAGATGGAGTAGTCTTTGCAACTGACTGCATTGACTTCATCTGATGCAGCTTTAAGTGCAAATGCAGACACACCCCTATTCACCTTACACACCCACTGTCTTGGCATACTGAAAAGAAAGAGTAGGATAGAGAAAATATGTGATAACAGGGATGGTTGCAACACTTTCTTGTAAGGTATTACAACCCTCCAACCCTTTACATCCCGTAAAAGTTCACCATGAAGCTAAAACAACAAACTATGTTTGTACTAGTTTTGCACGCCCCAGTGACTGCTGCACCTACAGAAGCAGAGGAAGAAATCTGCCAAAAAGGAGCTCTCATGGATCACAGCATGTGGAAGAAACTCAACCACACCTGAGCTGCAGGAGAGATTAAGAGGTATGCCAACGGACTGAGTGGCTTGACATGGCATCAGAAAAAGTCCTCAGACAAAAGTCAACGGACCAAAAGACTTAAGAAAAAAAATGTCAGATCAAAAGGCCAAAAAAAATTTCAGGTTAAATGTGTAAAACAATTGCCTATATTTATTTCTTCAAATTTTGATTTAAAAGGCTGCAGATCATGGTAATAAAACCAAGTGGTAAAGACATGGATGCATTAAAAAAACTGCATACTGGACCAAAGATGGCAAGCCACGCATTCCCATGGACGCTTTTAACTTGGTGCATAATCCAAAGCCACCAAAACAAAGTCAGCGATAAATGCAGCAGTATTATGCTAGTAGATGATATTATATGCTGGAATATGTGAGTTGTGCTACCCATAAATTATAACATGAGGAAGAAAACCTTGCATAAAAGTGAACTATTTTAGCTGAGCCACCTGTCGCATAGGGGAAGCAAGAGAAATTAATCTCACGTAAATCAAACAGTGACACATCAAATCTATCAAATATGATGCACATACACAGACATGGTCAGATGTGGGAGGCACAATTAATCAGGTAAACTAGAGCAATAAATAACTTCAGGAAACAGCAATAAACTTTTGACCTTTAGTCTCTGCAAACTGGAGTTAAATACTGTTTGGAGTGTAAGACAGGAGCATTATGGATAGATGTCTAAATGGACAGTGACAATGAAAATATTCAGCTATCACAAATGCCAGCAAAATTAAAATCTTAAGGGAAATGACGCAATATTCTGGAAGACACTAAATGTAAGAGTGATTTTCCACTACTTAAACCCCAATGAGATCAATGAGATTATACCGAGTATTCCAATCTTATTGATATCATGCAGGCATGTAAACAACTTATTTACAACACTGACTATTTGATGACCTATGACTTCAGTCATGTACAAAACAAGATGGAAGCATGGAAGAAGATGAGGTTTTGGGATGAGCAATGCTTGAAATATCATAGAGTGGGTAAGATAAAGAGTGGACTTCAATAAAACCTTAAGCAGAGTTTGGATTCGAGCAGTTCCCAGCTGTCGCGTGCTGACAGAACTGTAATATGTGAAACAGAGTCTTGTTGCTCCTGCTGCTGAGCTGAATCCATGGGACAAAGTCCTACTGTTCCTAAATGTCAGTTTTAGATCACTGAGAACTTGGAGAAGAGGTGGAAACTTGCCATCACAGCTCTTGATCGCTTTATAACATCATCATTGTCACCACGTTTTCATTTAATCTCTGAATCCTGCATTCAATCACACATGTACACAAACAGAAACTCAATCCAGGATACGATGAGAAAGATGAAAAGCTGTGGGAAAAATAGTCTAAACCACTTTGAACCACTTCAACTCACCCCGTCTCCACAGCACTGAGGAATTCACCGCTTCATCTTACAGCCTCTATCATTATCAAAACAGTTGGCAAATCTTTTTGTTCATCAATTCGTCTGTAGCTACTACACTTTAAGATTGAATAGTTTTAAGTAAAAAAGATTTGCCCTCCGGGACAGCAGCTGGCAAGTAGCGACCACTGGTATTAATAAAACCACACCTATTACCAGAGTATCCAGTGTTTTTGCAAAACAGTGTAATATCATAGAAACGTTCACAATAGCACCTTGAGTGAAAGGCTTCCGTGGGTCTTTGTAGCTATTGAGTGTGTGCGTCACGATTCTGCCCGACACAAACAACTTGACTCCTGTGACTGCGTTTCATTAGTTTTCTACGAGCTGCTGTAGATCAAAATAAACCACCTGATTACACACACGCTACACACAATATGTCTCCCGGAGTGCTAAAAATACTAACGAGAAGGTGTTTTCCCACAGAGATCTGGGCTGAGATGGACTAAGTGCAAGAACAGAGGGCGGGGGACTCATTAAGAGAGAAGAAAATAGAGAGAGAGGGTTAGGGAGTGGTTTGGGAGAGAGGGAGAGAAGGAATGCAAATTGAAAAAAAAAAAAAAGAGACGACGCCAAACTAATTTAAAGAGACTGAACAATGCATCCAAAATAGTTCTGCAGAGTTCCTGTCTATCGAGTGAAAGCCACTTCCCTGAAATAGTGTTGAGTCATGGACGGGTCAGCACACATACACACATTTCTAGCCCTAATATATGGGGCAGGTAGCAACAAGTTAAAGTGGGTGTGAAATGCAGAGGAAGTAGTAAAGTTAAATGTTCATTTTCATCAATTTACAGAATGCAGTAACTGTATAAAGATAAATCTGAATTAAATCAATATTTTGCCTTCAAAACAGCATCAATTCTTTTAAGTACACTTAAACTAAGTACCACTTTATACCATTTTTGAAGAAACTTGACTGATATGTTGTTCCAAACATTTTGGAGAACTGACAACAGTCTCCTGTCATCCCGGGGAGTTATTTCTTATATATATATATATATATATATATATATATATATATATATACATATATATATATATATATATATATATATATATACATATATATACATATATATATGTATACATATATATACATATATATGTATACATATATACATACATACATACATACATACAGGCACACACACACTTCTTACCATGGTGTTGGACCTGTGACTGAAACTATTTTCATGCCACAGGACATTAGAAACTATAATATCATACATCTGAGACAATAATAACACAAACTTTGTTACTTTGTGTAAGTTTACCGAAAAAAACTTATGCTGGTTTAATTGCAAATGGTAGTAATAATATAATAATGTCGATTTGATTAAGATTTTTGTTGCTCATTTTGCCTTATGTAAGTTGCTTTAAAAAAAGTTTTAATAAATAAACTATTCATACTCAAAGGAGGACTTTAACTGTACAGCATCTGTTCACACCTTGCTAAAACCTTTGCACGGTTCAAAACATGTAACAGAACAACTGTATAACAGACTTAATCAGATTGATTGAACGATACCAGAATGCCCAGTAAAGACCCATCAAGCTGTCCTACCTCTGTGGGTATTGACCCTTCCCGTTAAATCAGTCACTACGGTAAGTTTAGACCAGTTTAAACCCCGTGCAACCCGTTTAAGTGCAGCTTGGCTTCAATCTTAACACAAAGGCTGGAGGCACGAAACTCGTGCAGACTAAAGCAAACAAGTTTACATCGTTTTCGCTTACCAACATCTTCGTCTTTTTCGTCCATTAGGTCGTCGTTTACTTGATAAACCCGGGGCTGAAGGTCTGACACGAAAACATCGAACACGCCCGAAATACTATCCTGCAGAGGCGTTTGTATCCTGTCCGCAAAATAAACTTCCGCTTTCAGCTTTCACAATAAATGTCCGAAGGAGCGCTCAATCCAAACACAGGCAACTTCAAACTAAACGTTTTGAGTAAAGCGTGTCAGGTGCGTTGATCGGTAATAAAGCTGATGGTCTTCAATCTCCTTGACTCCTTTCTGATTGTTTCTATTTGTCTACGTGTCCGGCTTCTAGTGACATCTGGGGGCAGCCATCCATCCACTTGGCTGAGGATCTTCTTCACACTTTCTTCATTGTTTAGATCAGCTCTGTATCACCTCCTTAGGCTCTTCATTGGCTTCTCTTTGATGGTTGCTATAATATCTTTGCCTGTCCTTAATCCAAAACAGACTTGAACATGGCCTCACTTTAAGACTAGGATGAGATTTTGATGGTGTGAATTTCTAATTGCCAGATCTTCCATAATCCATCTGACCTCCTGTACTGACCTTTACGTGATTGTCAAGTCATCCATAAAGACCCTGACTGGGACTTGCTGAATGCCATCTAATCCTCAATGATGATGCAAAAGGAATTATTATGGTACGGTAACTGTGTTTAATGCATCCGGGGTCTCCCGGTACTTCCAGCCTATTTGTACTTGTTAAATAGGAACTGGGTGAGCGTCTTTGCAGAAGACCTTCACCCCCTAAATTCGACAAATAAATCTTGTGGTAGTTTAATTCAGTTGCTGACTGAATTTTCCTCCTTCAGCACAATGCATCCCACCCCTGGCAAGTAGTTCCTTTTCCATATTACCCTCAGAAATTTCCACAGCTGTTTTATCAACTCTTGTACACAATGTAGGGAATCTAATTTGTCCCTGGCACAGCTTTATCCCTCGCCTTTCGGATAAAATCACTGACATCCTGCCAGCTCAGCTCCCACTCGTTGGAGGAGATGGTTGGTTCCTCTGAGTGGTTAAGATTTCCAGATTGAGCTCCTCCTCTTGCCTTGGGTATGGTACGGTACTCCTCTGCCTCCTACTTTGAGGCCTTTAGCACACCTGAGCAAAAGCCTTTAATTGAAGAATCGAGCAAAGTGTTGCCTTGCAGAGCCTGATACTGAATAACATGGTTCTTGCTATTTCTCATGTCTGACTAGAATGAAGCGTTGGTACTCTGCCTGGAGCACGCTCCTGAGATGAGGGGACACAAATCCTGTTGACGGATCTACCTTGGCGCAATAATGTTCAGATTAGCCCTTGCCATTTAAAGAGAAGACAAGTGCAGATGATAATGGATCCATTAACACCAGAAAACTTTCTCTGTTGTGTTGGAATGATGAGATGAGTACAGGTAGGAAACGGCAGTGATATAATATTTTAATAAATAAAATAAAAACCTGGCTTAGGGTTAGGGTTAGGGTTAGGGTTAGGGTTAGGGTTCTCTGTTGCTCTAGAGCAGAGACATCTTGTCCATGCTGCATTAATCTGTTGTCTGGATGATCAGAAAAATGACTTTCGGAAATTTCACATAAACTGACCTCATATCGGAAAACAACTCTGCAACTGAGGTACTTAGTTTTACTTAATATGCTATTTCTTATTATATGTGTCATAGCAAATCAATGCAATATTGACACCAAATGAATGACCTTACCTATCGGATTTATCTTTTAATTACTAAGTTTAAATATAGTAACGTAGTACGTTTAATTACTTCCTCCGGGATGAATAAAGTATCTCTATCTATCTACCTATCTTTAACTACCATCATATGGCTTTTTAAAGATTATTCATCTGACAAAATATGTATTAATTTGTATTAAAACATGTATTCATATGTATTAAGATGATGATGCAAGTTAAACAAATATATTTTGATGGCTGCTGAGTAAGAGAGGGGCTCCCCTCCTTATCTGATCGGTTTCCTTTGCTCTGGTGTCCAAAAAATTATCAACCTGGGATTTTTATGCCGGGAGCTTTAGAATATATCTTATCTTTGCAGCACCTATGTTTTCCCACATTATGACTTTACAGCGCATGAGCACAGCGAAGATCACATGCATGCAGTCTCTTGCGCCCCTCGGTAACCTAGGTAACAGCTCATGTTTTGTAGTCCTTATTGTGACCCGGATGTCGAGCGCAGCAACACGGCACGTGACCACGGAGTTGACGTCAGTTGTCGTACCGACAGGCTGGTCGTCCCCCAACAACAAACCACGGCTGCTAGCTGCTACTCCTGCGGACCTGAGATAAATCTGTTTGACTCAGTTTTGTCATCACGTTATTATAATGGTAAGCGGTAAGATGCTGAGTGCGATGCGTTTAAATTCTTTATATGGCCACGTTCCCTTCTGTACAGTTTTTCATTTATCTTTTTATCACAAAGACTTTGACGCGTTGCTAACTTGCTAGCTTAGCTCGGGCGTTGTCAGTAAGATCTTTCCAGCTCCATCCACGGGAGTATTGTCTACGCTGCTCCCGTCTCCCGTTTTGTTATTTTCCTGCAAAATTCCTGTTTGAAAGTATCCGAACAAATGTATGTTTTCTTTGTTACATCCGCAGGCTGAAGTGGAGGAAACTATGAAGAGGATCCAGGCCCAGAAGGGAGTTCAGGGTATCATCATCGTCAATTCAGAGGGTAAAATCATTGAAAATACTTGCAATATATTCCCCGCTTTTCTAGTTGTTCAGTCCCTCTCTGCTTTCCTAATTCCTGAGTCATATGAACGCAGCTACTTAGGTATGTCTCTCATGGCTCACTCCTCACATATTCAGACAGGGGCATACGTTGTTATGTTTTGTTGTGTTGGTGCTTAATGGTGGTAGGTCCAGGCGGAATACAGCTGCGTTTAAGGTTTTTATGTGGGTAAATTGAATATGTTACTGAATGTGAGAAGAGCCTCTGTTCATACTGTACTATATGAAGCTTGAAATCTTTAAATATGATGTTTCTACATATGCTGTCTTCAATACTGCATCTAAATAGATGGAAAAAATATATAGGTAAACAAATAAAAAAAACAAACAACATCCTATCCTATTACTCCATAAAATGTTTTTTCCAACAATTTTCAGTATAGTATCCTGAAACCTGAATTTACTGAAGGGAACCTCCCCATGAGATCAATTCCGTTTCTTTCCACCCATCCAACTGTTTGGTGGACAGTAGAGTCAGACTCGCAACAGATTTGCTCCACAGATGAGTGGTCGTATCCTGTTCACGTCAGGAAGGTTCTTCTTGTTGAGAACCTTCCTGACCTTTACTAAAAATAGATCAGGTTCCAAGTCATTTAAACTAGTTTCTCAAAAATATTCTTTTATGTCAACAAACCTGTCTCCTTGCTCCTTCAGGAATCCCCATCAAGACGACCCTGGACAATGCCAGCACAGTACAGTATGCAGGACTCATCCATCAGCTGGTGATGAAGGCCAGGAGCACGGTGCGAGATATTGACCCCCAGAATGACCTCACCTTCCTCCGAGTTCGCTCCAAAAAGAATGAGATCATGATCGCTCCAGGTGAGCAGGAGGAGGGGAAGGCTTTTAAAACTGGTTTCATAGCAATGTATGACTGTCTTGATGCCATCATACACAACATGATGTCATCATGAACAAACATTACATTAACAATGGAAAACATCAAGGCAATATACTTGCTGCTATCAGAAGTGATGGCAACTAGTGTGAATCTAATTGCTGTATTGCTTGAATTTAAAAATGGCATTTTTTTTATGTAGGACACTTGCAGTGATGACACTCTGACCAATCAGTGTTGATGTCATATTTTATCATCAGCTCAATTCACTTGGACCTAAAATGGAATCCGGTATCATGTACTATCTGGGTATCATGTACTATCTGGGTACAGGAAAATACATTTTGATGGGAATATGCCTTTATTCCCACAATGAGGAAATTCCAGGCAACAAAATGGACTTTGCAGTAGAGGGTGCTATTCCAAAAAGTGTTGTACGAATATAAGAAAACCAAACAGGGACATGTGACCGTTCACAGTTGGAGGGGTTATTGGTTCCATCATTGCCTACAGTACATATCAAGTTCACATTGCACAAGATTCTGAACACTTCTGTTGTTTCATTAGTGAGAGAAGCTGGAGGAACAGTCAAAGATGGCAGGCAAAACAAATCAGACAGACCGTGTAGAGAATTCTCTGCTACCAGCACTGTATTACGACCAGTCCATTTAACCTTTTACCAATTCAGTCTGTGGCAAGTTCTGCCATCCCTGCGATTAAGTCCTTTGCTTGAACCACTTGAACCAACCATGATCTAAAAGGCAGATTCTGCATTTACAAGCCACATTTCTCACAATACAGTAAACATTTGTTTACAAATCTGATACTTATCAGATACTTGTTAATGTAGGCTCTTGTTTTCCACAGGATGATCACAGTCTGTTCCCTCTATAAAAGCCTTGCATTGTGAATTTGAACCAAAACTGCTCTGGGCTTTGAGCACTATGAGAGGTTTTTTTCATACTGAAAAGAGGCAAAGAAACTCAACTAGACTGCAGTCTGCTCATTCCTAATCTTGGTCTTTATTAAGAGTTTAGACTAATTTTTATGGCCATAGACAAATGTCCATTACAGTTTTTCGCAAAAGTTTTCCATTAAGTTTTGCTTAATGGAAAAGCACCTAGTGGTTGACTGGGCCAGCTCTTGGGCTGAAGTTGCCCCAGGAATTAAAATTACTTTGCAGAAAGTGAAGACCTTTGGAAACACATCAACCAGGAGCTCATTCAGTGTTCACGCCAACTTGGTGCTGATTCTGTCTCTGAATCGATCCTCTAATTAAATGTGTTTCTGTTCATAAAGCAGCAGTAGAAACTCTGGGCAGCCTGTTTGCTTGTGTTTGCATGTTTGTGTTAGAAGATAACAGTGCACTTTTCACATGAAGCTACAGTGCGAGACACAGACGAGCTGAGATTTGTCAGGATTGTGACCAGATGGGAAACATTTAAGGACATTTGAGCTTTTGTATTTACCGTCTGGTTTGAAGCCGCTGTGTTGTTATTCAGCAGCAGCTTGTTTAAGCATTCAGCTTTTATGATACACATGATAATTAAATAGATCTGATTTGGTTTACATGGCTGACTGAGCTGTGTATGGCAGCGTTGTGGTTCAAATTACAAAAATGTGTTTGAGAATTTGCCTAATTTAGTTAAATAAGATAGATAAACATTTTTCCCTCTGTGTCATCAGTTTGTGTGTCTACATCAAAGACACTCCTTGTTACGAAGAGCCCAGCTGTGTTGCACTATTTGTTTAACCATTTTACCTTTTTCCTTGCAGATAAGGATTATTTCCTGATCGTCATTCAGAACCCATCAGACTGAAAAAGAAGGAAATCAAGCATGTTCATGTCTTTCTTGCTTTCATATTTTAACAGCCAAAAAGTTATTCTTTTTATTTTTCAACAGTAAAATGTCACCTATCGCCACAAGCTTTTTTAAATGCTCTTGCTATACCAGGAGGTAAAGGTTGGATTTTAGGGTGGATCAATTTTAACTAGCTTGTCGTTCAGTAATTGATGACCTGCTTGATTTGCAGGCAGTTTTACATTTTCCATGATCTTGCATTCCACTATTGTCACCTCAGTGTGTGTCACTGAATGCCACTGCTGTGCTTATTCTAGAGGTCTTTAAGCACATAGGTGGGTGAAAGTGAGGTGACTCCTGCTAAAACACCTCTGGTAGCAGTAAAAGTAAAGCAGGAAAAGTAAAACCGGACTAGAGCATATAAATGCACTAGATGCGAGAAAAAGAGACCACAACACATCTTTAAGTTGGAGGATATTGTTTTCTGAAGACATGTTTTTATTTTTTGGCAAAGATGTTGAAGAACAGTGTTTAAGCTTCGAGTAGTGAGCTCTTTTTTGCTGTTGTATTGTCACGTCAATGAATTTAATTGAATTAATCAAAGTAAAAATTCAATGTGACAAAGTTTTGTGTGTTTTATTGTGTTTTTTTGTGTTTTAAAAGACATGTTAATCATCATGTTTTCATTTGCATACACATTTAACTGTTTTACATATGTATCACATCCATACATGCAAACTCCACATGGAAAGGTCAGGCCAAAATACAAGCTGGCAACCTTGCTATGATATGACAGGCCACCATGCACCCTTTACTGTACACATTGTGAACATATAGTTGTTTTTTTTTGCTCTATATTACGGTTATTACATTTAGTAGTACATCTGTATTTGCATTTGTGCTTATTAAATGTTGCTTCAAACATGATGTAAAATTGCTCATATTTGCATTACAATAAAACTGATACCAATACAAAGGTACCAAAGGTAAATTGATTTAGCAATGGATGAAAGGTGGATGGAAATGACAGATGTGTAGACAAATACGTCCGGACTATGGAGACATGAAGAAAAAAATGAAAACACTGTTTATTCGTGTTCGTTATTTTCGTCAATGAATTCATAAACCATGACTGAATTCAGCAGCTCGTGCATAAACGCGTCTGCCCGGTCAGCTGATCACATCCGGAAGTTGTTAGTGAAGGTCCCCTTTAAACGGGGCGAGTGACGTCACGGGTTGGGTTGACTTGCTTTGTTTGTCCGGAGCAGGTTGAGCCTCAGACTGATCGGAGCGACGAAGAGGAACACCTTGTACCAAAACCTCCGACTTTATCGTAACTTAGTCGTATTTTCAACAGTTGAACTGCCTATTCAGTGAGGTCAAAGTGTGAAATAAGACTGACAGAGATGCCGTCCGACAGACCCTTCAAACAAAGGAGGACATTTGGTAAGAAACCAGCGGGCCAGTGTTATCTGTTAGCGCAGAAGCTAAGTAGTTAGCCAGTCTGAAATTTACCTCAGAAGCACCGAAACACACTGTTATCTAGTGGTTTCGATCTCGACATAAATATTTTGGGCTATCGTGTTTGCTACTAGTGTGTCGCAGTTGTTTTACAGTCGGATGTTTTTTTTACTTGAGAACTAACAACCCTCTGGGAAACGAGTTAAGCTGTTATTCTATCGTGTCAAGTTTATTTAAGTGAATAATAATATGTCACTTCATGTCATCGAGTGTTGCATAGACCGTGTATTAAAGGCCAATCCCGTCTGTTGATGATCATCTATGGGTCTGCTGTAAAGCCATCTGGGTCACTGTCACATTAGCTCGTGCAGCTAGTAGGGCCTTGTCATGAGCAGCCTACACACAACTGGTTGGCAGTAAACAGTCCCTGTTTGCTTAAAGGAAAACAACATGTGCTGACACTTTATCCCAGTACACGTGTTCAGTGATTTATGCTGTAATTTGAAGCCTGACGGCGGCCCCCTGCTCCGGGCAGGGAGGAGCCCAGACCCTGACTCTTACATAATCCCTGCAGGCAGAGAAACAAGGCAGAAACGGAAAAGTACTCATCACAGTGACTGTGTCGTTGTATTTGGTTATGAACAGATAAAGTTTGCTCCGTCACCATCAGATGACCAGCTCCTCTGCACTGGACTGATGACCTGCCAATGATCATGGGGGGAAAAAATCCCCTAATTTCAGCCCCTGACATAAAAATGCGTTATGGCTTATCTCCTCCCTCTCTGCAGCAGTCAAGTAAATATGTTGTATCAGTTGTGAAACCAATTACTTAAGGGATACTATGGCCAACATAAAATATGTAATCGCAGTTGATGGGACAGTTGGATTGTTAAATTTAAAGAATAAGAGACTTACTGTTCAAAGTCACACCACCAACCAAATGTGTGTTTGGTTGGCAAGACTAAGAATTAGAAGGAAAGAAAAGCCTGGTGGGGTCTGAAGTATATTGCCTCTCTCAGAACAGGAATAAAGAAGCCACTCCTCAAAAGTCATTTTGCAGAAGAGGATACTCGAAAAATGGGTTGTTTGTCTACTAAAAAGTAAATAAGATCACTTTGTGTGATTAAAAATATCTGTAGTGTGTTGACTCATGCAGTAGCTGTCAGTGTTTCCTGCTTAAATCAACAGTATTTCTTCATAAACACTCTTGTGTATACTAATTAGCACTAACTGCAAGGAAGAAAAATGTCCCCAGGCTGAAACAAAGGAACCATTTACTTGTTGCGGCTACGCCTCGATGCCATCTGAGCTTTGAACCCTAGTGTTTAAAAAATAACTGACACTTTTGTCTGAATTAGGCCAAAAGGCTGCTCTTGGCATTAAAAGAGGCCATCGAGTGCTGTAAAATTAGAAAGTGACAAAGCAGAAAAACGTGAGTTTGCTGCATGCTTACATACCACTTAGAAAAAGTGGAAAGAGAGAAGTTGCCTAAACTGTAATCTTACATTGGGAATGTAACAATAACAAATGTTTGTATTTGACCAATGAAGAGCTCAATTTGAGACCATGATACTTTTTCATACTAGATATGGACCTATCTAACAGGCTTGTAATGAAACAGAAATGAACAACACATCATTTGTCATCTTAGTGTGCGTCCATTTGCTGTTACTGAGCGTCATTTGAGCTCCTGCTGAGGAAAAGCGTTCTTTGAAAATGAAACAGACACTTGAGTGGAACTGATGGAAAGAAAGTGACAGTGAATTTCAGTTATCTCCTAATTATATTTTTTTCTCTGAGGTGTAAAAAATGTTGTAAGGGAATTAAGAGTTTAAAACCTCTTGACTGCTGGGAGTGCATTCAGCTCAACTCTTTTTTGGTATTGTGGCTTAAATTATATGTGCTTGTCAACTGAGACTGAGCCTGTGTCCTCTGTTGCGCCTTGTTTTTATAGAGCTGTGACTCAACTTGAGGATTTAGAACTATGTAGAAACATGTCTACTGCAACTGGTAATATTTCTTAGTTTCCCAATCGGAGAAAGATTACAGGCTAGTCATGCTTCTCTGGTTATAAATACATTTCTACTAGAGCTGAGAGGAAATCACTGATCTGTGGTCATCATAAGTTCTGCATAAAGTTTGAGATCTTATTTACAACTTGAATCCTTTGTTTTTCACCAGCTGACCGGTGCAAAGAGGTCCAGCAGATTCGTGAGCAGCACCCAAACAAGATCCCTGTAAGCTGCTGATCTCTCTCTCACGCACACACACACACACACACACATGAAGGCTCTAATTGTGCCTGTGTTATTTCCATATTCCAGAGCAGTGATGGAGAACACCAATGACAGCACCTTAGTTTGTATTTAAAAAACCAACTGTGGTTTGTTGTGACTGTTGATTTAACCACAAGTTAACAGGACAAACCTCCTGAAACATGGCTCATTTGTCACTTGACACTGAAACAGTGATATTGAATATTCTGTTGCCCAGCTTCATGACAACCACTTAAACACACATTTAGTCATCATTTCAGCACTGGATAAGCAACCAATAAGATAATCTTAGCTTAGCATAATGAGTAGAAACCAAGGTATTACTGACCTGGGATTGTCCACCACTCCTCTGGAGGTCACTGATTGCTACATGCCTCACTTCTTCAGTCACAGTCTGGACAACAATGATGGAGAGCAACATTGCATTTTTACTGAAGTCAACCTACCATATTCACCCAAAACTGCCAATTTTGCTGCTAGATTTGCAGCAGCACAAACACATTGGTCACATTTTCTTATGATAACTGCAGGAAACATGAATGGAGATGATACATTGGTCTCTACAGACCTGTACATTTCCTCTACATTTTCTGTGCAGCTGATTGAGATCCTGTGTGCCCAGTTGCACCCAGATGCAGCTCAGAAGAAGGTGCATATTGCTGATGTAGCCCAAGTACATCACTGGCCAGAATCAAAAAGTTACTACTTCACTCTGTTCAAGCACAGTTTACATGGACAGCAATATTCTTTTCTAAATTGGAACAATTGTATATCCTGAATAGGTTTATACTGTGCAAACAGTGACTTTTCATTCCAGAGAGGTACATATGATAGTCTGACTAATATCAAAATAGCATAATAATACTATTATTATTTCCACACAGAAATAATAAATAATATGTGCATAGTTTAGAATGTGGTATGGTTGTGATAAGAGTATCTGATAGAGCATCTCGACAGTAATGTCAAATGGAGAATTAAAGCAACTAATATTTTGTTTAGATCAATGTAAATATACAACTATATGTCACATGTTTTTGGATCAGACTGGTGATGTTATGTATTGTGGCTCCTGTAGGTCATCATTGAAAGATACAAGGGAGAGAAGCAGCTGCCTGTTTTGGACAAAACCAAGTTTCTGGTTCCTGACCACGTGAACATGAGTGAGCTGGTGAAGATCATCAGGTAAACACACACATACTGTATACACATTTCAACAACACACAGGTTGTTGAAATGGGAACCGGTGCAAGTTGAGGTCATGTTTGGCATGTGTATATATTTGGAGCAGTCTGCACACACGTGGAGGTGGTGTTGTTGCATGCCTTCTGAGTAAAGAATGTTTAGATTTGCTGAGGCTGCAGTTGAGCTGTATGTTTACAATCAGCACAGCTCCTAGCTAAGATTACAGTGCAGACATGCGTCTCATATTCATAGTTTCTCTGCATGTTGCAGATCAGTTTTGAGCTCAGAAAGACCATAAACGATCAAGGCCAAATGGTTTAATTTAAGTTTTTATACAATACTCTCACATAATATTAAAACAATAAATGAAGATGGTCAAGATGATAAATCAGACTCAGTGAATGATTAATCGACATAATAAATGGCACAATGGCAGCAGCAGAGTCATCCATGACCTGTCCTCCTGACACCACCTGTGTTATCCAGTGTTTAGGTTCATTTGCTTGTTAGGCAATTATTTTGATCTCCAGCAGATGGCAGCATTATTCTGTGCTGTGTGAGTGTTCAGTGTCAAGAACCAAAAACTCAATTTTGTTGGATTCTTATTCTGCCAACAAGCTAAAGACCTATGGTAAATCAGGATAGATAAACAAATACACACAGAGCTCCTAACTAAGAATTGGGGACTTTTTGTCTTAGGAGAACCTGTTGAATATGTTTTTGATTGTGGTTCTTGTCTGGTCAATGAAATGTGGGGAAATTGTGAAAAATTCATGTTTCACAAAGGCCTTGTTTTCACTTCACTCCTGTTCAGTTTGCTTTTTTACTAAAATTATTCCAATTCCAGAGGCAGATGGAGGATTGCTTACTCTTTTTTGTTTCTTAAAGTCATTCTCACAAATATTTGCTGGTGTTATGATCTCAGTGAAATTCAGTTTTAGAAATGAATCTCATATCCCCCAGACGCCGCCTGCAGCTGAACCCCACGCAGGCCTTCTTCCTGCTGGTCAACCAGCACAGCATGGTATCGGTCTCCACACCCATCTCCGAGATCTATGAGCAAGAGCGCGATGAGGATGGCTTCCTCTACATGGTCTACGCCTCGCAGGAGACCTTTGGCTGCTAGGGAGGGGAGGGGTGGGAGAGTGGGACATGTTCAGGTGCTGGGAGGATGGGGAGTGGAGGGGGTGTTAAATGGTGTCACAGCCACCTTTACCCAACAGACGTCATGATCCTCCCCGATTTTTTTGCATCGCAGGCCCACGTAGCAGTGTCCCCTTGTCCCCTTCTCTCTCTGTTGCTGTCCCCTCTTCATATTGGTCAGTAAGTACAACACTAGCTACAGATACCAGGGAACACCCTGCGTGTCCCTGCTGCCCTCAAATGTTAGAATACAGAAATATTAACCTGTGATGTCTCTGAGCGTTCTTGATTTTGTTTGCTCTACTGTTCTTAAGCCTCCACATACTCAGCTCTCTTCATTTCAGACGTTGGGACAAAGCAAACAATGGCTGGTGGAGTTAAACTGATTTTCATCCACTAAAGTTATCAGCTCTGTGCGTGTGCGTGTGTGCGTGAGTGTGTTAGACAAGCCAGACATAAACCAAGCTCCTGAAATTTGGCTGCTGATGTCACAGACGCAGATGTAGACGTCAGCTTCTTAACTCTCCACTGTCGCAGCATGGAGCTAGAGTAAAATTGATTGTTTAACTTTTTTAATGTTTAGTTTTATAATTGTTTTCTGTTGTAGACATTTGCTGTAGTATTAGTTTATGTTATAAAACTGTATCTAGCTCAGAGTTTGATTTAATCACACATGTACCGTCAGCCTGAAGCTCAACTCGCCAACTCGCCGCTGGCTACCGAGTAGCTGACAATCAGGCTAATAAACAACTGTAATGCTTTGAAATTTAAGGATATTTAACAGGTGTAATATTTATCCCCTCACACCTTTCTCAGGTGTCCACACCAGGGTGGATGCCACTCCACTCCTCTTCCTGTAAAGCTACTGTAACGTACTGACTGCTCAGTCACAGAAGGGAAGTTAGCATTAGCCACCCGCTACCACGCGCTGCTACAGCCGCACTTAACACCGCAATGTTGACATATTTTTAGCCCCACAAGCACAACACACGCACACAATAATACAACCTGGCTCTCTCTGCACAAGGCCCGCCCACACTTAACCATAAGTACGCCTGACAACAGCCAATCAGAGGCAGACTTACAGACCAGTAGATTTATGCTGGTGGGAACTTGATGGATGCTTGCTTGCTATCGATGCTTGGCTTGAGAAAAAATAAAAAATAAACAAAAGTTGGATATGAGAATATTTGGAGGAGGAAAACTGACACCATTAGTGGGGATGAGCAGCACAGGAGGGGAAACATGGGCACAAAAGAGAGGAGTGCAGGACAGGATGGATGTGTAGTTGTCTAATTTCATGTGATTTCTCTACTGTAAGTCAAGCGCAGTAAAACAGTCCCGTTCTCTACAGTGAGCTGAGTCAGAACCCCAACAACACTTTCTGTAAGCAAAACTAAAATGGGATGAAAAGGATGGATAAAAAATGTCTTCATCAATTGTTTGGATTACACAACTACTTTTGGTTTTCATTTAAAAGTCAATTTGGAAATGCAGCAAAGTGAAATAAGGTCGACACATCGCATTTAAAAAAGAAAAACATGATCAATGCAAAGTTGTTGGTGCTGATCTAGTGTCACTTATCATGAAGCTGTTCATATCACAGTGATGCTGTTTTCATTTGAGCCACTTACAGATTTTTTTTTCTAGTTTTTCTGCACTTGCCTGTAGATAATATCAATGACCGTAATGTAGACAAGAAAGAAGGGCTTTGTAATCCTGTTAGCACACTTATCAATGCAGAAGGTTCTGAATGAAACTTTGCTTGTGCGTTACAATCGTAACGCTCCCTCCTAGCCTCGTGAGAAGACGGCGTGCTGTGGTGGTCGCACAGAGTTGAGCATTAGACATCTTACAAGTGTATTTAATGTCAGAAATGAATGAGCTTCTTTTGCACATAAATTAATACGAAGAGTTGGCATTGAGTTTTTTTTTTTTTTTAGAAATTACTGTATCTATATAACAATTATCTTCTTTTTTATCGACTCCTTTAGAGCTGCCGCTCTCTCTACATTCTGCCTTTAATACAACTTTGTAGACAGAAGAGGTTGTGATGCACTACAGACCTTGCATGTTTTTGACTTTTTTTTTATAAATGTATATTGATTTCAATAGATATAATTGTATTGTACAAGTCTTCTTAGATGTTTCCCAAACCAAAAACTGAAAAGTGTACATGTATGTTTGAAACAAACAAAAAAATGTGTGCGTATAAACGATCATATAATCAAGCTATATTACAAAGTGTGTTTTTCTTTCTGCTTCAACATTGTCACTGTTTGTTGGGGGTGTAAATAGATGCATTGCTACAATGTTATTCAAAGCATTTGCCAATAAATTAAAAAAGCTGCCTTTAAAGTGTTTATTTCTTCATATTCCTGCATCCATTGGGTTTTGACAGTCAAGGGGGATTACAGACTTGACCAGGTATGTGACATGTTGGGTGTGACTGGACTTGAACAATATAGATCACTGACTAATAGATCTTTTTTGAAAGAATGCACAGATCAGTTTAAGAGGATGATTTGTGTAATTTTATTAGACAGACGGGACATAATGTTCTCTAATATTAGGCTTGCACTTCAGGTGCTGTCTGAATCAGTCTCAGTTGAATCGTACATCTTTTTTTCACAGGTTGTGGTGGAAACATCAAGACAGGGACTGTGTTCATCACATACATATACAACAACAGAAACAACATTTGGCAGCTTCACAGTGATTCCACATCGACCGTTGAATTTACAGCAAGGACCCAGTTTAGACATCTTTACCTCACACTGACTGCTACAGTAACACAGAAACAGTCTGAGTTTTGATTACTTAAAACACAGCCTCTCACTTTCGAAACAGAAAATCTATAATCTGCTCTACCAGATGGATTTTAAAAACTATACAGATAAGTCAAACAGTTTTTTTTGTTCCTGTTTTTGTTCTTCACAGGCGTTCTGATGAACAGTTCCTGCTTAAAAAAAAAAAGTTTCAATCTCCATCTGCAGTTGAAGCGGTGGAGGCACAGGTAAGTGATCCGGGACCGTCCACTGGACTACCAAATGTGCCTTTGCATGAAGCAGAGCAAAGCGTTTCAAAAGATTAAACCAAATGCTAGAAAATCCCAGAGTAAGAATGTAGGGATGTTGGAGCTTGACCACTGCTTTGTGCTGTGTTCAAGTGGTGTTCAGACTGGAGAAATGAGGCCCAGGAGCTTGTCAGCTTTAAGTTTGAGACCAGGCAGCAGGACCCCGAAGAGTGGCTATACCATACTGATGGGGAAAAGAGCAGAAGACAGATTAGTGAAGGCTCCACAATCAGTAGACTGCAAAATAGACATATAAAACTAACTCACTGGCTGGCACAAGGTAATACTTAAGCAGACTCAAAAGAGAATGATACGTTTTGTTTTTTCATTCAATTATGGGCCATCAATTTTGACAATTTTTACAACATCTTACAAACCAAAATAAAACTAGTGGTCTAAAAGTTTCGCAGCAAATCCACTGCTTTACTTCTTCACTTCATTAAAACCTGCAGCACCAAAACAGGGTTTTAAAGTTTCTTTTTTTCCCCCTCTATCTGATATTTAGGTAGTTTCATGAACAAAAGGTAGAAATTCTCCTTTTGAAATTTTTAAGATCCACAGGAGCCTACGAGGCTATACTTCTCACTACTTTTTTAAAAAATATATGTTTTATTGATCTAAAGAAAATTAAGTTAACCAACATGAAAAACTGCCAGAACCTACTAAGTCTTTCACCAGGGTATGAAACCTAAAACTAGGCATCATGCTTAAGCTCCTCCCCACATCTGCAGTGAGCAGAACTGGGTGAACTGATAAAACTGAACTCTTGCTTTGCTGCCTCATGTTCATCACGTGTGTGTGTGTGTGTGTGTGTGTGTGTGTGTGTGTGTGTGTGTGTGTGTGTGTGTGTGTGTGTGTGTGAGAGTGTGTGCGTGCACGCATGCATGCGTGCATGTGTCACTGACCTGTCAATCAGCGAGTCCCTCATGCCGGTGGCGATGGCAGAGGGATGCCCAGCCTCGCTGATTCTGAACACACTCTCAATGACAGACAGCTCAGTGCTGGTGGTGTCCAGGCCGCAGAACGCGCACCAATCATTGACCACCATGCCCGCTGCGATGACCTCACTGCCCCGGTTCACGGTGCCAGCCTGCACAAAATGGTTGGTGTGAAATTCAGTGATGCTCCCTGCTGCAGACACCACAAGGTCTGCCAGATTTACTATGTCTACCTCATCGTTCTTAACCCCTCTAGCTTGTAAAAATGATGTAAAGAAAAAAAAAACACAGGGGAGGGCTGGGTGACAAAAATAACTTTCAACAAATTAACAAATGAACCACAAAACAACGCAAGCACATTTTTCAATTGAATAAAATAAGTGGAACAAACATCTATTCAAACTAAATAAAAAAAAATTGTTTGTCTAGTCAAAAGATTTGAGTATTTACAGCAGGACAAAGTGGAATATGAATGCAATATTTTATAGGCCCATGAAGTCACTGATGGACAGAGTATCTGTCCTGAGACAAGCACATCCCCTAACAACCCCGTGCTTACCACCAAAGGAACTTGCAGCAGTGACGAGAGCTCGTCTTGATCTTCTATCGATGTCTTCGGGTGAACCAGGCCTCCCTGGTTGCTGAATGCGCAGTACGAGCCGACCAGGACCTGCTCAGCTACCGTCTGACGGAAAACCTCCACTTTGAGAGTGTCTGCAAGGATCTCCTCTGTTTCCTGAAATGAGGAAAAATGAATGACACAAGACTTCAGATTATTTGATTTCTACCATGAGTGATTTAATCTGTGCGACTGTGTTCACTGCATCAACCATTATGAATAAAAACATGGCAGTTGTCAACTGCTGCAGCCCAGCTGACCAACATTAGGCACCGCACTCAGCTGAATGTGTGTTGGTGTGGCATGTTTGTTAGCCTCACCGTGTCAAGGTCCGGGTGCACCAGTGCTACATAGTCGTTGCAGGCGATGACATTGCCAAGAGCAGACAGGCGCTCCTCAACTCTCTGAATCCTCACAGTGTCTGGGAGGCAGTTTCTGATGTGCTGCAGCTCCTGGTCTGTGGTGTTGTTGGGCACCAGAAGGCCATGACGGTTACCTGACAACAACCATACAAGAAACATTTTGTTGATAAGTTTTATCAGTAAACAAAATGAAGGGGAAGTGTAGAGTGTGTTTAAGTGTGTGCATGCACACTCCGGAGGATTGCTTACCAACACACATCCTTCCTATGATGCGACAGCCAGCTATGGACGCATGAACCACTGGGATGGTTTCTGACAACTCCCCTTCAAACACACTGCAGTCACACAAATAACAGCATCATGTATCTAAACACTGTGGAATCACAGTTTAGCTTTTGTCTACACTTGCCAGATTATCTCAGTGACAAATGACGAGCTGCTGAATGTATACCTGGGGTTCTTGATAAGGGAGTGGGAATTCATTCTAAGAATTTCCTTGAAAAAACAAACCTTATGAGTCAGGAATACTTCAAGAATTGTACAAGGAGATTAGATGACCCCACAATGAATATCTTTCTTACCACAGGGGAAATGAGTTTTGATATGGAGAGACAACTTCATCAAAACCCATAAGAGGATACCACTTGTAGCGGCACTGTGGCTTGGTGAATAGCAACAAAATAGTTTGAATCCTGGTAAGAGCAACAACCTTTCTGTGTGGAAAATTACTTGTTCTACCAGTGTGTTCCAGGTTCCTCCCACAGTCCAAAAACATACATGTTAAGGCCTAATGGAGACAAGATGTGTGTCAGAGAATTAAGTGTGTGTGCCCTATGATGGACAGTCCCAATTCTGGGACACATGGCTCTGTCTCAATTTTGGGTCTGCATCAGTGGAAGGTTGCAGCCTCTGCAGTCTTCAGAAGCTCCTCCACAGTCTGCACCAACAGGGTCATGTATTTCAACAGAAATTAGTTCATTGACATACCTGACATTTGACTTTCAAAATCAGACTAACAACCAAGCACTTGCACATTAAATCGACCACACTGTCTGCTTACGGTTGTTATGTTGAAAATATTTTTATATTTAATCAGCTGTGAAGAATCTTGACACACAGGAGGCATGTGCAGGACACATTTGGAGCCTCCAACTGTGTCCTTCTGCACCTAAGGATCCCTGTGGGGATTGGGAATTGGGACAGGCCTTGTGACAGTGCAGTGCAATCAGCCTTCAAATTTGTACATAAATGATCCAGATTTTGCATTGAGACAGGCACCACAGTGACATTGGGAACAGAGCAGGTAGGATAATGAGTTGATAGATGAAATCCAGTCGAGTCTGTCCATGCTTTGGAATAAGTCACAGTGCTGATCTAACTTGGAAAGAACAGATACTACTTCTACCATTTCTGCTCTCACAACTGCCTCTACCCCTTACATGTAGTCTGTAAATGAATAAATGTAGATATTTTATAACTTATTTTGCATTCCTGCAACAATTACCTGCTATTCCTTACTACAGTTTCATATGTAAAAAAAAAAAGTTATTTTCCTAGTCATGGTTATGTAGCCTGTAACCTGAAAGGAACCTCCCCAAGGATTCAATAAAGATTATATGATCAGATCTTGTTTTGAAACTCACAACAAAGGAAAATCAGTAGAGTCACACCTTTGACTTCCTGGTGCAATTTTTACGATTGTAGTGACCTCATTTACTAAAAAATGACAGATACAATGTAGTACAAATGATTGTTGGATGATCTCTCATGGACAAATGGTTTGAGCTTTTCGAAAGCTTGACCGGCTGTGGACACTGGGCTCCACTCACCGACATTAACCATGAAACCTTCTAAAATATAAGTCTTGTTGTATCAGATGTAACCAGACGACACACCTCAAGTTACATAACAAAGTAATACTGTCATGGGGAGCAACAGAAGTTGCACTCGTATGACATCAGCCTGCTCTAGCTAACGCAGCCTCCACGCCGAGATCTCAGGCAGCGCATAGAACCAGCAGCTGAAGACACAGGAAAACTAGGAGATGGAGGCTCACCTGTAAAAGTTCTCCGAGCCACCGATTGCCACCAGACAGTAGGTGTTAGTCAACTTGGCAAAGCAGCCGATCTCGTTGTTTTTCTCAAACGATGCTCTCATAGCCATGTTAGCAGGGAGGAGGCGTCACTTCAGGTCCTGAAACAACAAAAACAATTAAATCACTGAGCCGCTGGTTATTACAGCACACAGCGACGAGTTGGTGGTTATTACAGAATTATCATAGTTAGTAGATTGACTACTTTACGAGTCTAAACTGCTGATATAGCTCAGTAGGGTTGTTAGCTAGACGGCTAGCTAGCAACTTTTCAAAAGTTTGGAATCTAGCAGCAATTAAGGGGGGACACGTCAAACCGACTCACGATTTATGGTCAGGGAACTTCTAATAAATGCCACCACAGTTTGTATGTAACTACTGGTGACGTTTAGACAAACAAGGCCTGTGTTAATTACCTGATAGAAGTCCGGGGTTGTTCAACGTGCGGATGAGCAGAGTCTCCTTTCCCCACGTGTTCACTTCCGTGTCAGAGCGTACGCGATGACGTAAGACGTAAAGCCACGATTAAAAACAATCTGCGCTACTACTACAATGTGGAGGGAGCCAGTCTGATGGATGGATGAATGGATGAATGGATGGATGGATGGATGGATAGATAGATAGATAGATAGATAGATAGATAGATAGATAGATAGATAGATAGATAGATAGATAGATAGATAGATAGATAGATAGATAGATAGATAGATAGATAGATAGATAGATGCTGTTGTGGCAGAATAAAAGACAAGACAGTACAGTGGTATATATGTTTATCAGGTGAGATGCTTGCGTTGGATACAGAGATGAGCAGGTGGAGTGGGTATTGACACCATACAGTAAACTATGTATATATAATATAATATGTACTAATATACTAATATACTAATATACTAATATATATATATATGTGTATATATGTATATATATATATATATATATATATATTTATATATATATATATAATTTTTAAATTGACATTGCTCAACAATGTGTATGTGCAAGTGTTTAATCCTATTTTGTTCCATCTATTCCATCTATTATAACAGCTCCAAACGAAGCCTTAGTTTTGCTTCAAGCAAGGTTCTGACATTAGCTGCTTCCAAACACGGATGTTTTCAGTCCAAAGGCTTAGTGTGTGTGTGTATGTCTGTAAGTGTATGTGTGTGTGTGTGTGTGTGTTACAAAAAAGGAAACAAATTGAAAAAAGAAAAATCTCTTAATGGTCTCCTTTTCAATTACCTGCATAGCAACTGCACACGCAGCTGTCCCCCCGTTTCCTGCACAACACCGGAGCGACGGCCACAGCCAATCACATCAGCCGCTGCTTGTGACGTTGTATTTGTTGACCCCTCATTAGCTCGCAACCTGTGTGACGTCACAGAGGAAGGCCGGGCGGGGTTGAGGGGGACAAACCAGAGCCGAGAAGGAGACAAAGAGCAGCCAAACATAATAACAGGTCTCACTCCTGCAAGTCTATGTGTGCCCATAGTTTGAAGCAGCCTCAATGCGCTTGAAGCAATAATGATGTTATGATATCATAAGATAGCTGTTATCTGGTTAGAGGTTGTGCCAGGGGGGATTCTAGGATCAAATCACAGACTTCTACAGAAAGCAACTGGATTAGTAATAATGGACGCTGACAATTGTGGGACACCTAAACTCAAATACACTTACCTTTCTTTCTTCTTCTTGTGAACATGACACCCCTAGCAGGTGGTATCATGTAATCCTTTGACTTTGTGGTTATGATGTTGATGCCGTTTTGGCAGACGGACATGAATCAACCTGACGGACATGAAGCAACCTGAAACTGTTGTTGTTGCATATTTGCATTGATGAAAAGCTAAAAAGTGAGAGCATCTTCATACTTTGCTTTCTCATGAGATGGCTATTTGTCGTTCCAGGTCAGACAATAGGGCCTTTCAGGGTGGAGTTTGCATGTCATCCCTGTGTTGAGAGCGTTTCCTCTGGGTAACTTTGTGGCCTCACACAGTCCAAAAACATGCATCGATCAACTTACTTATTTGTACCATGCCAAAGGGATCTGTTGGAAACTGTCCATTCAATTCGCAACAGCAGTAAACACACATCTACCCTGTTATCATTTTTTGTTTCATTTCGACTTCATTCATTCGACTCGCAAAGCCAACATTATCACTGTACAGTAAAATCCCTGTCGATGGACCAACTCCGAGGACTTGAGCTGCTTTTTTAGGCAATGTCTCTGCTGATAAGTTACCATACTGAGACTCCACCGAAAAGCGGAGTGACTCCTCCTCTCACACAGAGACGATCTGTGCAGGGAGCCGCGGCTCAGACACGTCTTCTGGATACTCTGCCCGGAGACACCGAGAGACACCGGAACCGGAGGCCGACACACGCAGACGGGCCTCGCAGGATAAGAGGGGGTCGACTAGGTGTGGTATAAATCAATCTACGTTCACAGCCAACCACAGCACGCACACAAACACAAACACACAGGAACGCTCACATACACACGGTCCTCTCAGGGTTGTAAACAAGTCACCTGGTGGTGCAGGGGTGAATTCAAAATCTGTGATGTGGTCCACATAAGGCCAACAGGAGGTTAGAGAGATATAGTATTTAATGTCATAACTTGTATTGCATGAAGTCTTTCACTGGCAACAGATGCCTTAATACCAATTTAGAGATTTATTGTGTTGGAGCAGTTTCCCTGTAACAAGCTGAAGTGAGCGCTACCTTCTCTTCAAGTCACAGAGTAGTTGAAATAAAATGTAAAATTATTATGTATTTGAGCATGTACATCACAGCAATGAGTAATTTTACAGTCTGTCATATACAATTTAAATGCCTTGTAAGTGGTGTTCAGTTTGGCATAACACTGAAATAATAATAATGATGATGATAATGATAAAATTCGGTGAGAGTCCCTAGAAGAGGAAGTGTTACACCAAGGAAGATCACTAAAGCAAACAGATTGTCAACTATCAACCGTTGGAGGTAATTTCACTAACTTAAACAGAAATAAGAGAAACAGACCAAAAATGTCCCAGTGAAGTAAGATGATGAAATTTTTACAAGTTCAATGTTCTGATGGTGCAGAGTCTGTGTTGTGAACACAAGAGGAATTCATGTCAATGACAATCGCTGATAGTAGCTCAGGTCAGGAGGCTGCTACTCTGTAACTTGTGAAGGTTTACAGGGGAGCATCAGGTCATGTTAGGAAGGAGAAAGGAAGAGGAGCAGAGAAGGTGAAGCCTGCAGCTAAGGCTCACATGCAGTCTTCTGAAGCGCATCCCCAGAGGAAGAGACAAATTCTGCTTATCTGGACGTAAAGCGGGCAGCGCCAGGGAAAAAATGGTGCTCGAGTCAAAACAAAACATCTTAGTAGAAAGAAAGAGAGAGCGAGAGAAAGTTGTGCTATTTTTATCTAGGCCTTCTCTCATGCTGCCACAGCTGGCGAGAGAGAGGAGAAAGGGGGAAGGGAAGGCGGAGGCTGTGCTGAATGATAATCAAGATGCTCTGAAGTTCATGAATGAAGCATGTGGCACCCAGATTAAATCCTTAAACCACTTATGTTGTTACTACCTGGGTCAAACAATCTGATTTATTAGAGAGGAAAAAAACTCAAGATCAAAGGCATTTTGTAATTCTGCAATTATTCTTCAGTATAATTCATGATGAAGTTTTCTCTGTCCAAATGTTATCTCATTCATCCAATGAACAGAAAGTTGCTCAGATGAGATGGTGTTTCTTTTTGTTTCTGTTCTGCTGTTGCTCAGTGTCATTGATGTTATATTCAGATAAGGAGAAAAGGTCAAAGTGTGTGCTTGGCTTTTATGTGGAAAATATTCTGGGTAGGTACTACTTTAGAGTTTGACCCCAGACCATGACACAATCATGACACAGTTACCTTTGTATTTTGAAAGGTGTACAGTCTGTTTTACAGCCAGCCATAACTTTTTGTAATGCGATAACACACAGGTCATGGTGTCTGTTATTCACTGACATTCACTGACAAGGTTTGTGTGTGTGCATGCAAACCATGAAAATGCTTGAATGCTATCTTTGTAAGATTTGAAAGGTTCTTGAATTTTAGATAAAGTGCTTGAAAATAGTTGAAAGCTAATTGCTTTATACAATCTCGAAAAAGGTTAAACAGCAAGCCAGAGGTATCACATGAAACCCATGTTTCTGTAACTGCATTATATGTGGCCCTCATCCTCCTATACGAAAGAATTTTGGATGTTCGAACATCATGATATATTTTTTATTGTGATCAAAAGTAAATTTGTCTTTTAAGAATGTATGTAATAATAATTTAATAAAATATAGTTGCAAGGTGCTGGTAAACCTTGAAAATGTAACATAAATAGAGCTTAGCAGAGGTGCATGAATGCTCTCTCCTGTGAGAAAGGAAGTGAATCAGAGTTGGAGAAAAATGTTTGATAGGTTCATATATATTTATATTCATTTTTAGATCTGAACTGGTCCATGTTGTTTTTGTCATGCCCATTAATATCCAGCAGGTGTCACCACTGTCTTTGAAAAGCTACTGTTGAGTGAGACTGAGAATTGTGGTACTTAATTCAGACAAAAAAATTGTCTTGTTTAGAATTTATCATTTATTTAATGATAAAAAATTGTGTGTGTGTTTAAGCTTGAAGTGACTCATACTAATGGAGGAAAAAAAAACACATTTCCATCAGTTGCTAAAATCTATCATTGATTTTTGACTGATTAAATTATAAAATCTGTAATCAGTAGATTGGCTGAATTAACAGTGCCATTAAATCATTAGTGCCTGCCCTGTTGGAAAGTGCTGCCTGGTTGTTTCTGGTTTCTGTCTTGAGTCTCATGAGTCACGTGTAATTTCCCAGCGTGCACCACAGACCACTGGCCAGCACTCACAACTTGCCCCACGTTCACCCAAAGTGTTAATCAGTGTAAGATGATCCTGTCTGTTCTATGTGATTATGTTGAGTTTGAGTGGATTGGTGTACTGGACGGATCATTGTCGATTTGAGATCTGTGAGCTGATGTCAAGTGGAAACTGTGGTCTTTCTCTTCCTGCATTTCTTTTCCCTGTTCAAGTCTTTCTATTGCTTTCTACCATTATTCAGTGAGTTACTGTCTATGTTTACATGGATAGCAATAATGTGAACATTGACCTTATTCCAAAGAAGACAGTAATTACATTATGATGCTTACATGGGTTGCTTTCAGAATTATCTATTAATATTCATGTTTATGTGATGGAAAACAGCACAGGGTTAAGCCTGTGTTTTTTCTCAGGTGTGACTGTGATGATGGGAGGTGACCAAAGCCACATGGGGAAGGACGAGGAAGAAGCTAAAGGAACAGAAAAGGCTGACAAATCTGCAAAAACTAAAAGCCCTGGATCGGCTGCTTCAGAAGGTAGAAACACATATCTATCTATCTATCTATCTATCTATCTATCTATCTATCTATCTATCTATCTATCTATCTATCTATCTATCTATCTATCTATCTATCTATCTATCTATCTATCTATCTATCTATCTATCTATCTATCTATCTATCTATCTATCTATCTATCTATCTATCTATCTATCTATCTATCTACTCTATTGTTAAAATAACTGGCCATTATTTTATTTTAAATTAATTGATAACCTGCCCATTGAATAATCTGCCTGCTTTGACAGTTGTGTGCATCATCATCACTGAATAACACAAACAACACGTCATTAAATGTTTCAGAGGAAAGGTCATGCATTTTATTATGTTTTATATCCGCAGACACCGTGGGAGAGTTGCCCCAGTGCCAGATGGGAAACAGGAAAGTTGACAACATGTGCTTCATGATCTCGTGCACCAATTGGTACTGAACTGGTCCTGGATCAGCAGAGGAGTGTGAAGTGTTGTGGCCCAGCTGCTGCATTCATGGACCCATGATCATCTAGTGTTTGCTTTTTTTCTGCAATGCTTATCTGAACAGAACCTTGTATTGGGTTTTGACTCCTTAAATGTTTCCTGCTTCACCTGGGTATGAACTCATCTCTTGATGTGCATTTGATGAGATTCTAGTTTTGCATCAAGAATCATGCATCTACTGTTTATTGATAATTGCATACTTTTCACATTATTTTTAAACCACATGAACTAAAGATTTGAGATACTGCCTCACATATGTCAGGTGTGTGAGCTGACTGTCACAGCATGATGTTAAATAAAGACAATAAGCACAATAGGAGCTGGCATTTAGGTTGATTATTATCTTGTGCTATAAAATCACCTTATTATTAATAGGGTCTATGAGGACTGACAGCCTCTAATGGGCACTGTAGATATTGTGTTTTTTGGCCCTTCAATGATCCGTTGTTGCTGCTTGTACAACGTAGTGTTAATTATCATGACTCACTCAGCTAAAGTTCACTCTGGAGGAGTTTGGTCAGAAAGCAACCTCTGAGCTGTGAGTCACAGCCTTTGCAAAGACAAGTCCAAAGTGAATGTCTGAAATGGAATTTGGTTGTTGAGTTTAGCGATGTTGTTCAGCAATAAGAGATGTAACTGGATGTCAATGCCAGCTATAGTGTCAACAGCACAATTTTATGAATCAGAGCTCTGTTATTGGAAGAATCAAAACAGACTGCATTCAAAAGAGATGTGAAACAACCTGATGACTCATGGCAACTGAGGAACTGAAGGGGACATATTGTGCATATTTTACAACTTTTTGTCAACATCTACAGAGTAGGTCTGTATAATTTATGACTCCCAAAACTTGTACAGATGTCAAGGAAAAATACAGAGATCAGCGTCTATGCCTTGACTTCCAGGAACGTTTTATTCTGGCTGCTGCTTTCCTCTGATTGGCTGATCAGTGGAGGATTCCTCATAGGCAGATGAGGTTTCCCAGCCCTGCTTCCACCATCTCTTGTTTACCTTGCTGGGCTGCGCTGCTGCCAAGCTCAGTCAGAGTGTCATGATCCTTTGTTTTATTTATTTGCTGTGGGACGAGATGCTGGTTGGGGGAAGGGGCTCCACCCCGATTGGACAGTAAAGTCGTCAGGTTTAGCACAGATTTCGCACAGATCTTGTTATGTCTTGTTCAGGGAGACTGAAAAGCATGTGAAATCTGGTTGGTGGGTTACAGCTGGACCCCTCTAGCTCATGTTATGTTTTGCAGAGGTTGCACCATGAATATATGATATTATAACACTGTAAATATGTTCTGAAATGTGGAACAGCACAAAATGTCCCTTTTTATGTCCCTTTTGGCAATGACATCTGCAACCACTTGATTGGGAGGATTTCTTTAACACTGGTGTTTCTTTTCCATTAACAATGAAATGACACCTTTAGACAATGTAGTTTTCACTTTTATTGACATTTTGTTGGTAACAGAACTTGGTGTTGTTGGTATATAACTGGCGTGGGACAATAAAACCAAAGCAAACATAGAAAAAATTTTCAGTTTCAGTCATGTTTGCATTTTAAATACTCAAACTTTGTCTCTTAAGAAATAAAATTGGTATCACAGAATAATCATGTCAAGTCAGTAACATAAACATACCTATCAATGTAAGCATCATTGTAAAAATGGTTTAACGTTATGTCCAAAGATTAATGACCTTAAATAAAAGAAGGAAAGAAAAATACCAAACTTTTCAAAAGCTCTTCTCAATCTTTTCTATTTACACAAGCTGATATTTGATATCCAACCGCAAAGGATGATGTGATGAATCTATTAAAAAAATCCGCAAACAAAATGGTGTTTCATTATGCACATAAAGAAGTGAGCCAAGGTCAGATTTTTTTTTAAATTTTCGATTTTATAATCAACCCATTTAGTCAAAAAAGAAACCCATAAGCAAACAAAAATCAGACTATTTACACAAACTTTTTTTTCATAAGAAAAATCAACTGAATTGAATCTCTCTTAAAGCTATTTCTGATAAAATCTCCCTAGAAGTAGTAGCACTAGTAGTAGTAGTAGTTGTGGTGATATTATCCAAAGAACTTCAATATATCTTGTTACTTCAAAAAGGCTGCCCAGACTACTTCTGATATGTCTTTATTCACGTATGTCTATTTTTTTTAAGAAAAGAGAACATTATAAACTAAAGGCAACAACAGGCAAGTTAAAGGAAGACTTAGCCACGTGAAGCCACACTCCAAACTCGCAGCAACGTTTGCCAGAGATGGTTCTGCACGGTTCAGGTGTGAAGAAGCTTGTGATCTAATCTCTGAAGCTGACGAAACAAGCTTTGATTTGACCCAGACATGGAGATCTGTCAAGAGTGAGTGGTAAAGAACAAAACTATGGGAGCTTGGCAAAATGGGCTTAAGCATAAGACAATAAACTATGTCCACTACCTTTATTGTCCAGGGTCCACTATGTCTTTCAGGAAGAAAATTAAAACTTAGAATTGTATTTCCTGGTCTTGAAGCAAAGAAGAAAATTCACAGTCCTCATCCAAAGCAACATCAAACTTTTTCGAATCGTATCACCTCACCTTTCCTTGGATTTTTTGATTTTCTTTTGAACAAATCTGGAAAACAATTTTGTAACCTCTTGCCTGATTGGCCAGAGAGAATTATGATTATTTATCACCCACCCTCCACCACCCATGCACCTCTGCCGAGCATTTTTACCAAACACTGTATGCTTTCATTTCACATTACCATTCACATTGATCAAACTGCAGCAGTCTGAAACTGGTGCAAGGAGGACAAGTTTGCCAATCGAATGGTGTCCCAAGGCAAGTTCAGCAGAGTGCATGCAAGGCGAGGCAAGGTAATACCATCCAGTGTAACTGAGGCAAAAGACAGATTTTTATATCAAAGAGGCTGCAGCTTTAGAAGCCCCAGGAACTTCTTGATTCAGATCAGTTTAAATCTCAAAGTTGAGAGGTTTTCACACCAGATGAGGACTACTGTGGATCACATGCACTGGAGGCTGTGTATGAAACCATCTCTGAGCAGCACGACTGCTTGCGGTGGTGCAGAGCTACCATCTTTGCCAAACATCACCCCTGTTTGGTAGTGGTGGTATCAGATAACCAAGTCTACCTTTAAAGGCAACTTCACTGTTGTCCAAAGCCACCAGAACATCGCCAGACCTGGAACAACAAGACCCCTTATGAAGATCCCACCGAGACACTAGTTTACTGTCGTGGTTGAATCTTTTTTTTTGAACTCATCTCGTGGTCATCACAGCGGCCACCACACTCTTCCCTGAAGGTAACATTACACAATGGTAGCATAGGAAGTGGTGTGTGACATGACCACAGAGCAGGAAAGTGATGTGGAGAAAGACAAGGGTTGCGTTGTGGCAGCTGTGGACTCAGCAGAGTAAATGTTGTACATTTAGGGGCCAGTTTGTCCCAGGTCACAATTACCATAAAAAGAGGCAAATTTTCAGAGGACCCTTTGCCCTCTGTGATGAGCACAAACCAAGCTGAGTAAATAAGTTTCAAACAGAAGTGCAGTGGATAGTTTCCACCTCAGTTTAAAAACCTCATGTATGTACATATATTTTGTCTGTGTGTGTGTTCCATAAGTAATATGAGTAAGTGACAGTACATCACTACATTATGTTTTCTTCAAGTACCTTTCTTCCATTTCCACAAACAGACATCTGCTGAAATACACTGGACTTTGTAAACTGCTATTTTTCAGTAAATCTCAGGAAATATATACACACACTTTCAGAACGAAAGCGAGGGTGGACGTCATCTCTTCAGCACAAGACATAAGGTTTAAATGCGTCTGAGTAAAGATCTTTTTTAAGAGAAAACATCCGCCAACCCTCTCATTAAAAGTCACAAACTGCCTTTCCTCTTTATATACTGCAGGACACTCAAAAACCCTACATCAAAAGTCCCTTTCTTAAAAAATCAGCATGAGAAGTGTTCATCTCCCACTAAGCGTCCACCGCTGCAGTGCCGTTAAGCAAGGCACTTAATCCTGGCGGCTCGCAACACGTCAGACCAGAGGCTTAATCTGCTGCACAGCGTAAGCAAGGACCTGATGTTAGCAATAATCCTGCACATTAGTTGGGATAGAAGCGATAGAAGACCTGCGAGGGCCCGAGTGAAATGAACTCAGATGTTCTGATTGCAAGCTGACATGGGATGGGAACAGTGATGAAATGTTTCCCTCCCTCAGGATGAGAAAGACACAACGTTATTGTTAATCCACAGACCTATAAAACTGATGACAAACCAGCTCCACAATGACCCAGACACTTGAATATTTACAAAGTTCCCCCAAGACACCATGTTGTTGAAAACCACCCCAAGTACAAACACCACAAAACATATTCCTTCATTTTGTTTTCCAACAGGACACATTTTAACTTGGAAATAACCTAATCTAACATCTTTATTATTTATTTCTCAGAATGGTTTGCTTTAACCAAAGCAAGATGCATGTTAGATTGAGTACATTCTTTCTATTGTGTGACTGAGAGGATTCCTCATCCTGTGGGTGGAGCCAATTTAATTCAGATACCAAATCACACATTGAACAGATGCCAATTCCACCAGCCCAGGTTCATTACAATTAAGGATAATAGTAACCCTTTTCTAAAAATGATCTATCATAATTATCTCAATAAATATCTATGTTTACATTCTATATTTAGGCCATCTATATTCATATTTTGGATATATATTTGGGTTAGATATCTTTTTATTTCTATAGCGATGTCAATTACTATACAACTCTATTTATACTGCATTTCTTGACAAGGCTGTAGACCCACAAAGCAGCCTTGTTTTCCTCATTTCACGAGCAGCAGCATCTGACTCCATCGTTACACAACAGAAGAGAACGAGGCTGTTCCTTTACATCCGGACTGTCATTAGAAGAATAGTTGGTCAAGCAAGGTGTTAATTGAAGGCTTGGATGCTTAATCCTTTCCTTGTCCTGTTACTCAGTTATCTCTCACCATAAGCCACGTCCTCAGCATTTCCTAACCAAGCAAGGCTTTTGGAGTTCATCACCACTGAAGGTGCATTCTTATGGCAAAGAGAAAAAAAACGTATAAGTGAACAGTTAAATGTTGCCCTGTGAAATAAGCTGTGGAAAAAGTTTTAGAACATACAGAATGGAGTCAAAATCCAAAGGAAGGGATGAGTAACTATCACCAATCACTGTCACAGATGTCATTTATAAGAAGCTCTTCAGTTTGGAAATGTGAGTTCACTAGAGGGCACAATGACAAAAACAACAAACTTCAACTGTCTTTTATTTTTTTGAGAGCCAGCCTAGAACTGAACATCTCTTTACCTTTGAGGCCGAGCTCAAAATTAAACTCCCTGAACCTCTCGAGAGCTTTGCTTTGCTCTCCAACCAATTCCAGAGGGCAGTTTTCATTGAACAGACATTCATATTTCCACAAACTCTCACAGCCGAGAGCTGGAGAGGTGTTTACAGGCTGGAAAGTAAAATAAGCAGAATGTCTTGTTCTGTGTTTACTGTAAAACCTCCGGGAACAAATATACATTTCCCAACCAGTCAAAACAGTGCTGAAGGCTATCGAACAACATTGATTTGTACTGAGTGCTGCGTGTGCTGAATTGCTCCTGACAACACCAAGTAATTGCACATATATGCGGCGAGAACACATTCAATTACTGCAGGACAGAGAGCGCAGTGAACACGGTGCAAAGCTGAGGGAATAAAACAGGAACAAGGGGGCGAGGCTGGCAGAGAGAGACGCACAGAGGAAGATGTTTCCTTCCTGACATGGAGTCTAAAACGAGGTAAGAGTCTGTAACTTAAAGTAATATTGGGGTAATTGTAATATCTGATTATTTTTAAAGTCATTTTTTGTCTGTATATGCTATCAATCACGGCTTATAGATTAATCTCAAATTCAGTATCAGCAGGTTACACTTTACACAAAAATCAGAAACTGGGATTCATCAGGAATATTAGGTTTGGTGCATTTCTAATTAAAATTTCCACGACAGGTGGGTAAAAACTGACTCAGCTCTGTGTCCCAAAACAGCCAAACACAGTGGCTTGTAACCTGGGGTGGGATGTCACAGGCAGAGGACTGCAAAGCCCCTCTAGGGCGCAAACCAACCTCTGAATGAACCATTATGAGTCATGGAGGAGTTAATGACATTTTAATGAGCAGCTTGTGCATCCACTTTAATCCTGCTACATTAGAACTGCAGCGGTGCCGCTTGAAAAGGTGTGGCTGGTACACCGAAGACTGCATTTCTGCTTCATCATGGTCATTTAAATAATAGATATAGAATGTAATAGACAATAATAAAAATCAATCTATAAATAGCCTTATAAAGCACTTCATGGTGCAGAGCCAATGCACATTTCTGATCAAGCGCCCGGATTAAATCTGCTCACAGTCCTTTAAGGCCAAACATAACTTGAAGTGACAAAATCCAGTTTTAATATACCAAAAATCAGACTCAAAACAGACTCAAAAACGGCAAAATTGTGTTATATCTATCTTATAACTTCATACCTTTCTGTTAAATTATTAATATGTATTAATTCTTGGTAATGTTCGATGATTATTTTGCTTGCTCAGTTTAGTATATTTAATTCTATCTACTCTTTCAAATCTGAATAAAATCTATTTTCACGACTCTTTTGATATTGTGTTAATAACTTAATGACTTTGTGCACTACAAAATGCCTTCAAATATGTAAATAAACCGATCCAGGATTAGAGGTTGGAAACTAAGAGCTCAAAACAGCAAGAAATGTCACATTCGACAAAGCTGAAGAAAAGTGTTGAACTTGTTTTTTTTCCCAAAGCTCTTAAATCCTCACTGAAAACATTGTGAAAGCCACCCAAAAAGAGCCAACTGAGACACGCTGAGAGAAACAGACTGGACACAGATGTTGCACTGTTGAAAGGGTGAAACTGAGACAATGTAAGGACAGACAAGGTGTGAAGCACAGATGGACAGTGAGGTTAAGTTGAGACAGAGGTAGTGAGCCAACTGCTGGAGACAAGTGCAACAGGAGAACAGTGAGTAAAGTCCAGGGAACACAGTGGGATCAGAGCGAGTGACATGGAGGACAAATGGCCCAAATTAGAGGTTTGTGAACAGAAGCACTTTATGAAGCTCGGGACGATGTTGCCATGCTGCAGCGAGCACAGAAATACAGATCCAGGTATGTCCCCTGTCCAGCTTTGTCTGTCCAAAACCTGCTTGAATATCAGACCTTGCACTTGCTTTTTCCCGTTTCCTCCCCTTTTCTTTTATCTAATTAACTCACATTAATGATTTCATTCTGACACACCGACCAAATGATCCTCTGAATGCATCTGTGAATCATTCATCTCATTGAATGTGTTGTGCAAAAAAAAAAATCCTTAAATCTATAAGCTGTATTTGCTACATAGATCGTTTCAACCAGTGTTTTTGCTTGACCATTATGACATAATGTCATCAGAATGATAATGACGTTTGTTCAGATTGCCTCTCTAAATGCCTTGCTGTGAGAGTGCAGTTCTGGGTTTCTGAGAAAACAATTTCTGTGGAACAGCTGCGGTCTGCTTTCTCCATTATGGGATAAATGGATGGATGAAGTGATGATTTTTCTCTAAATGTCTTCTATACCACAGTGATGGCAACTTGAGCCCGCAAATACAAAATAATATACAGATTATTCCATCACCAGAATTTTTTACACCAGTGAAATTATGACAGTTTCACTGGTGGTGTGTGTCTGAGAGCAGCGGCAGCAGTTTTATTTATGCAGCTAGGGCTGTGAGCTTCTTGTTAAATACAAACTCATACCTTGGGCCTGTGGACACATGGATAAGGCTGCTTAGCTATCACTATATGCTGACGTTTCCTTTTTCTACATCATCCATAACCAGTCCGAGCTGCGTAAATCAAAATCAGTCAAAATAACTAAAATGGTGCTCAGCTACTGAAACAGTGTTTCAAACAACGAGCTGAGAGTGGTTTTTAGTTGGCAGAGTTAATGGTGACAAGGATGGTAAACAAGAGAGAGAAAGAAAGGTCCTCTTTGACAGTTTTACATCGCCACACAGCTGAAAAATAAAATAGATCAGAGATCCTTGGTTTTCATTTCTGTTATGGCCTTTTTACCTAATTCCTATCGTCAGGTTTTTTTTTGTAACTTCAAACAATGTCTTCTTTTTCTTAAACTTTTCATCAGACTTAGTAGTTGAAGTAGTTCATGTGTACAAGCTGTTGTTTGAACAAACTTGGAGGTGGTGTCTGGTTTTAAGGGGCATTTTCGTTTTACCCCTAAGCCTTTTTTTCTTTTCGCTGAGAAAAGAGTTGTGTTGTAGGTCCTAGAAGAAACAGTCAGAAAGGTTCAGTATCATTCACACGATCCCATTTTACTTTTGCAAGGTTCAGTTGTCCTCAGGTCTTAGTTCTTGCTGTCTTCAGAATGGGGAGGACCAGAAAAAGACAAAAATCAGTCTCGTTGCTGTTTTACACCGAAGTGTTTGAGTCACAAGACAGGCACAGATCTCCCTCATGCTATCTTTCTCTTGCTCACTCTCTCTCTCACACACACGCACACACACTCAGCCACTATCTTCATCTACTCCTACAGAGCATGTTGAAGAATGCCCATTAATCACTAGCTACTATCATAAGCCTCTTTCAGCATTGACTTTCCAGTGTTACATGCTAGAGTTCTTGGCCATTAGCCGAGATAGGCTAGCTGACAATCCAACGACTGTTTGACCCTAACTTGATCCACAAAACTCTAAATCCTTTCCAGGAGAGTTGCCTATCATACCCACTCCTGGACGGGGTATTTGTAGTAGTGCTGTGTCATGGTGTTCTGCTGCACTCCTTTGTTTTTGAACTGGAAAATTGTGTAAACCAGCACCAGGATGCACAGGGACAGGATGCAGGGGATCACCACGGCAATGGCATTGACTGTGGTAGGGACGTCGTTGATGGTCACCATGATGTCCACGTCATCCAGGGGCACCTGCCGGTCTCCACGGTTACCTTTGCTGCCAGAGCGCTCCATGTCTGACTGGTCGCAGCCCATCCAGTCACGCAGGATGGATTTAGGGTATCCAGGTTCTACCGTCAGCCTCTGGTTGTCAAACTTCCAATACTCCTTCCCTTTGTAGAAGTACGTGTAGGCTGGGGATGGGAGGACAAGGGACAGAGGATAAGAAGGTGAAGCGAGGCATGGAGGTAAGGCAACAGGGAACAAAAAATAAAACAGGGGGTTGATAAAGCTGAAACAAGATGAAGCTAAGATAATATTGAGATACAAATATATTGATTTATATTCATTCAGTGGTGGTCCAACTTTTTAGGTCATTTGTACCTAGTGTGAGTGTGTTTTCTCACCACTTTCCAAAATCACATTGCCCAAAGCAGTTTTAATTTTTCCAGTTTATTTTTTAGATTTAGTTTTAGTCTTCCAACTAAATGTCAGAGCAGGTTAGTTCCTTAAAAGGGTAAGAAAAATAGTTATAATTCAAAACCACACAAATCTCACAATGAAAACCTCATCTTTAGACAAAACAAAACAAAAGAGCATTTGCAAAACACATAAAATTAGCTCCAAGGTTAGCTGCCCTTATATTCAGTGTTTTTTCATCAGTGCATGAAAACAGCGTGACCTTCCACCAGTTTCCTTTTGAAGATGGATTAATTATGTAGAACATAATGTTTTTCTTTCAAGCGAACATTTCTGAACAGAATGACACAAATGAAAGTACCACATGTCTCTTGGTCACTATAATAATCTATTTTATAGCCACTAAGTTGTGTGTTTATTTCATGGTCACTGTGAGCACATGGTGAGCTTTGGTTCCAAATTGCTGTAATTTATTCAGTTTGAGCGGAGATTCAACAAGACCACTGCTAAAATTACAGCATCTGCTTCTTCAGACATGCTGGATGAATTTTGAATGCCCCATTGTTCATGAGTTTTAGACATTTGAGTTCTGCCCCGTCTCGAAAAGAAAAAGAAAAACAAAATCTACATTTCTCCACAAATACATTATAAAGGATGGTCTGGATCTTTCCTGTTGTTCCTGTCTGTTCTTTTAAACCCTCTTACATTAATGAGATAAATAATATTATAACTAGAATAATAATATTATAACAGAACTAAAACTTTCTGCTCTGTCATGATGAAATTATTACATCCCTTGTTAAAGAGGCAAAAGGATCAATCTTGAAACCATATTTACATGTTTTTTTATGGTGTCTGTGGAAACTGTTAAAGACGATTACACTTTTCAAATCAGGCAGTTTTCATCAGTTTACAAATTACCATACCAGTTTGTTTTTCTAAAACGTTACAGAAATTTGCATATGAACATATTCTTAAATGTTTGGACATAATATGTTAAATATTGAATCCAACAGAGCTTCTAGTTGTTGCAGGGTACCACAAGAAACCACTTTAGGACCATGACTGTTTTTACTTACATTAATGATTTTGCACTAGCGTCAAAAACTATATGTCTCGTACTATTTACATTTACTCAATTTGCCTTCATCCAAAGCAACTTACATTGGGGAGCAATTGGCGTAGGGTGCCTCACTCATTTTCTCTGTTTTTATAAAGATGCAAAAGGTGCAAAACTGAGATGCTGAATAAAGCATATTGTAAAAGTGAAACATCCCATGATGCATAGCTTTAGTAAGACTGAGAGTTAACAGGTTAACAGCAAACCTACAAATTTAGCTGTACCTCTCAGCTGCAAACATTATTTGTTTGCTTCAGCTAAAATAACGGCGGGAGAAGAAACATCAGAAAGCACGTGAATGCATCGGGAAACCATGTTTCCTGAACAGCTCCCTCTGAGGACACAAAGCTTCTGACAAAGTTTTCTCCTGAGCATCTGTGTCCTCAGCTCGCTCTCTCAGCTCTGTTCCCTGTGGTGCAGCGTTTCTGTAGAGCCGACAACATTTCTATTGCGACACAGTTCTCACAGGCAGCTACAGTGTTTTTGTCCCTGCAGAGGTTGTTTTTATTAGAGGGTAATATTATGTAACACCTGAGAGACAGATGTGGGCACTCTGATATAAACGGAAGGGAGAAAACATGCGGGATGAACGATTTGAAGTATGCGCATGTGCATACACACAGCCCAAGCAGGTGTAAGTGAAGAAACTGTATACGCACATCAGCGATACTTTACGCACTTGTTTTAAGTACTGTAAAACAACTAAAACAAATTATTCATAAAACTGCGTGAACTTGAAGAACATTAAGTTGCTATATGTCAAATATGGAGTACGTTTGGAAGTGGCTGGTATAATACTAGCTTTGGTGTTTCTCTTTTCTTGCTCTTAGCATCTTTCTCGCATGGCTATCATACATGCATGAGTCTTTGTAGATGAGTGTTTGATGCTAAGGCTAGAGTTGTGCTTTGACAGCATGTAGACATGTTTGCTCATAATGTATTTAAAATTAAATTAGTGTTGATCCTTTCACTGATCAACACTCGCTATTCACTTTTCACACTATTTAGTTGCTCCATTACTCTTGTAGCTGTTCATACACGTATCACATTAACAGCTAAAACTGCAGTGAAACCGTCAGCTACAACTATTCACACACATTCCCATCAGGTGGGAATGTATCAGGGGTTCATTATCTTTCCCAAGGACACTTCGACGTGTATGCTGCACTGGGTGGGATCAAACCTCTAACAGGTGGAAACCAATCCAAAATATCTAAGGACACTGGAAACCTCTAAAGAAGACTAAAAGGTGTAAGATGGAAAACTGAAAAGATGTGAAAAGAGTTTCAGGAATACTGAGAACATGTGAAAGCAATAAAAACAGCCAGAAAAGAGGAAACATGCAGCAGTCTGGACAACTGATTAAACAAAAGTGACGCAAACAACAGTTGACAGGTAGTAATACAAAACCCACACATGAAGACACAGACTGCAAAACAAATCTACAATCTACTATTCCTTTTGATTCTCCTTTTGACCGGCTAATAAGCAGATGATATGAAATCAGACAATGAACTTGCTATTTCTCTTCGCGTTTCGCTCTTTTTATTTTTTAGCAAAAAGTTTGAAACATCGAGGCTCACACATGCACACACACACAAACGCACAGCTCACCAACAGAGAAAACCCCAAAGGCTTTATCTGATGCCAGCTTTTTTGTCTGCTCCATCACCTCACACAGCCCCAAAGGAAACACAGACACACACACACACACACACACACATACACACAAACACACACATGCACACACACTAGCATCAAAATTCCCGAGAGAACAGCTTCTCATCTAACACCAAGACACTATCCTGACCAACCATGACACTGGCCCTGATCTCTGTCTCTGTGTGTCTCTTTCACACACACACACACACACACACACACACACACACACACACACACACACACACACACACACACACACACACACACACACACACACACTCTCTCTCCTTCCCTCTCTCTCTCACTCTCTTTTTCTCTATCTCGCTATTTCTCTCTCTCAGGCACCCACAAGGTCACAAGGTCACAAGGCGACAAGTAAAAGTGATGATGAGCACTGTTCCTCAGGCAGACGGTATGTGTGAGTGTATGTGTGTTTGTGTGAATGTGTCTAAGGCGGTTTCTGGAGCATGAATGTGTTGAGGAATGAGCTCCGTCTGTCTGTCTGTCACAGTCTATCTGTCTGCCTGCCGATCCTGGTGCTACTGGTCACTCTCTGTCATTATCTATCTGTCCATCTGTGAACATAAAGCAAAACCTAATCACTTAGTGTTGGTTGTTTGTCTGTTTGAACCTGCTCTCCATGCTCAGACAATGAAAGCAGTGTCTTACTCACTTCCTTCCCTGCTGATGAAGGCCCCCTGTGGTGCCTCGGGTATTCCCATCCACACACTGATGGGTTTGGGGTATCCTGGATCTGTGGTGCTTTTCTCTTCATTGTAACGCCAGTACTGGTCCCCTTTGAAGAAGTACGTCTTTTTGACAGGCTCCCAGCGCAGCGCAGTGTCAATGCCATCCTTGGGGAGGCAGCTGCCTAGCTCCACCAGGCTGTGGGGGTAGCCAGGCTCCGCTGTCACCTCCTTAAACACCCAGAACTTATCTCCTGTAGGACAGGGACAGACCAGGTAGATTTAATGACTGTGCACATCGACCTTATAAGCAGAACTGTTTCTTTACTGAACGGATCATTTCATTTCATTAGTGTGAACGAAGACAGTATCTCACGTTTAATCTCATCACTTTTCACATGTGATGAGATTCCTTTCACATGCAATTTATGTATTCTCTTCATGTACAATTGTACAAATGTATGTCTTATTTATTATTCCCACCTCAATTATTTTATTCCCAAAGGAAGATAGTCTGTCTAATTGTGTTGGTAAAGAAAAAGTCAGGTCACTGTCAACATTAGTAGCATCATAAAACAGCTAGTTATTATTGAGAAGAGAAACAGTAAAGATTTTGTAATGTATATAACTTGTGATAAAACACAAACGTGTGGGAACAATTAATGCAAACAGAGATTAATGCAACAAACCCTGATTATGTTCAACACAGGATGCTGTGCTGTTTATTCAAATCACCCATACTTACTTCTGCACTTCACGTTGGGCTTAGTATTTGAGTAGTAACTGTGACATTTTATCACTCTAAAGCCTTGAGTGTGGGCTATGATTATACACTGAAGACACTGAGCTGCTGAGACCACAGTGCAGAGCTACACACATTATAATAAATTCAGGTTGCTGTGCAAGATTGTAGTATGGTGTGCGTATGTGTGTGCATGTTTGCCTGTGTGAGAGAGAATATGATAGTTTGTGTTTTAGTCTATAGTGGGGAGTTTGAAAGTATGGGTATCCAACAGCACAGTACTGCATGCAGAGGGAATACATCCTACACACATGCACACAGAGGGACTAATGACAAATCTGCCCTATCCCAATTCTGTATTTTGTCCATGTGCCTGTTTCCATGTACATTTGTGCAAAAGGTTTGTGTATCACTGTGTGTGCCTGTGTTAGTTTGTGTGTCATTACCCAGTTGAGCTGTGTCACTGTCCATCTTCGAATTCATGTGTTTGTGTGTGTGAGTGTGTGCGTGTTTGCGCTGAGAGAGCAAAGCTATTAATATCTGCTCCTGGCCAGCTGTGATAGCAGGACGCTCCTTCAGAATATGTGTGTGTGTGTGGGTGTATGTTTGTGTGTGTGTGTGTGTGTGTGTGTGTGTGTGTGTGTGTGTGTGTGTGTGTGTGTGTGTTACTGACAGAGAGGGATGAGTGTCTCCACAGTCAGCACCAGGAGATGAGGGAGTTTCATACACAGACTAAAACTCTATTACTTTGGGAAGGAAGACTCCTGCTGCTGTGCCATTTTCTATTTCACACTTTATTAAATATGTTTCTGGGAAGACGAGGCCACGTACAGTGCAACACTATTTCTAATAACACCAGAGCAGATGCTGGATGTAGATCTGAAGACTACGAGGACAAACGTTTTATTTCAGCGCAGTAAAAATCTGTGGTGAGCACATTCGTATATTCACATCCGTGTGAGTAATGTCCATATACAATCAAAGCTAGGACTCCCTTGGAACTGTTTTTTGTTTACAGGTGTTTAAGTATTGGTCTGACAAATTTGGTTGTTTTGTAGTTTTCCTACCTTTGAAGAAGACAAACTTGCCATCGGACCTCTCATAGGCGGCGTCAATACGGGGTGGCAGACCCTTCCAGAACTGATCGATCTGCATTGGGTAACCCTCCTGCACCTTGTTGTTCCTAAGACGCCAAAACCAGCGGTCCTGGAATGGAGTAAGTGGTAAGTTTTAATCACATAACAGTTACTGAGTATTTACATCTTTTTGCGTTATGTAGACATGTATCCAAAAAACCTATTTGCAGATGCCTTGAAGCACTGTGTCCAAAACAAAACTGAGAAATTAACGTTGAAAGTTGAAAATTGCTGTAGGAATAGCAAAAACAGGAGGTTCATAGTCTCTGTCCTTTCATTCATATTTACACACACACACACATATATATATATATCTATATGTATGTGTATATATATATGTGTGTGTATATATATATATATATATAGATAGATAGATAGATAGATAGAGAGAGAGAGACAGAGAGACAGAGAGAGAGAAATAGATAGTTAGGAGAGAGATATAGAAAGATAGACAGAAACCCCCATTGGGAAATTCAAAGGAACAGGTAAATGGGAATTTGAATGAGATATTCAACTTGTGAAAAACAATGATCAGATTATTGTCTTATTTAGAATAAATCACTACTGCAAACACTACCATCCATGTCATCTTAGCCTCAGCTTTCCTTTGCTGTGCTGAGGCTAAAAATAATCTGCTAACCAGTTCATCCTCTTCATTATCAAAACTAGAGGCAAAGCTGAGACGTGTTTTCAAACAGCATTTTGCAATTTTTGTTCAAGGTATATTAGGGTTAGTGCCCACAACTCAGGGGAAGCGTCATGGATCTGAGAATTAGGGGGAGAACAGAGAGAGGTGGAGGAAGACTAATGGGTCAGAGGAGAAAAAGATTAGGGAGGAGGGGGAGGAAGTGAAAGAAATCAAAGAGAAAAAAGGGAGGTGAAGCAAGGTAAGAGGAGGAAGGAGAAGGCAGGAGGTAGATGAAATAAGACTACAGGACACAAGATGAGGGAGGAGGATGAGGAGGAGGAGAAGGGAAGCATCAGTCTCAGCTCATTAGCATTTAGCTTTGGTGAAACGAGGACACAGTCGGGCTGCATATTCCCCACCCCCTAACCCTGAGTGTACACACACTTTCTCTTCCAACATAACAGCAGAACACAGCTACCAACGACTGGACAGGACCAGGTTGGAAAAAGATTATCAGATACAATGTATATGACACACACACATACACACACATACACACACTCAACTGCTCTTTTCACAATGATAGGGTGACAACATTTGATTATATGATCAGAGCAGATGGACATATAAACAGATAGACAGACGCATGCAGACAGCAGTGACAACCAGAGAGAGACAGATGGCTGAGCAGGCAGGTAGAAAGACATATGAATAGATCTACAGACAGGCAGGCAGACGGAGTGAGATGAGTGTGTGACCTTTTCTAACATTCAGTTTATAGATCAGAGCCATCAACATGGATTTTTCTTCCTTCCCTCCTCTCTCGCTCTGTCCCTCCATCTCTCTCCACCACATGCTGGTTGGTGTAGGTTTGTCTGAACTCTGCAATTCTATATGACATTGATGATTGGTGACTGACACTTTGCAAACTGCTTGTTATTTGAACTGAAAGCGCTGCTCACCTTAAAGACAAACATCTCCCGTCTGAAGAAGGCCACTGTGTTGAAGTTGCCATCGCAGATGTTGGGTTTGCCGTTGCCGGGCAGCGCCGGCCGCTCACCAGGAGGCCGCGGGGGTCGTGCGTGCTTGCGCTCAGAGGTGGAAGGTGTCCGTCGAGACGGTAAGGTGGGTAATGGCCTAGTGGGCTCCAGCATGGCCGTGGGGATGCCTGCAGAGACGCATCGACATGAATTCTTTCAGTGGAGAACAACAGCTAAAATGAGTTAGTGGTGTAAACATGTTTCTATGTCGAATCCTATGAGACGAAACGACAAACACCAACATGTTGCGTCGAGATTCATTCATGTGAAGATGGATCGTAAAAAAACACACAGTACAACAGAGCGCATGGTATGACACAAAGCAATTGAGGCTGTAGTGACTCTGCAGTGTACAATTTCACACTTTTATTTCATACTTTTATTATACTTTAGACCATATTTAATGTCCCAAATCTCTTGATGTTTCAAAAGTAATTAAATGATTGGATGCGATGATTAATATGATGCGGTGGTTGAGCTGTGTTTTGAGCAAATGAAATGAAATCTAAGGTCACTGAAATCAATTTTATATATATATACACATATATATACATACACACACACACATATTATACACCTGACAGTAGCTATTTGAGGCTGAATCAGCCCTAAAGCATCAGTGCAGTTTTCAGGTGAAAAGAGGATTGACTCTCTGCAGATGCAATAATAGGCTCTGTTATCCACAGTGAACCTAAGTGCAGTGGAAAAACACTGTTGACTGCACTGCCTTGACTCCAAATGTCATGCACGTGTCCTGACCTTTAATGTGGAAATGGTTTGGTTGCTTTGCAGAAGAAGATAAACGTCCAGCTCTGAAGCTTAATATAAACCATGATGCAGTGAGCCATTCCTGTGGACACTGTGTGAGTTGATGAGCTTAAACAGTCAGCTCTTCATGTGCATCCGTGATGGAAATTACTTGTCATCACAAACCCTGCAGACACGTTTCTTCACTTCAAATCTCCCACTTCCAGATTTTAAGATTTCTGCTACAGGCGAATCATTAGATTCATACACTCTGGAATCCTTCTTGGATAAGTACCAGCATCACTTAAGTGTCATTATTGAGTGTCTCCTGTTTTACTTGGGCAGGTTTCTGTTCAGGGCTCTTCTACTCATTTTACTTTCTGTCCTTGTATAAATTTTCCTGCAATCTCATGCACACCTGGCCTGGGCAGAACCCTTTAATGTGAGAGTCTTGACAGCCATTCACTGCAACGCACCATTTCTTTTTGCAGAGCAATCAGGATGCTTCCTCTCCTAGTCTCTCAGATACACACACAAGCAGAGCAGTCACACCCACAATCCCACACGCACACATTTTCTTGCTACCCCCTCTTTTGTGCGCACTAGTTTCACTTTTTGAAGTTTGAGGACTTTGAGGACTCTCCTCTGTCTGGGTCTGGGTACTTTAAATCACTCAATACAATGGTTTGAAGATGAATGAAGGAACCAGTGACGTACCGTAGATCTTCTGGATGCCCTGCAGGTCATCCAGAGGCAGCTTGAAGTTGTGTGTGTCCATGTACTGATAAAAAGGAGCCATGATGGCACTGGGATCGTTGGAGTGCTCCAAACCCAAGGCATGACCCAGCTCATGAACGGCCACCAGAAACAAATCATTTCCTGCAGAATAATAAAAAAAGAAAGATTAAAATGGTTGCGACAATATGTAACATAACATACACATAACTCAGGAGACATAAGTAATGTCTCTGGGATTATTAACAGGACTCTTGAACACAATAATCTCCTCATGTTATAGTTATGTAGTTATTCCTCGGCAACTGTGTTAAATATGGAAAAAAAAGCATTTTAATACATTTTTAAGGAGTAGACCACATTTGCCAGTTGTGCTTAACCAACACTGTGGGAGCCTTGTCCATGTGAGAGAAATGACAAATTAAAAGCTTACCATATAATTTAAATACAATGATTTTGTCAAATTAATAATAAGTCAGAAAATGCTAGTGGAATACTAGTCATGGTCCTCAAGAGACATGTATGTCGTATTTGAATTGTAAAGAAGAAAAAAAAACAATCATGATGAGTCAAGGTGAAAGGAGTGTACTGTTTCATCATCCTTCTTTCTTTTCTATTCAGCCTGGTTTGAAGGCCCAGTGCAGGAAGTTGGAGAAAAAGTGAGCATCAGAAAGCAGCATTATCGCTTTCAACATCACTGACCCTACAGAGTTTAAAAACGATGATTTCACAGCAGAAAGAAGGCCATAAAAGAGAAAACAGGAAGCACTTTGCCATGCTGCTGACAGGCCTCTCAACAATTTTTTGTTCCCTTTAAAAAAAAAAAAGAAGAAGAAGAAGAAAACTTGGTTTTCCAAAAAGCCCTGAACACCTCCCTCATGTCTGAGGGAACAAAGCCTCCCTGGTGTAAACACGGCGGAAACAACCATAGATGCAACATCAAATGCACTGCAGAGCAAGCCTGTGATGCTGTCAAGGCGGCGGCGGCGTCACATGACGCTCACATCAAAAGGAGAATTTGCAGCGACAGTGAGCTTGTGAATGTGAAGCTCCCTGTCTTAAAGTCCAGTATGAGCCAGTTCTTCAAATGCGGCTGGTAGACGGGGATTAGGGCAAACCGTTCAAGAGGAATTCACAACTTCACACACAAAATGAGATTTTACATTCATAATCTGTGAATGTATAAATAATGTGCTGCTGCATGAGGACTGAAAAATATGCCACATTCAGAGACGACAGACCAGTCGACTTTCTTGTTTCAGAAAATGAGCTGTCATCTCATTGGTCTAAAGCTGACACAGCTGTTGTGATAAGTATGTGTAGTGGGCAGCGTGCAGAACCATCAGGAAATGAGAGGGATGCGGAGGTTGTGAAAATACTCAGTGTGCATCAGACTAGTTGATGACCATTGATGATAGAGGATGATAAAGCTTGGCAGGTTCTCTCGAGAGCACAAATGTTTTGAGAGTCCAGAACAGACCCAGAGGCAGAACCAGAGCTGAATGTGTGAAAGTGGCGACTGTGGACCAGAAACAACGATGGACTCTTGAATTGCACCTGCTTGTTAGAGGTTGCTCAGCACAGTGTGAAAGACAAAAAGCCAGAAACTGAGGGAAAAATCCTCACCGAGATGACTAGTCTGAATCTTTTGTTCGAGGACATTCTCTTTCCAGCCTTGAGGCCAGGAGTGAGAAAGAGAAACTTTATTCCTGTTTCCAGGGAGTGTGAGGAGACGACCTCTCTGTCATCGCATGAGGAGCTGCAACTCTGAGCTGCTGTCAGACACTTAATGACTTTTCAGCTCAGATGAACAAGTTTCATCCGCTCTGTAATTGATTTGACTCCGTTTGAACCTAATTACGAAACATAATTGTCTCTTCTTCTTTAGCCGTGAACATCTGCTTAAAGCATTGCTGGCCAACAGCTGATTTACAGACTGAAACCAGCAGGAGAAGACCTTGCATTTGTTCACTGTTCTTCTGATTTCTCATTCTGAGCATGCACGCAGTCAGAGTGTGATGAGATTTAACAAGCAGAGTCAACCTGTGTGCAGGGGGCAAGCTTTGGAGCAGAATGGGGGCAAAGTTCCTGATTCAAGCTTAAGAAAAATAAAAACACATTTTTTAAATTTTGCAAATGCAACAGACTACAATGTAGAAACACACAGACAAAGCGTCTTATCTTCGATAGCTCTGTGACTTATCCTCTCGAACCCTGACAGAACTTCCCTCAGGGATCAATAAAGTCTTTATCTGTCTCTGTGTCTCTTTCAGTGACTGACTGATGACACATACTGTGCGTCATGTCTTTAACAAGATGGAGAGGCACTTAAAGGATGAGGGCAAAAGTCAGGCAGTGCTCAACATTTTTAAGGGGTAATGAATATAACGAAGGTTTTAAGGGAAATGGTGATATTTATGAACAGGCTGCAATGAGGGCAACAAGCTTGTCTCCAATTATGAGTGAAATCTGTCACAGAATCAGGTGTGAGAAAACATTCCCAAAAAAAAACAGTTTGTTGCTCATGTCTGCCATGACCCACTTTTCCAACACACATTGGCAACAAATTATAGACCTAACAATGACCTAATATCAAAGTAATTGATAGATTAAGCAGCTTCAAAAATAATTTGTTAGTTTGTTGCAGCTCTTCACGTTTTCTCATCTTATTAATTATCTTACTTCTATCACTTTGTACGTCCCACATGTTGTTTTACTTCTGCGTTTTTTCGATCCACTCTCCCTCTCAAACACACATTGATCTTGTGCTTTCATCCCTCTCCTCTGACTTCCCTTAAGCTCTCCTTCTTTCAGCACCACCCTCCTCCTCCTGTCTCTATCTTTTCTCTCTCTGTGTCTTCCGTCGCAAGAATAGATAAAGATGATTTCACAGCACAGTCAGTCACTTCATGTACAACGGCTCAAGGGAATTCCCAGCAGGCATCTCTCTGTGGGGTCGTCGCTCTCCTTGCGGTTGGTCTGTCGTCGTCTCCAGTATCCTGCGGCAGCGATAACATTTTTCCTCCACCAAGTCTGCTGCTGTGGTCCTCTGCTCGCCGGTGATAAAGATGATGTTTGATATTGCTACGACGAAGGGCGTCTCTCAAAAAAGTCCCAGTTTGGGGAATCTTGCTTTGTTAGACTAGAGCTGCTCTCCTGCTACCATGCTGGTTGACATGCCAGACACCGGTTGTGGCTCACCAACTAAACTGTTTAAGAACAAAGAAAATACCAGCAAAAATTCCTGGTGAGACCGTCAAAAAGTTGTGCAATTTCCCAAGGGCCCGTTGGGGGTAGGAACGTGTTCTTGCGCTGAATTTGCTTTTTGCTATTTCTCGATTTTATTTTTACAAAGTCTGTAAAATCATCAAAAACAAAGAATGAAGCTTTCCATCCAGATGGCCGAGATGAAGAGTTTGCATTAATTAAAGTGTTAGGTGTCAAAGTCTGTAAAAACTCACACTTGTTAATAAGAGAGGAGCTGAGATGCAGCAGCTTTAATTTACACCCTGACTTCAAGCACTTGTTGTTGGTTTCAGATGGATAATATTTAATCCTCAACAGGCTTTGTGTGTGTGTGTGTGTGTGTGAGAGAGAAAGAAAGAGAGGAAGAATGTGTGCATGTGTACGTTTGTGTGTTTCCACCCGTCTGAAGGATTAGTCTCTTTTCTCTCTTTGCAGTTTCTGCATCTTTGCACTTTTTTCTAAGACGGCACAGTTCAGATAGTCCAGTTGTCTACACTGACATGACGAGGCAAAAACTGTCTCTGTCCTCCTGGTCTTCACATCTCTGAAAGCTACAACACTTTTAATTTATTATTAGAGCAATCAGAGGAACAGATCGAGTAAACAAACCAGATAACTGATTCAACTCATGACAACATTTCACTGTAAGTGACACTGGGACAGAAACATTTGTTTGTTGAGATAAAGCTCTGCTCCAGATCAACTGGTTCTAAGCTGAAGTGAAAATTAGGCAGTTTGTCCTTGTGATGTCCTTCTGAAGCTGATACCGCGAATTAGTTTCTGTAGCGTCAGAGTACTTTGCCGTCTCACTATCTACCTTCTGATCTTTCAATTACTCTGTGTGTGTGTTTGTGTGTGTGTGTGTGTTTGAGAGAGAAAGGATTTAAGAGATAAAGTGAGGTTTGTGAGAGCACCTGCACAACTGAACAAACACACACACACACACACACACACACACATATACACACACATACACACACACACACACACACACACACACACACACACACACACAATGTGCACTTTGAGAACAATCAGTTTAACAGTGTAAATAAGGTTCATAGAGCTTGTGTATGTGAAACTGTTACATTATATGACCTCAATGTATGAATGACAGCATACATGAATACATTATGGAAGAGATTTTTCTCTCACAACTTTAACTTTGCCTTTAATGTGTGATGGCAAATTTAGAGCTTGTATGTCAAAGCTAATTCTCTTTTGTGCTAATCTCTCAGAGCACATCCCTCTGCCCCTCCATCAGTCGCACTCTCTCCCTCTCCATCACCACGTTTAGTTATTCCAGCAGAAAGAATCTGGCACAAGTCATTTGTCAAACTGAGATAGAAGAAATGGGGGGAAAAAAAATTAAGGGGAGTGTTTCTCTTCCTCAATTTTTCAGACAGTGACTGCAGGCGGGTGGCAACTTGGGACATTTCCACATTTGGAGCATTTCCAACAACATGGATTAATCACTGACAAAATGAATAATTTAATCAGTATTTCCTGCCTGTCATTTACTTTTTACTTTTAAATAAATTGACAGAAATACGAAGGTTACCGCAGACAAAGTAAAAAATATAGGCACATATCTAAAGACTTAACACATCATCCCTGCACTTCTTTCAACACTGACAGTACAAAATTCAACAGACACGTTCAGATGAAAGTTTGTGAATGTTTCCCTGAGGATGAACCTGAGTCTCTGGTGTGCCCTAGACAGTGAGATGCTGACTGTGGTGCTAAAACATGCCAGCATTGTCACTGTCAGATATAAACCAGAATAAGACGATATTCTGGAAAAAAAAAAGGAAACAGGTAAACACCAACTTTCAATTCTCTCCATCAAATAAGTACATATTTTGAGTAAGCATTAATTGCTGTAAGACATGTTACTGTGTTATCCACTCAGCTATTGAGCTTGTGAAGTTTATATTTGGCGAATCAAAGCTCTCAGTTTGACGGACCACATATCACAATCAAAACACAATCAGCCCTGGATTGTCTTACCATCATGGTTGGCATTGCCTAGTGTCCATGGCTCATCCGAGTCAAAGTGTGTATCTCCTCCGATGCCAGCGCCAGGGAAGTAAGCGTGGGCCAGGAACCCCCCCTCCCCATCAAACGGGGAGCTGTCACCATGGAAACCAGAAGCGAAGAAGATCATGATGTCGGCCTCTTTACCCTCGTTCTTGATCTCAGAGTATGGCACCTCCTGGGTGAGAAAAGAAAAAAAAAATTTCTGGGCACTTTTTCTTTACATAAAAATAAAATCTGGGATTTTATGCGGCGTAAGAATTTCATTGTTCAGTGTTCCCAGAGGCAGAAGCAAAACAAGAGCAAAATGTAGCGGCAACAGGAGTTAATTTTCAGTAATCCTTATATATCTTACATTATCATGTCAAAACAGAAGACCACCTGAAACAAAGCCTCACAACAGCTCCAGTAAAACACTTAACGTGTGGTTCTCTCTGACCTGGAAGGAGAGCGGGGTGACAGTCTGCCACACGTTGAAGGCTTGCCGGATTGCCCGCTGCGTGTCCTTCTCTCCCACCTTTGGAGTGAAGTTCGATATGCTACAAGAAAGCAAAGGCAGGGCATTAGTTACAGCGACAGACGGGACAGAGATAGCTCTGTCATATCTGCAGGTCGAAGGGCTGAACAGCTTCAGAAACATTCAGATCTCACTTCAGCCCTGGTTGCGTCTCACAGCTTTGATCTGACGACATTCCCGCAGCTTCAAAGCCAGGTATGTACAGACGGGATCTTCACCATGTTCCGCTTGCTCTATGGCAATATACTGACATACGACTTAACAGTAGAGTCCGTAGTCCTGCCAACGGCCTATGAGGCTGTGACAAGCACAGGGGGGCTTGGAAAATGAGCTGAATGTCAGGGCATCCAATTTGTTCTTTTTCGGGTCATTTTGACCACACAACCTGCTAAGTGGCCTCTCCATCTGCAGAGTTGTGCTGGCAGTAATCATAATCCCCAGGGAAACGAAATGAAATGGGTGAACGAGAGATTCAAGTGCACAGCAGGGAAGGGCAGGGTAACAAAAGAATATTCTCATTAAAACCCTGAGGCCAAAAACACATGTTCCTGTGATAATGCACCTTCAGAGGACAAATCAATGCCCCCGGCACAAAGGAGAACAAAAAAGACCTGAGTTTTCTGTGACTGTCTGTTTTATGACGTCATTCATAAGCAGATATCTGAGACATCAGTAAAATACACAACAGGATCCACAGAGATTTCATTTGTCCAGGTCATCAGAAGCAGAGAGCAAATTTCCTTTTGATCTCTTGTATAACTGAATGAAGCGTTTTCCAAAACAGTTGAATAATGCTGCATGACCGGGGCAGGTATATACTCTAAATGGACCTTAATGTAAGTTCCATTTTGAACCTAAAGCCTAATTGTTTAGTGAAGTCACTAGCACAGGTTTGCAGCAGTGGTACAGCCTCATTCTGATGCATGTGCAGCTTCAGGAGACGAGCGAGACAGAAAGGTCATTACAAAGTAATTGCAGGAGAGGAAATGTGTGGTCCATGTTTGTTCTAATGACAGTATATAATTACATGTTTCATTACTCACTGTCACAGTACACACAAAAAAAATATTAAAAAATACTCTTAAACCGTACACATTGGCTGGAGAATAAAAAAGAGGGAGACACCAGGAAGTGGGGGCAGATGGAGTGATGGGCAGGAGCAGAGAGGGAGGGGGAGGAAAAGTGATGATGAGAGAAAGATGAAGAAGAGGCGGGTGTGGGGGGGTGGGGGGGTAAGAAAGCAAAGCGAGGGGCCGAGTTCACTCCATACAATCTGTCTCTCAACAGGGGGGCAAATGCTTTGTTCCCAGCCGGAAAAACACATTATGGAAATAAATATCAGCACATTACACAGTTGCCATAATCCAGCACTCACACATGAGTGCACAACAGCTTCCTGACGGGAATAAATAAAAACTCATCCAGCAAAGAAAATAGACATGTTTATTGTACTTTCCATAGTTTATGAGTAGTTTGGCTGTCATGCTGGAAGCAGATGTGTTCTTGTTTTAGTTGTTATGGAGTGAAAAGAGAAAATATGTTTTGAATGACAGGATGATGACATTTTCACAGACTGAGTGAAAATGAGTTGAGGAAAAACAATTTGCTTTTGCCAACATTTACTTTTCTTACCAATTGTCTGAGCCTCCGCAGATCTTCATGAGCTCTGCAGAAAATAATAACCATTCATCTATATTTCCTTTCCTTATTTTTCTGATTCTCTTGGTTCACAGAATTATTGCTGGTTTGCTTGTTCTGTCACATGTTGCACAATTACTCAACCTCTTGTTTCTGTCTAGGGAAATATTTGCAGCATTTGTCAGTGCTACTGGAAACTGATAAATGTCGGACTGCTTTCATTAAGAATAACATGCAAATGGTGTTAGTGTGTTATTGCTCCCTGTTTCATGTACTCCTTGGGTTTTGCTTGAAAAATACATTAATTTCCTCCTACATATACATATGCTGTCTTTTTTTTAACAGATGGCCTTGATATTTAAAGAAGCATAGGAGCTACAAAAAGTCACCCCATTACTGTCACACTTAAGCTTTGATGCGTTTCTGCGACATGTCTGAATGGACGTGGGCATACACTCACTGTAGACATAAACCACCATTTGATATTATTTTTAATGTTTGCTGTCTCGTAAGCTAAATTTTAAGGAGTTGTGTTGTAATAAAATCTTGGGATGATAGTCATTTCGTAACTGTCTTCATGTAAATGCCCTTTCCAAAATGTATTCATTGGGCCAGCTCCATATGTCCATGTGTGTGTGTGTGTGTGTGTGTGTGTATGTGTGCCAGGCAGACATCTAGGTAGCAGTTGTCTGATCTGAGTAAATGGTGTGGAACGTTATGGGAGTCAGGCCGGCCAAATGACCTGTGGCCAAAACACACAGATGGCCAACTGTCACACACACACACACACACACACACACACACACACACACACACACACACACACACACACACACACACACACACACACACACACACAGGCAGAACTTCAGTTGCATATGCAGAGATGGCAGGCATACACATTCGATGCATTTAAACAACCTGCACTGCACTGCTGGGAATGGAAACGACCGACCTCAAATGGAGATGGGAGGTATAAGACTTTGGCAGTAAGTAAAAACCTTTTCTGCATCCCAGCATTTTATGGACTGTAAAAACAAATAGTAGGCTCTAATGAATTATCACATGAACCTGAATAACAAACAAGTGCACACAGCTACAATCCAAAGGCCACATTCAGAAAGAACCTCTCGACACAGATGGTCTCACTTTTACAACGAGGACTTCTCTGAAATCTTCCTCATCTGTCATGATGTTCAGTTTCTCTTAGGGTGTCTCTATTCAGTCTTCCCTGTGCACACTTTTATTTCCATTCAGCAATTATCTTCCCCACTGGCATCTATCTACAGCTCTCGTATAGCGAAGGAAGGTAATACACCTTGGACAGTTGGCCTAACAACATGTTTTTGGGCTGTGGGAGGAAATCCATGCACACACAGTAGAACAAGCAAACTCCACATAGAAGCAGCTGAAATCGAACCAACAACCTTCTAACCACTGTGCCACCGCACTTTTATTTTATTTCCATCATCACATTGACCCGGCCTGTAACTGGGTTACTTTGAGTAATTAATTCATCTTAATCTTTGGCAGAATTTGATTTGATCAATTTGTATAGAAGTGTGTCAAATTGATTCTGCAATATTTCAGAAGTTTCTGTCTTTCTAGATTTTAATGTACATCTCAAGCCATAGTAGAGATGTTTCAGCAAATGCCGCAGTGGCTTGATTGACAGACAGATGAATGATACCTGCCCTAGAGCTACAAACAGATGATAACTGCAAAATTCCCACTGATTTCCCACAACAGGACCAGCTGCAGATGCAGATGTCCTCTTTATGTTTCTGCTACTTTCAACTCCCTTTCAGTCAAATGTGCTTTGTCAGCAGCAAAGTTGCAGAACAATGCAGCCGAAACATCAACATCAAAGTTTAGCATCTTCCTTGCACTTGCTTGCTCACTTTATCCTTTCTCTCTTTTGCTTTCAGTTCTGTTTTTTTCTCAATTTGCCTTCCTATCCCGAGGCATCAATGAAAATTTTTTATTTAGAGACATTCAGTTGCATAATCCTGCAGCTACGGCATTGTGCAGTGGGTGATAATTCACAGATGCCAACAGCCCTAAAATTCTTCCACATTTTTGTGAAAAAAAAAAAAATTCTGTCTGTCACTTTTTCCAAGGTGATGGACAAGGTCAGCGACCTTTTCCAAGGTTGCTGTTTTTAACAATGACTCCTGAAGAAGGAAGTTAGAAAGATGCACAATATAAACAACATATTCTCAGATTCAGATTTCCAGTTTATTTTGCTTTCTTTGCTCTGTAGTCAAGCTCCTGTCTGTGGCTCTTGCCTTTATGCTCTATGTTTATTTATGAAGCGTGAACAATACCACCTGTGTGGTTTCAGTAGTCTTTTCCTAGTGAATGGTAAACTATATGTATGTTGATATGAAGTTAGGAAACACCCCGACTCTGTTTTGTCTCCTCCAAAAAAAACAAATGCAAATTAGCTGCACAAGTGTAATTGATAGGAGGGGATGCTGGCGCCTGAGAGGAGGAACAATCAGGTTAAAAACGATCGCAGTGATACAGCGTCAGCCTTCAGGCTGAACCTTGGGCCGGTGCGACAGCTGAGAGCAGGTGAAACACAAGAATGGGGTTGCTGGAGACTCGAGTACAGTAAGAGGAAACCGGAGAGGAGCATGATCTCATACTGTGGGTTTTATGTAACGATGCAGAGTGGGCAGCTGGAGAGCTGTGATGCCTTCAGTGTCCTGTGAGAGCAGCGTAATTTACATTAGACCTATAAATCTCTGAGCATAGTGGTATGGAGGAAATGGAGAAAAACGAGAGCAAAAGAAAAGAACTACAAATAAATTGTTCATATTAAATGACGGCTCTCAAGTTGTTATTTGCTCATGATTTAATTGTTTGTTAAGTGTTTTTAGTTCATTATTCATCTATTTTAATGATTACTTATTTCTAAATGTTTTAGAAATAAGATAATAAAATAATAAAATATATTTCATGCGAATACTATTTTATACAAAAAGTATATATATATATATATATATATATATATATATATATATATATATATATATATATCATTAAAGGTTTTTTTCCTCCGATCCAGTTGCTCAGCAGCTCATGGAGTCCTATTTAGTTTTGTTGGTCTCTGCTCTGTATATGGTGCTTGTTGTTTTGTTTATGTAAAGTGCCTTGTGATAACATTGTTATGAACTGGCACGCTAAATGAAATTAAATTTGAAGTTGAAGTTTTAACCTGAATCATATTTCACAATGTAACACTTTTCGTAAGAAACAGCCAAAACAGACCCTTACAAGTTTATTGTATGAAAGGGACTGAGTGAAAGAAATTGAGAGAGAAGGGAAGACGAGAGAGGATAAAGAAGGAGGAAACAACAAAGGGAGTTGAGATGCATTCACCATCCCATGGGATGACTCTTATCTGCATTATAACGATGTTACGGTGCTGAGCCGCCGGGCAGATCATTGTCGCACTGTACAACAGTGAACTTCACTGTACGTCCACAGTGAAAGACAACGGGAAGAGGGTGGAGTAAGACAGAGAGACGAGTGGGTGGAGGAACTGCAGGGATATGAGATGCATTTGGGATCTCGTGGGATGCAGCTAATTTACATTAGCTGAGTTCACACAGTGAGAGAGATGAAGAGAGAAAGAGAGACAGAGTCATGGAGAGAGGGCGAGGAGGGTGAAGAAAATAGATTCAAAATGATAGATAGATAGATAGATAGATAGATAGATAGATAGATAGATAGATAGATAGATAGATAGATAGATAGATAGATAGATAGATAGACACCATAAAGACAGATACCTGTAGGAGATCTTTTTGTCCCTCCATTTCTGTCCCGTCAGAGCATAACGTTTATTCCTCTGCCGTCGCCTGGTGTGAGGGTGATCTGGGACTCCACAACGTGGTCTCCGCATCCACCTGAGCGCAGCAACACAACATTTGAGCATCATCATCTCTGCAAAGACCATGTCACTGGGTGAAACCAGTCAATGACCAACCAAAGCCCCCATGTGGCAGGTGCATTCACACAGCTGAGGGACAACTGATCCTGAAGCTACTGAAGTTTACAGTTCAACATTTAAACAACATCTAGTAACATTTAAAATGTCCTTTTTCATCTTTTTTCGTTTTGTTAAAGGATTACTGGATCGTGTTGTAGAAGACCCTCGCTCTCCCACTGGGTTTGGACCAGCACAGCAGGACACAAGGGTGACACAAGGTGAAAGCCAAAGTAACTTTATTTTACGCCTGTCAAGCACACGCTTCTATCAAACACAACAACTGGACAAGAGAGGTCTCGGCAACATTATTCTGCCATTTCATCCATACTATGACCTTTTTTTGGAGGCAAGATTATTTATCAGGCGCAGGTGTGTGCTTCTGTCCTGAGAAGCAGCTGATCTGTCTCTCCAACACACCTGTGCCAGGTTTTGGGCTTCTTTTGCCAAATACCTGTGCCCTCAAATCTAGGCCAGATATAACCTTCCTCCTCCTTCCTTGTGGGCGGACGACAGTGCCAGGCCTCCTCTGGTCGCCTGGAGGGAAAGTGCAGATGCCAGGCCTCCTCTGGTGGTCTTGGTTTGGTGTTTCAGGTGGCATTGACACTGAGGAACTCTGCAGACAAAGCTAAGTTGTGTGGGCCGCCTCTGGAGAGCAAGCCGACTGACCTTCCCGGCACAGGTGTTGGTGTCGATGGTGCTGGCAGAACTTGGGTGTCTGGGAGACAGGTACGACCTCTCTCCGGTGGAGTGGTTGATCAGGCTGATATTAGGCCAGGTATTGTGCTCTTTACACCACAGTTCATTTTTCACAATCCCAATATGGTGCAGGATGTCTGGGACATTTTTCACATGGATTCTAATGAGAGTGTGGGATCTGAAGTCCGTTCAAGGTTTATCTCTGCTTTGTATTGCACAAATACACACAGACACACACACATGCACACACACACACACACACACACACACACACACACACACACACACTGTGACTCACTCTATAGTGGTCTCATCCAGTATTCCCGTCACAGGAATGCCGTAGAAGCGTTGCATGGCGGCCACAGCGGACTGCATGGCTTTCTCCTGCCGCAGGTCTGATATGCGGACATCGTGAGGCAGCAGGTAACCATAGTTCTTCAGCCATGTCTGAGGTCAGAGGAATAGAAGGAGACGGTTATGATCAATATTGGATAATCCCATCACTGACCATAATCTGATTTACTGAACACATGAGCAAAGGCAAAAAATAACAAAGTCTCTGGGCATGGTTTTAAAGCAATGACACAGTAATTGTAAACAGGTTGGATGTTACTTTGTTTTCATGAAAAAACAGCTGGCAATATAACATAAAAGCACTGAGGGCACAGCCAGGGCCTTTAAACGACAGCCCTACTTGGTTCTTTTGCATAATCATTCAATTTCCTAGGTGCCAGGTGACAACTTCCTCTGTATAAATAAGCAAAATCCATCACATTATCAGCTCAGAGAAGTTAGCAGTGCAACACATCTCACATCTGAGAAGAGGTGCAGAGAGAAGCTGAACTGATATCTGCAGCACATTCTGAGGACACCGAGGAGATCAAAACAAACTCAAAATTGTATAGTGCTTATATAGAGGCAGTGCCAGTCAACACGCACACACACACACACACACACACACAAACAGAAGTGAAACACACACACACACACACGCATGCACACTATGTAACAAATGAAGCTGTATCTAAGATAATTAACATGTTTGTCTTTCTGACACAGCAGTAATATGTATAACAATTGGAGCTGCAACAACTATGAATTAAAAGAGGTTTTAAAAACTAAATAATCATAATAATGATAAAATATCTTTCATTTTGTGCAACATGATGAAAAAAAAACTTCAATTTCAATGCTTTTTATTCTGAACGAAAGTTTTGGGACTTGCTATACATCTTTATCTGTGTTTTAGAACAAAGCAAAGGTCTACTTATATGATATAATTGTATTCTGTATCAAAACATATAATCAATTAAATACATTTTTACGTTTTATGAATTGCTAAAAATGTTTTGGTGCTCTCACACACCTGTATGTACAGTTAACACTTCTGCACAGCAGCTTGTGACACAAACACGCTGGCTCATCAACAGCCTAAAATATACAGCAAGTCTTCAGCCAGCAGCTGCGGTGTCTCACATCACGTCTCTGTCTTTGGTGGGTTTGTCTTTGATGAGGCAAAGCAGAACAAGAGAGAGGAGGGGATGTGAGGGCGGGGTGACAAACTGGCAGAAAACAGAGCCGAGTTGGGAGAAAGAGAGGACACAGGGAGATTTATGGGATGTGTCAGACAGAAACTGAGAGACAAAATGAAAGGATGAGAAAATCTGATTCACACTGATCCAAAAAAAAAAAAAATCAATGTTGAATCCACAAGTTTCCTTGGACAGTTCTTATTATGTCGTATTTTTCACTTAGCAGCATGACTGTCTCTTTAACGTGACATAAAACAATCTCACACCCCTGCTGAGAGAGAGAGCAGGGGAGGTGGGGGGAGGAGAAGGGAGAGGGTAGAAAGAGGTAAATGAATGAGATGGAGAGAGAGGGAGAGAGAGAGGAGATGAAAGAGAGGATGAGCAGCAGAGACGGGTGAGAGAAAGGAAAGGAGGCTGGGGAGCGATAACGAGAAGGTGGGTGTGGGGGTGTGAGTCCTTCACTACAGTAGGTCATTAATATTTCAGAGCGTGTGCCAGCCTCTCCCAGCACAGCAACCAGCACTCAGCTACAACACCATCTTCTGACTAACCACCATGATGGACGCAGGGATCCACTCCATTGTTTCCCTAAGAGAGGAATATTCCCCGTGTGAACAAGGCCGACTGGCAACACCACCTGACAGGCATGTAAGGAAATTCATCCCCCCAAATCATGCCAAAACACTAAAACCTCTAAGATCTGGGACGTTTGTATTTTCTCCCCTTAAAGAGACAGATTTGGAATAAGCATTAATTACAATAAGATGCTGTATGTATGTACAAAGCACTAAGCAGGTACGATTACAACAGTTGCTGAATGTTTCATGATGCATGTCCAAATAAAGATGGAGCCAGAGAAGAAGAAGCGAGAAAGTGAAGAAATGCAAGAAGAAGTTGTATTTTTGGGAACATCAAGACATATTTTGAAGGTTGCAAACGTGGGAATTGGGGTCATTTTAAACAGGTCTCTGGGGACAAGGTGGGATATGAACACTTATTGTAAACACATTGTAAGAATAGTGCAAGACTGAAAAGCATCAGATATTTTGCACAAAAGCAGAATAAATCTTCTTTTTAAAAAGTAAGGAATGTAATGCTGACATGCTGACTGCATTTATCCTAATATGCTCCCCTGCATGTAAACAGGAAAATGATTGGAATATCACATAAGTAGGGTGATGAGAGAAAAATGTGCACAGACTGGAAAGAACAGTGACCCTCCTCCACTTTGACACAGACTTGCACATTCACACTGACACATCACATGTGATGTGATGATGCAGTGGCATCATCACATCACATGTGATGTGATGATGCAGTGGCATCAGATTCACTCAGCCACTCAAGACACATGTTCATCCAGGTAGCCACTATAAAATGATCCCTCTTGTGTGGTTATTTGAGCACTGCCATTTAGTGAATTTATTCAGATTATGATCCTAATCTCCTGTTAATCCTGAACATAAATGCAGACGCAGACTGCCACAAGCCGCTGAGCCCGGAGGAAAACAAAATCCAATTAAAAAAACTCTAAAATCTGCAGTGACGACAACAAGTCTGCTCTCTAACAAAACAGCTCAGTCTGATTCCTGTAATTGAATCCTGTTCCATAATAATGAACCCCCCCCCCACCCCCAACACACACACACACACACACACACAGAAACACACATGCTTCAGGCAAGAATCAACAAAACAATTTCACCATGACTCAATGTACAAGACACAGTTTAATTTGTCAAAATGAATGTTTAGTGTTGATGTTTCATCAGGCAGCAAATCACAAATGTAGGTCTGTGTGTGTGTGTGTGTGCATGTGTGTACGTGTGTGTGTGTGTGGGGGGGTATTTCAGTGATTACATCAGCTGTGAGGTCACGTTTCAAAACCGTTAATATTTCATCTTTCAATCGACTTCAACAGCTGAGCAATAAACTCAGCAAAAGCGACATAGAAAATGTTTGGACAGAGAAGTGGAGTCTGGAGAGGCTCTGATCTATTTATTGTTGGTGTAGCCTGCAGCGCATGTGCACACACACAAATTCATGCACATGCACACACACACACACAGAAAGCACTCTGCAATGAGGTCCCGACGGGCCTTGATACTGCATTAGTCAATGTGTGTGTGTCGAATACATCTGTGTACAGTATGTGTAGCTGTGCATACGTGTCCTTATATCATCATATCTATGCTTTTGTGTGTGTGTATATATGTGTGTGTGTGTGTGTGTGTGTGTGTGACTGTGTGTGTGTGTGTGTATGAAGATATCTATTCGTTCATTACAGATACAAAACAAGTTCAAGCAGGACAATCTCAGGTTGAGACTTGGACATTGGAGTGGGTGGTGCCTGCGTCTGCATGGATTTGAATGTATGTCAGAGTAAAGTCCTCTGGACCGGAGGACGCATGACCCTCTATGTGTGTGTGTGTGTGTGTGTGTGTGTGTGTGTGTGTGTGTGTGTGTGTGTATGCGTGTGTGTGTGCCTCTTTGTGCACTCTGCTGTCGAGTGGCCCAGCTGCTGCTGGCTCAGAGGAAACAGCCTGGATTAAATAATTCACCAGCTGCTATTATACAACAATTACTACAGTGCCATCACAGCTCAGAACACACACACACTTCATATGACACACAGTACAGGAACATAAATCACACACAAAATTAAACCAGTGATTTATGTAACTGCATATTTGATTATTATTCACATCTTTCTCAGCAAGTTTCTTGCACTAGTTTGTAGCAAGTCACAGCCTCACTGCATCCATCCACTGCATTCACTGCAGCCTCAATAAGACATCTTTCTCTTGAATATCAAACAATCCACATGACTGCAACTGACTCAGAAGACCCATTCTGGATAAATTAAATTCACTGTCTCCATTTAAGAAGCTGTTTATTCTGTCTCGAATCAACCTGGAGAAAACCCACCTCCACCACCATAAATCTCCACTGTATTTGTTTCTCTCCACCAGTCTGCCTGCTCACATCTCCATCCCCTGTCTGTCCACCTGATGGGCTTCTCCGTCTGTCTGTCTGAAGCTGTGCGTCACCCTGACACTATCTTCCCCGTCTGCACTAGTAAAAATAGATTCATCTCCTCCTGCTAAACTATTTACGGACTCTCCTCTGAAGTGCAATGGGTGCAACCTGCCAGCCGCCTCCCTCTGACCAAAATGTGCATGCACGCATGCATGCATGCGTGCATGCATACATATGTGTGTGCATACATATGTGCGTGCATATGTGCGAGCATATATGTGAGTGTGTATGTTGTCTGATAAGTGGCTGATTAGCACTTTCAATATTCCTACTAATATTAGTGTGTAAAAATCCCTGAGTGCAAAACACTGACATCCAAGCATCAGCATTTAAATCCAAATGTAGGAACAATAAAATAACAGCTTGTGAATATACACTCTGGGACAATTATACTTAACTACAAATGACTGTATATATATTCCTTTGGCAAAGACAATTAAGTCACTGTAGTGAAACTCTTGAGAAGAATTGGAGCTTGCAATGACTTTCAACTGAGCTGCCATACAATCTGACATGCTCCTACATCATTTATCATATGATATTTTGATGACACATTTACACACACAGTAGAATACGTGTAACATCTGCAGTGCAGCAGAACATCAGCACAAACTGTGGGCATTATGATAAACAGATAGGTCTTATCACCTGCGAGAATTTTTTCTTAAAATAATTTGGTTTCATTTCGTTCTCTGTTGGGACCAGAAAGAAATTTGTGGTGGAGCTCTCCACTCCTTACTGCTGCTCCAAGCACAATGCCAAATGATTTTCTGAACTCGAGCCACCAGTCAGGTTTGCACAACCTTGTGTTCGATTGACGGAGAAGAGACAGTCGCAGGAATCGGACGAGCGAAAGAGTGTGGCAATGTGTGTGAGCGAAGGCTTCTCTGAACATTTGTGACAAATGCTTTCCAAGCGAAGAGGACCTGAGGATATGAGGAGTAACTGTTTGTGTGTGTCTTACTGTATTGATAAAACAAAGAGTGGAAACACAGGTCTGCTTGTTTGCTCAGATTCAGTTGTAAGATTTTCTTCCTTGTGTTAAACTTGTCCTGTCCTGCAAATTTCGTATTCTTGATAGATGGTCAGCATCAAATCACAGTCCTGCTTAGAAAACCTCAGACACTCATTCAACCCAGTGATGCCTGTAAAACTGTAATAACTGCAATAAATGGAGTAGTAGTTTGTAATGATATTCACTTAAAAATAGTGTTTTAATTTCACTTTTTCACTATTAATGGCCCTAAATGTGGTTTATTGTCAACTCTTACCTGCTGTTGATCAGACTAGCGGCAGGACATATTCAATTTGTAGACAAGTGACGGAATAAGTCAGTTATTTATAACTGACTTAAAGTTTTGAGTTTCTGTGATACATTACATTCATTCAGGCATGGAGAAACGTAATAACAAATATGATCAGTCAAGGATTTCATCATCTGATACTTTTACATGCCATTTTACGGTGCACATGATAAGCATGGTCCTGTATCACTGCACTCTATTAATGCTGCTAACAAAGTTCAGAATTTCTTCATTTATTTGAGAGATGTAATGCTCTAGTTTTTACACAGTCATGGCTTTGACTGGCTCTGTTTTGGGCCTTCGGGACATTAGTGCTTTCAAGAGAACCAGGCTGTATTCATACCAGACAAAAGAAGCTAAAGCGTCAACTCCCTCATCAACAGCCTCTGTGGCTCAGTTCAGAATGGACGAAGAAGTAAACATCACAGTGGCAAAGACAGCAAAGAGTGCCAGAGCTCTGCAAATTCTTTATTTTCCCTTTTGCTATTACATTTTGAGCGTGAAAGCTGAAAAGCTGGCTCAACATTCAGTTCAGGTTCCAGAGCCAGTACTGTAGCCTCTGTCCAATGAGCCACTGTGAAGCTTTGCAGTGAAGCTGGCTGCTGCCCTCTTAGCAGTGTCCATAAACATCACTTCCTCCTGAACACACCTTCCCCCGACCTGCCGTCTGACCAACATTTGATCTGTGGCCGCAGCCGAGCACAGGGCTTCAGATCTGAGGCTGAGAGCTAAGCGTGAGCTGCAGCAACAGAATGCAAACAGGGAAAGGGTTAAGGGTTCAACTCCCCACCCTCTGGGCTATCCAGGCTTTAAACACACGCAGCCAAGCTGCTGAGAGGCACTTTGGATGAAAGCATCTGTGAATTGTTGCTGTCGGGTGAAGATTCCCCCAATTTTGAAAATGTCAAGCTTCTCGGGAGCCTAAAATAATAGTCCTGATTTTAGCCTGACAACAAAGCAGTCTGAAGGTTTTCTCTGATGGACTCAAAAGCAGTGTCACCAGTTTAAGATTAAAACCAACGGGTTCATTTAAATTATTTTTCATATAAAATGACATCTGACATAATATTTTGAGTGTCTTATCTAATTTTTATATCAACCGATCACCTTTGGACACACACAAACAGGTCTATGTCATGTGAATCCCATCTAAAGAGTGCTCATGTGGAGTTCTATGACCTCATGTCTGTGGTGTCATATGACACTCCACACATCACTCACACACACACACACACACACACACACACACACACACACACACACACACACACACACACACACACACACACACACACACACACACAGGTCCCTAGTGGCCATGTGCTGACAGACACAGCGATCAATGACTGCCAGGATATGGATGAGGTAAGGCCGCTGACATACAGAGGAGAAGAACAAAATCTGTCTGAGAAACCAGCAACAACATCAGGTGAAAGATGAAAACAAGGTTCAATAATGGCACATAAAAAAATCTATTTATTTAAACCTTAAACCCTATGACTGTTCATCACACAGTCTGTCGCTGCACTTCTGGAGGCATAAAAGTGCCCTTTGATTGCAGTTAAATTAAACCCATTCCTCTGTTACACCATTGATTCTTTTTCTTACATATTTTCCAGTTCTGCTGTATTGCCAGACCCGTCATTTAGTTTACTTCCCATTGTGACTCTTCTGGGTTTTTACATCTCTTCCTTTTTGCATTTTTTATCAGAAGTTTCCATCTGTGCAATTACTGAGCGGCTGCCAATTGAATCAACTCTAAATTAAATATAACAGTCCCTCATTCACGTCACTGAGGATCAAACAACCGTAAAAACCCAGACATCGCTGGAGCAGAGAGCCGCTTTGATTGACAGGTGACCTCTGCAGCACACACACAGGAGGACGGAAACAACGTCAGCGCAGAGCGAAGATGCTGTGGTACAACATTGCTTTGACGTGACGGCTCGATGGCAGAAGTGGAGTGACAGATGCACGGATGAGCACATTCATCAGCTGATCAATGAAGATGATAGATGGGAGGAGGAGGCCTAAGAGATGCATAGAGGTAATGCAGGAAGTCTTTCTCTTCTCTGTCCATGGACTGCTGTTTATTTGCATTGGATAAAATGAGAAGACACACTCTAGACATTCTCCACATGACTCCTCATGACTCCAGGTACTCTCGTCAGCTTTGTTTCTAGTAGCTTGAAGTCCAAATCCAAATCAATCAAATCAAATCCAAGAGATTAGCTGATGAAGACATTTGAGTGTTTGATGACATGACCAAGACTGCTTTGCCAGTACAGTGCAGTTCTTTCTGTCCTAAAGAGATGCTGAAACCCCTTTTCATAATTTTATTTCCAGCAGATTAATTATTCCAGTGCTGTCTTTACTGCTGCTCAAACAAACAAATACTTCTGTTTATTCAGGACTGTGCTGCTGTACTTTAAACTAAAACCAATAAGAGAGAGCTGATTAGACCAGCTATAGCCTCACTCTGCTGCCTCCTAATATCTTATAGAAGAAATTCTGAAGGACCGTTTCTGTTTTTTGAACGTCTTAGTGGTTCGGGACCAGTTAACAAAAACAAGAGCAGTGAGACCACAGCTGAAAACTTTTATGGTGCGCTTGATTCATTGCTTGATATTTAGATTTTTTCCTCGTCCACCCAATACTTTGTTTGTTGTTTAATTTGATTGTACTTTGATTTATCCATGTTTTATTTAATTATAATTCTAAAGCACTTTGAGTTACATCTTTTTTTTTTTACTGCAAACACCTCTTGTCTTGCAGAACTGATATCATATCATGTCCTGTCATGCATTTATGAAGCACAATGGTGACCAAAAGACAACGACTTGCCACTACAGACATGTAATTACTGGTAATACTGTGATCACGGCAATAGATACTGAATGAAGAATTAATTTTAACAACTAGGACTTTTCTGCAGGTGGGCTGACGCGCTGAGCCACCATCATGTCCTTTGAACATTTACATGTTTTAATTTGTGACATGTTTTAATTACAAGTACTGGGAAAAGGTCCATTGTTGGGTTTAAAAGAATAAAAGACAAACAATTCAATTAGTGTGATCTGTGATGAACGTCAGGTTGCTACTGCAGGACAATCTGTACCAGCTGCAGGCACTACGCATAATTAAATTTACATCTCAGTGTGAAATGATTTCTTCTTCCTGTGCTCCAACAGTTATCAAACATAATCCATGCTTGGCGGCCTCCTGCACTGCACCCAAAGAGCTTATTGAAAAGCTTTCCCTAATAAACAGGCCTCCAATTCATTTTTAATTAGAAGTGCGTTCACATTTCTGTCCTGCTCAGTGTCTCATGTGAGGACAATGCACCACTGGATGCTCTACACTGTCTTTGTTAGTCTGTGGTGCAAATTAAGTGATCTTGCAAGGTCCATTAACCATATGTGACCTACACACCTACAAACAAGTTTGTGAGTTGGTAACACTCGAGATGCAGCAATCGACAATCCAGAAGTTTTGATCACTTGCACATGAGCAGTTAGTGACACGAAGTTTGTCATATCAAAATAAATCAAGGAAAAAACAATGAAAGCATTGGGAATAACAAATCGGAAACAGGCAGTTAAAAACAGGCATTTTAAAAGTTAAAATGATGAAAATGCAAATTAAAAAAGCAGTTTAAGAACAAGTGAAGTCAGCTGTAAACCCAGCAGCGACTGATGACTGGGTAGACTATGAAAGTCTGTGACAGCAGTGATGCTAAACTGACCTTTTCAAACTACCCCTAACACAAACACAAAATTATGTTGTTTTTCTAATAATGTGTAGCTGTCTCGAGTTCTGTCCTTTGTACAAGAAAAGGATTTTTCTTTCAAACTTGCTTTGCAACCAACAAAACAACTTAACCTTTTCCTTTATTTAGACAAGCAGAAAAGATAAAAGTGTAAGATCATGAAGATATTTAATCTGGGGACGCAAAAGAATCTGCAGGCTTTCCTTGTCCGTCAGCTTGGATGTAATTTAGCTTAATGCTTCTTTTGTCGTAAAATGTAAAAATGTATGTAGTAAAATGAAGTCAACAATATTTATTTAACTAGGTAAGAACAACCTATTGTCATATCAAATGCATTGTCTTAAATCTGTGTCCAGTAGATACAGGATAGGGAAACTTAAAATGATATGCAGCCAAGTGGCTATAGTGCACTGCTGTTTCAGCTTCAGTGCTTCACGTAAAAAACTAAGTAATATGAACTATTAATGAATAAACACAAACATTAACAAGGCAGTTGCACTCATACATACACACAGGCCTGATGACATTCCAGCAGACTGGATGAGCTGGGACGTTAATCCCCTACCTGAGGATTGGTGAGAAGTGGTGCAAATTTTGCCTTCATCAGCCTTAATCAACCACAATCAATGAAAGTGTGTTACTGTGAACGGTGCTTTAATTAACACATTTATGTTAAACTCATTAATAAATGATTTGTTAATTATCAGAGCTGAGGTCTGAAATCACTTTTCAGCCACAGGAAGAAGTAAAATGTGACCATCTTAGTCACTGTCATTGTCACTGAATGATGATGTGGGCAGCTTAGATTAGTTGAGGTGGAAGGTGAAGTAGGAGAAAGCTGCTGGCTCACAACCCATTGCTGTGGGGAGTTTGCATATTCTCTATGTGTGAGTTTTCTCTGAGTATGCTGGTTTCCTCCTACAGTCTAGAAACATGCATTAAGGTAGGTTAGAGGCTCCAATATGTCCCAAGGTATGAGTGTGATAGCAAATGGTGTGAGATGAGGTGTGAATTAGGACAGATAGGATGATGGATGGATGGTTGAAGAGGCATATCTTTAGAGTATGTCTTTGAGAAATAAAGTCAAAATTGTCTGATGTCAATTCATTTTGATTTTAAAAATGAACGATTCAACATTTTCTTGTATGTTTTGACCTCTAATAAAATAATTCTTTTCTTGCAGAACTGCACGCAGTTCTCATCAAAAACAAAGATAAAACCTTGTACTCAAAGCTGCAGTCTGTACGGAGTGTTTGACTGTGTGTGTGTGTGAGTTTGTTTGTGTTTGTGTGTGTGTGTGTGTGTGTGTGTGTGTGTGTGTATGAGTGGGTGGCTAGGTGGGTGGGTGGGCGGCCGAAGAAGACAGTAGCTGAAGAGGAGGGACATCAAAAATGGGAGACAGATGAATAAAGAGTCAGGATTATACAAGGAGCCTGTAAACAATCACATCGTCCATCAAAAGGCCAAAAACGTTCTCAACGCACTGCAGGACGCCGCAAGGCTGCACACGTGTGTGCACCTCCCTCCGGGGACAGTAAATTGGGACATAGTTTAAAACTAGTAACAGTGTTGAGTTCACACCCACCCACAGACGTTGCACACACACATACACACACACACTCAAGTGGTGGTTCATTTAACCTGTTTCTCCGGTGTAAGCCTGTGTTTACTGCCCCCCTCGCCCCCGATAGGAGGAGTCAATTTCCCTCTCCCTCAGCTCCTCGCCCCATGGGAAGGAGGAGATAGGAGAAAAAGCCCTGACAGGTTTGGAAGCACGCTTTCACCTTAAAGACAGACTGCATGTTTCAATACAGAACATTTACCCTGTGAAACACTGGGATGACTACCAGCATACTACCAATGACTGAACATGACATCTGGGGGTTCCTCTATCTGCTGCTAAGAAGTCGATCACCCTCTCTCATCTGAGCCCACAGCCCCCCAGGAACACACTGAGGGAGGAGGTGCAGGAGGTCCACAGTACAACTACAATTCAGTGTGAAAATCTTCTTAACAATGTATTCTCTGGGAACTGCTTTTTTCTTTTTCTTTTTGTTTTAATTGATGGATGATGTGTGTGTGTGTCTAAGACAATTCAACTTCAAATTAAATCTAGTGGACAGTGTGATAGCATCCCCGCCTTGTGCTGTGCTTTTGTTATATGTAAAGGTGAAATGGAAATCACAGATAATTGATGGCAATAAAAAAAAGTTTTAAAAAAAAAGGAAACATAACAGTCACAGCTTGAGCACTTGAACAGCCTCTGCCGTCGCCATGGTGATCAGCAACTCTGAAAATCGCACATCAGTTGCTCATATTCATCACTGCTGTGACTCAGTACTGTTGCCTAGTCTGTCACTGAATCCAGCCATCACTGATTATTATCATCATCATTATCATCATCATCATCATCATCATCATCATCGTCATCATCATCATCATCATCATCACCAACACCACCATCATCGATGTTAAACTGGCAGGTGCACACAGCTTGAAGCTGAAAGTGTGAAACTTTCCAGTGAGTCAGAAACCGTCAAACAACACGCACACACACACACACGAATGGACACACAGAAAATGACTCAGTCTCAATTGAAAAAAAAAAAACATGTTTCAAATCCGAACAAACAAGCAGGTCTGGTCTCTGTAACAGCTGACCTAATATATAACTAGGGCATTTTTAGACAACTGACAATTTTAAACGATTTTTTCCCCCTCCACACTGGGAATGAAGGTAATTAAGGCAGGTTATCATTGTCTCACTGTAATCAATACGTCAGATGATTCCTTCTTGTTGTTTTTGGTCAGAGCAGCATCAAGTATCAGTAGTGCTCGAATCAATGCGCTTAGCACAGTTTGCATTAAGGAAAAAAGAAAATGTAAAAACCAGAAACAGGTTTTGGTTGAGTCACATATGAAGAAGCTCATGAACCAAAGTTCTCAACATCCTTCGAACATCCTTCCTTCTTCGGACTGTGATAAGGACACTCTTAAGGACACATTTTTAACAATCTTTATGGCATTTTATAAACAAAACAACTAATTGGTTGATCAAGAAAATAATTTGCGGATAAGCTGACTATAAAACTAATCATGTGTTGCAGCCCTAGTTCTATTCAGCCTGTCATTCTTCATTTATCAACCGATCAGTGACCAGCATCAGGATGGTTTGCACAAAGAGAGCAGCAGCTTCACACTCTCCAGATGCCTGTCCCTGCTCATGATGAACAGTATTTGTGCATACATATACATGTACAAATATATGTATATGTATAAATATATAAGACAAAAGGTTAAAATGTCTGTATGAACACCTGTTCAGTAAGTAAGTAAGTAATAAAGGAGCTGAGAAAACGTCCTGATGCCTAAGTATGCAATGCTTCCTTTTCCTGACCTCTCTTGGGCTCATGGGTACTTTTATCACTGGTTAATGATTTTGGCTTCCTTCAGGTGTAGTTTGTAAACTGTTCCGTAATTACTGTAGCATTGTAATAATCATTAATGTTATGTGATAGTATTTTTTTTCTTTCATGTTTCCTTTTGAAACAAAACAAAACATAGTAATGTAGTAATTTTGTCCTTTTTCTTTGTTCCAGGAGGACTTCTCTTGTACAACAAAATGCACAGGATTTTACTGAGTAATGTGGTCCTGCCCTAGCAACAACACAAGAGAAAGTGAAACATGCTAGACCTGTTGTCAAAACCACTGACACATAAGCTTCTGAGACGAACAGAGTGAGTCAGACAAAGAGCCAAACGCCTCTTTCCCATCCTGACAACCATCTGAGCTGCAGCTGCGCTCTGATATCACAGGCTGACGATGCCAGGACGTGTGTTTCTATGTCATCACAGAAAAACAACCTGAAGCTGTGTGTGTGTGTATGTGTGTGTGTGTCTGTGTGTGTGTGTGTGACACAGTTCTTGTGCTGTGCAGCGCTCGCCAAAAGGAACAAAGCACTGAGATGATGTCGAGCCACGCTCCTCCAAGCTAACACTTTAGCATAGGAGATATGAGTGCAGGAGATGAGGATCCGCTTCAAAATATGACAAAGGAGCTTTAAAGGCAAATGCCAAGAATGCCATTCTTGTTTCTTTCAAGAAAACAAAAATATGACCAAGCTGATCTTGCTCAGAAGGGGCAGTACATTTACATGAAGAAAAAAAGCTTATCTGCATTCTCAATATAAAAATAAACACATCAAATTAACATTAAAATTTGTTTGTACTTTTTATTTTGTACCAGGTTGGGTTCAGACAGTCACACAAAGACACACACAAAACAATGTTTAATGGTTTTTTTTCTAAGTGGAATCTCCCACCTTCATTGTGTCTTTATTTCCCAGAGTGGGAATATTTCTGCAAACAATTAAGAGGATCCATTTTTTTGTACACAATAAATGCTTATGCTATAAAAATGCTATGTTCATGGTACTGATATGATGACTGTAGAAAACAACTTAGCAAGATTTGTTTGCAGAATTTGGTGTGCGACAGTCTAGGCTGAATGTGAGATGCACAATGCCCGAGTGGTTTTCTGCAAGGTTAGATTTCCCTTGACAACAGAGCACCAACAATGCATCTGAAATGGCCACAATAGCATCACACAAATGTTTAGACCCAGGCAGGGTACAGGACACACTTGGAGCTGCACGTCCTGTCAGCAGGAAGCTGTTTGTGCACCACCAGGTGAATCAAATAAATAAATAATGTAAATAAATAATGTAAACAAAGGAGAGTGCTGTATTGGGTCACCGAGTATTGGCTTAAATTGGGTGCTCTTCAAAGACAAGAATAACAGTCCCTTCAAAACTGACTTAAAGTTCAGTCAGTAGCAGCATTTAAATCTATATTTTGTGTTTATTATTTGATTTCCAAAGACAATGCAGCATTGCTACGGCATTTTCTTGCCACAGTTTGCAGTTCCTAACTCTGGTAGTATAGAAGTTGCTTGAAGTTTTGAGGGATATTGATGCAAATGTAAAGCAGCAGCATATGCAGGCTTGTAGTAACAATTGCAGTGGTAGTAACAACTGATATGTTGCATAAGGATAAACAACACTAGTAACATGTAACATGGGCACTGGGCACATAATTATGCCTCATTCAGCAACTCATGTAAAAAACAATCACAATTTTGGTCAGTATTAAAAATATTGCTGTCCTTGTAAACATAGCAAGTGCTCTGTGGAGAGTTTAATCACATTGTTTATCTTCCACAACATTCCCTAATAAAATCGTGAGTTGTGACAGCAACAGCACAGTGTTGGATCGTTAGTGTTATATGGAGCAACAACAGCTCTGGGAGGATGATTTCTGTGTCTCTTCCCGCTTGATGACACACTTCCTTTGTCTGATCAAAGCGGCACAAACACCACTGAATCACATCAGCCTGAGGTGAAAGACTCCTGGATTTCAGAAGACCTGACACCACATTTCTCCAATGAGGCGTTGAGCACGTTGAGCAAACAAACACGAGCAGAGAATGAAAACATCGAGGCCCTGTGTTCCATTTCAACAATGAACTTTCTCTCAGTATTTGGGATCGACAGCCGGGCATCATTTGCTCAACATTTTATCTAAAAAAGAACATGGGAGCATCTCCTCCCAGCTCTCCTCTTTCCAGCTTCTCTTCTCCAAAACGCTCCCATTTCCATAAATTATGGAGGGAAGCTATATTTGGAGCCTGTGTTGGGAGGGGGGGTCTGGAGAAGCTTTGTTCAGCACACATGAAAGCAGCACACTCACTCAGGTCCACTTCAATGCTGCTGGCACATTACTGAGGCTCATTACTGATACACGCACGCACGCACACACACAAACACTTGTACGTAAACACACATTGGCCTCTGTTACACGGGAAACCAACGAATATGAACGTGCACAGTTCAGGCAGTTGTAGGGGCAACCGATTCGCGACTCGTCAGTTGTCTCTCGAAGAGCTCTGGCACCGGAAACAATTACACCATTAAACAATTAAACCTTCTGAGCCAATTAAAGCACAGCTCTACGCGCTCGCGCCGTCCATGCGTCCGCGAGCCAGAAGACAAAGAGCGGATACAGACGCGTCTCTCACGTGGACAACCGTTTATTTATTTATTTAACCATTCAGTTATTTATTTATTTGTCGACGATTCAGAGAACCGCACGCGCTGGCACCGTGCTTCCAACTGAGGTGATAAAGCTGAATGAGGTGATGGAGGTGCCAGGTGTCTCTCACTGCTCACCGAGAGCAGGCAGGTAAAGGTAAATACACACACATCCTGAACAGTGAGACATGTTGGGTGATTGGAGGCGCTGCGCCTGCGCCTCGCCTACCTCCACTATCAGCGTCTTCTCCTCCCCGCACACGGAGACGACCCAGAACAAAATGGGAAAGTAGCAGGTTTTCCAGCAGAATCCCGGCAGCCCAGCTGTCCTCCTCCTCCTTCGCCTCACTCCTCTGCCGTCTCCTCCTCCTCCTCCCGTGGCCATCGCTGCGTCCCCGATATCCCCCCCTTCGTGCTCCGCCGGTGATGTCCAGACTCCTGTTCAGCTTGTTTTACCGGAGGAGACGGTCCGTGTGTCCCTGCCTCATCCCGTCTCTCTCTCTCTCTCTCTCTCTCTCTCTCTCTCTCTCTCTCTCTCTCTCTCTCTCTCTCTCTCTCTCTCTCTCTCTCTCTCTCTATCTATCTATCTATCTATCTATCTATCTATCTATCTATCTGTTTCTCTCCAGTATGTCTGTAGATATGTATGTGAATGTGTCTCTGCGCGTCTCTCGTTCTCTCCTCTTGGTTCATCCGTCAAGACGCACTATTGGCTCCTGAGCGGCCGCTGCGCAGCCTCATTAAGGCCAAGCTGAACAGCTGGGAGAGAGAGAGAAAGAGAGAGAGAGAGAGAGAGAGAGAGAGAGAGAGAGAGAGAGAGAGAGAGAGAGAGAGAGAGAGGAAGAGATGGATGATGGTGATGGATGTTGTTGCAGTAGCGCTTTACCAACACCGGGAGCAGCAGACTTTTAATTCTACTCCACAGACAGAATGAAAACGTAAATCATTTTGATAGATATTTAACAGCTAAACAAGTTTATTTTACTATTGCTTCTTATTCTTCTTTTATTTTTTTTCTTTTCAGGGTCCCCTGACAGTAATTAATCTGCCTCAATCTAAACCTAAACTGTATCATTTTCTCTCACACCGATTAACTTTGTCCTCTTTCACTATATTCATAAATGGGTCTCCTGGTCCTGACTCACCTGCTGCCTAATGAAGGACTTTCTCAGAAATCAGCCCCAGACAGTAAGACCTGGACCCCATCTCTCTTCTACAATTTAATTGAGAAGACACCTTAATCTCATTGTATCTCAGTGTGGTTATCTTACTGCACTGTGGTGAGCCAGAGGAGGCTCAAAAAGGTCCAAAAATAAGTTCCTAGTTGGGTCAAGAGTGAAAAAACTCCTGATACCGCTCTGATAATTAGTCACTAGGATGATGAAGAAGATGAAACTGGGCTCCTTGGTTCTAGCGCGCCATCTTGAATCCTGTGCATGTGGACAGTTTGCTCAATTCAAAACCAGTGCAATTTTATTCCTATTTTCCTTGTCAATGTCCAGCCAGGTAAGTTTAACATTTTAGTTTCAAAGTTGATGTTTTTACAGTTTCTGAGTCTGTATATTTAAATGATAAGGCAGGTTGAATTAATTGGTTTTGTAGGGCTCAAATGTCGAAATGCTTTGTTTCTTGTTCATTTGATAAATGAAGGTGGGTTGAAACATTGTTACCTTACTATTTTAATGTTAAAGGATGTCACTGCCCCTATTAAGGGACAAGGCACAAGTGAGCATGTATTTTATATTTCATATTTTACTGTGGGTTACTCTGGATTTGTGTATTTTACAACAAAGATGATTTGCAATCATTTATTCTTTAAGCTTCACAAGGAAAGTTAAGTGAGTAAATGGCATTTGAACACACATTTTTGTTGGGGCATCATGCCATGCGAGGGAGGCCTGCACACCAATACACCTCTCCCTCTCCTTCAAGGCCAAAGTAGGCTCTCCCACTGCCAGCCACTACCAAGTCTCAGCCATCACCTGCATGCCCATATGTGCAAAAAAGATGTGAGTGTGAATGGTTAGTGTATGTGTGTCGTAGGTCTTGGCAACTAGACTCATAGATCCTTCATCCAAGAAGCTTGTTAGGCTCTAACAGGCATGTGGGGAAAGCCAGGATCAAACCTCTGTGAAGTTGCTCGCATTTCCATTGTGAACACCTGGCTGTTACTCAGAGCCATGTATATTCCCTTGGTTGGTCTGTGTAGTGAGGCAGGCTCCTCGCTGGGTCCTGTGCCGCATGTGCCCAATAAAGCATTTGGACAGATGTTCTGCTGCAGGCAAGCATCAGGCCCGATGGTTCAGTCAGTGTGCTCAGTTCAACATGTGGATGCTGCATTTCACCTCCAGCTGTTGAGCCATGAAACTACCTGGTGGAAGTGATTGCATGGATTTACTCTGGTCTTTTTTACTTATAGTGCAAGCATGTTGAAAAGAGCCATAGGAGAGAGATCTTGTCTAACATAGATATAAGATAATAGATATATATATAGAAGATAATTCAAACATGAATTTAACTTAATTAGGAATAAATATAGATGCATGAAAGGTACACAAAAACAGCGTCCAACAAGTTAAATTGTAAATTAAATTGAAAAATAACAAACATATCCTGCTCAGTTATCATCTTTGTTGTCCTCATGCTGGGGAAGCCACATAGCAGAGACCTCCCAGATTACCGCAGGAAGCCCATCAAGATGCTTTTAGTGTGGACAAACAAATTCAAGCTTTGTGCACTATTTTATTTTAGCAAACAGAAGACAGATGTAGTTTATTTTTCCAGTTCAGAACAGTTCAGTTCAGTACTAAGTAGCAGCCTGATGACTGAAGCAGGATTACCTGTTATAAATAACAGTTCCTGATTAATTTCTGTCTCCTTGTGGCCTATTTGAGACTTTACTCTTCATGGTAGGAGACAGTGAAACCCACTTTGTTGAACAGATATATAAAGAATCATGGGAAGTAATGCTGATCAGTGGCTGCAGTACTCTTCCAAATTCCAATGGTGTGCTGGCGCCTTCTGCTGGCCTCAAGGAAACATTGAGAGCTTCATGACCCAGTGGTGGGACAGAGCCACCAAGACTTTAGCTCATGCACTAGGACCAGGACCGATGCAAAGATCGAAGCAATTTTGTTTCTAAAGGTTGAGTATTATGATTTGTTTCACCTCTTTTCTCAGATTTTTTTTTCTTTTAGAATCTGGTCTCAGTGGGAAATGCATTTTCAACCATTGCTGTGATTGGTCCACACCTCAGAGCTAAACGCAGTTTCAGTGCTTTACTTTGTCACCGAAAAACAGTGATAGTTATAATAGTGATAGTTAGGATGTTTGGGTCTATTTAGATATCAACTTTGCAATAAGGAACCAAAAGGTGATGTGAGTCCAGGTAGGCATTTGAAAATGGGAGAAGTACACATTCACCGTCTACCATAATTAGGGATCGATCCAGGCATGTAAAGCTAACACACAACAATTGTTGGGATGCCTTTATATCTTTCCCTCCTATCTCTGACCTCCTGCTGACGAGCACTGTGAAATCGTGTTAAAAACAACCAAATGATTTTGGAAAAGTGCAAATGAATATCTGCTACACCACCGCAGCTGCTCTGTAAAACACAGAGGATATTATATAGTACAAAATTTTACCAGTGAATTTCCTTATGCTTCTTCTTCACTCTAAAGGACATAGTTTAAGTCTAGTCAAAGCAGGGATTGCCAAATCAAAATCCCTTTCAAAAGCAGCAGAAGGGTTCATGTCAGTTCAGCCGGTGCGGTTTCTCTACTGGACAACACTATTCAGCTATTTCTTCTCTTTAACCATGCAGTCATTGGTTAAACAAGTTATTCACACATCTGTTGAGGTGTTGCCCATTTATTGCTGTCTGGAAAACATCCAGCTCTAAATGTCTTCTGTAATAATATGCAATATTGTAAAAGAGAAGAAATCTGTATGTTTTTTATTGTCAATGAGCTCCCAACTTTGTTTTCAGTGTTTTGTTTTTGTGTTGCGTTTTTTCTATTTTTATACATTTTATTCTGCACTTTATTTCAGTTAAATACAAGAAATGAATTGGAATTCCGAAGTTTTTTCCAACTATTTATTTTATTTGAATAATTCTTTGACAGGGACAATACATTTGATCAGTGTCTTAATGAGATTGCAATTGATACAATGAATAGAGCACTTCTGGCCATGGATCATTTGTAGTTTGCTTACATGTTTGTTTCTAGTTTGTATTGCCTGCATGCATGATTAAACAAATAAAAGGAAAAACACTTTTACAACACTCCAGTCAGGACAGAGGGACCATGGTCAGTTGAGTACAGGTGAACACTACAGACAGTGCTGGCCACAATCATTAAAAGCAACAACACAAGAACAAACAACGGTTAACACACAGACACACATACATATTTCAAACGTAGGAATGAATTAATGATTATGGACTGCACTGAACGAGGCCCACCGCTTCAGCTCAGGAGGGTGAACGAATCATCTTGGTTGAGAAGAGAGTTGAGGTGCTCGTTTAGATACAAAAAGTAATGCTTCAAGCTGGTGATTGGTGCATAGTTTGAGACAAGATGATTCATGAAGGCTTTGGTCAGTTCTGGGCCTTGGAGGGGATCTCCACGCTGCCACAGGCGATTCACCACTTCATGTTCACCGTTTGAGATGATGCTGCAGTGGCTGCACCCTCTGCTGAGACGTACTCTCATGTATATCTCAATGCTGCTCTTGTGAGTCTTGTACTTCTCCAACAAGTTTTGCAGGTCGCTCAAATACACATCTATGGCGGCTTTGATGTCACCGACCTGTTTTGCTTCGTGTGTGCCAGCATGGATGCTCAGCCGAGCACCATGGATCAACATCTGGAGGTGGAAGGCGGCTCCATTGACCCAGATTTTGAAGCCCGAGTCACACATCTTTCCATCGTGCAGCAGGGAATCTCTCAGCAGGATCAGGTGGTGGCTCAGCTGCTTCTCCAGCCGGCGAATCTCCTCCTGCAGTCGTTTGCTGTCATTCATGAACATTTCGTGGCGCTTCAGGTACTCTTTCACTGTGCCCTGCACAGACGAAGACTTCTCATCACCAAAATCATGTTGCAGCAGGGTGTCTGAATTTTCTTGAGTGTTGCCCAAAATGCAGCGCTCCAGGATCATGGATATCACCAGTGCTCCAAGTCCAACAGCATGCGGGACTTTAGCCAAACTGCTGTTGTAGCCTGGGATGCGTTTGAGCAGGTCGCTGGAGTAGGCGTGCAGCAAAACATTGGAGTCCAACCTGGAGAACATCAGCAGAGACTTGTCCAAACCTATGTTTGGTAGAATGTGTTGCTTCTGCACGGCGGTTTCGTAAAACCTGCGTGCAGATCTCTTGTAGTCGTCCTGCGTGTATTGAGAGCTCATGTTGTTCCGCTGGATCTGCACAGCTCAGCAGAGCGGAGCACAAGTTGATTTTGACGGAGAGAGATCGAGCATAAGGTGATTCGCAGCAGCACAAGTATTTATGTCTATTCAGCTACCATAAACAGAAAGAGGTTGTACTCTAAGCCAGAGCAAGGATGGGCATGTGTGGACTTCACCCCAGTGTGTGAACTAGCAACAAAACACTGAGTTGGAAGTCAAAGACAGAATTAAAATCAGAACCAAGGAAGAATTAGAATCAACCAAGAATTACAATGATTACGAGGAAAGGCATCTTTATGTTTAGACTCATTAGTGGAAAGAATATTTAAAACCAAAAAGAAAAAAAAAGAAACAAATACATCATACATCATACAGTCATTACAGGGTAAAGTACAGTAGGACGTTTTTGGTTTCGTATTGAGTCAGTCTTGCTTTAACCAAAGCAAGATCTGTTAAATAAATGCATTATGAGTGAGATTTCTTTGAATTGCAATGAATTTAACTGCTCTTCTCAAGTCTCAATCCAGTCCAATCTTGCTGTGCCAGGATTTCAAAATCCTTACTTTTGCCCATTTTGCATCTCTTCACTGTTCTGGTCATAAGACTGTGATAACATGATTAAGTTCAGTGTTACGAAACACTGAAGTTGATCAGAGTCCAATTTCTATATGACTTTTATGACACCTGTTCATCTTCTGCTGAGATTGGACTATTAAAAATGTCAAACTTTGTTTTCATTTTTTACTTATTCTGTCTCCTGCCATCAACAGGTCAAACCTTTAATGTTCACCTTTGGTTAAAGGGACTCGGATATGAATAACACAAGTCAACTCAATCTTGTTTGTTTCACTGTTCTAGTCACAAGACTGTGATAATATGACCCAAATTAAGTTCAGTGTTATGAAACACTGAAGTTGATCAGAGTCCAATTTCTATATGATTTTTATGACACCTGTTCATCTTCTGCTGAGATTGGACTATAAAACCTGTCAAACTTTGTTTTCATTTTTTATTTATTCTGTCTCCTGCCATCAACAGGCCAAACCTTTAATGTTCATCTTTGGTTAAAGGGACTCAGATATGAACAATACAAGTCAGCTCAAGCTTGTTTGTTTCACTGTTCTAGTCACAAGACTGTGATAATATGACACAGATTAAGTTCAGTGTTATGAAACACTGAAGTTGATCAGAGTCCAGATTCTGTATGACTTTTAGGAAAACTGTTCATCCTCTGCTGAGATTGGACTATAAGAACTGTCAAACTTGGTTTTCATTTTTGATTTATTCTGTCTACTGCCATCAACAGGAAAACCTTCAATTTTCACCTTTGCTTAGAGGGACTCAGATATGAACAACACAAGTCAGCTCAAGCTTGTTTGTGACCAAAAAGTCAGTAACGGTCAGATAGTAGTCACATTTGATTTTCCCAGGATGTTGCAAAAAGGGTGAGAAAAAGGAAGGCAAGGATCTAACAAAAGACCAACCTTTGGGGAACATGGAACCAGGGATTTTAACACATGGTAGCACACTGATAATAGAAGATGTCAAAGGAACACACACAGAACTGATTACATACAGTAGAACATACTGTAGGGTCTGAGTGACTTTTTTTGCACCTTCATGCACCTTGACACCCTCAAAGGCACCTGATGCAGCTTGTGCAATGCATCGAATGAAGGCTCCTGCAAGAAGCCTTTGTTTTTTTGTTTATATAAAATACAAAAAAGAAAACAGAAAAACAAAAACTACAAAACCCAAAAGAAAAAAGTAAAAAATTAGAAAAAACACTTGGATGCAAGGCGCAAACCCCGCCTAGGGTGGTTCATCCCAGTGGTCCTAGTGGGATGAACCTAAACAGACTGACACCCTGGAGTCCTACTTATAAAGTTTCAGACACCGACAGTATGGTATCATCAACACTGTGATGTCACAGTGACATCATTATGCACCTTGACACCCTCAAAGACACCTGATGCAGCTTGTACAATGCATCGAATGAAGGCTCCTGGAAGAAGCCTACGTGTTTTGTTCATATAAAATACAAAAAAGAAAACAGAAAAACAAAAAGTACAAAAGATCCAAAAGAAAAAAGGAAAAAATTAGAAAAAAAAACTTGAAAGCAAGGCGCAAACGCCGCCTGGAGTGGTCCATCCCAGTGGTCCTAGTGGGATGAACCTAAACAAACTGACACCCTGCAGTCCTACTTATTATCTTTCAGTCACGGACAGTATGGCACCACCAACACTGTGATGTCACAGTGACATCATCATGCAGCTTGACACCCTCAAAGACGCCTGATGCAGCTTGTGCAATGCATTGAATTAAGGCTTGTGCATAAAGCCTGTTATTTTGTTTATATAAAATACAAAACAGAAAACAGAAAAAGAACAATTACAAAAAAATAAAAGAAAAAAACAACAAAGAAATAGAGAAAACACTTGGATGCAAGGCGCAAACCCCGCCTGGGGTGGTTCATCCCAGTGGTCCTAGTGGGATGAACCTAAACAAACTGACACCCTGGAGACCTACTTATAAACTTTCAGCCACCGACAGTATGGCATCATCAACACAGTGATGTCACAGTGACATCATCAGGCACTCTGAAATGCTCAAAGGCACCTGGTGCAGCTTGTGCAATGCATTGAAAAAAGGCTCCTGCAAAAAGCCATTTTTTTTGTTTACATAAAATACAAAGCAAAAAAAAAGAAAATGAAAAACTACAAAAAAAATTAAAGAAAAAAAACAACAATGAAATAGAGAAAACTCTTGGATGCAAGGCACAAACCCTGCCTGGGGTGATTCATCCCAGTGGTCCTAGTGGGATGAACCTAAACAAGCTGTCACCCGACAGTCTCACTCATAAACTTTCAGCCACCGACAGTATGGTATCATCAACACTGTGATGTCACAGTGACATCATCATGCACCTTAACAACCTCAAAGACACCTGGTGCGGCTTGTACAATGCATCAAATGAAGGCTCCTGGAAGAAGCCGACGTTATTTGTCAACATAAAATACAAAAAAGAAAACAGAAAAACAAAAAGTACAATGGATCCAAAAGAAAAAAGTAAAAAATTAGAAAAAAAACTTGAATGCAAGGCACAAACCCCACCTGGAGTGGTTCATCCCAGTGGTCCTAGTGGGATGAATCTAAACAAACTGACACCCTGGAGTCCCACTTATACACTTTCAGTCACGGACAGTATGGCATCATCAACACTGTGATGTCACAGTGACGTCATCATTCACCTTGACACCCTCAAAGACACCTGATGCAGCTTGTACAATGCATTGAATTAAGGCTTGTGCAAAAGGCCATTTTTTTTGTTTCTATAAAATACAAAACAAAAAAATCAGAAAAAGAAAAATTACAAAAATATAAAAGAAAAAAAACCCAAAGAAATTGAGAAAACACTTGGATGCAAGACATAGACCCCGCCTGGGGTGGTTCATCCCAGTGGTCCTAGTGGGCTGAACCTAAACAAACTGACACCCTGGAGTCCTACTTATAAGCTTTCAGCCACATACAGTACGGCATCATCAACACTGTGATGTCACAGTGACATCATCATGCACCTTGACACCCTTAAAGGCACCTGATGCAGTATTGTGCAATGCATTAAATGAAGGCTCCTGCAAGAAGCCTACGTTTTTTTGTTAATATAAAATAGAAAAAAAAAACAGAAAAACGCAAAGAACAAAAGAACATAAAAAACCCCCAAAGAAATAGAAAAGACACTTGGATGCAAGGCACAAACCCCGCCCGGGGTGGCTCATCCCAGTGGTCCTAGTGGGATGAACCTAAACAAACTGACACCCTGGAGTCCTATTTATAAACTTTCAGCCACTGACAGTATGGCATCATCAACACTGTGATGTCACAGTGACATCATCTGGGACAGCAGAAAGGCACCTGAAAATGTCATATGGTCAGTCAATGTGACACTATCATTGGCAACCCACGCCACCAATAAGACACTTGCTGATCCTCCCAATGACATTACAGTGTTGATGGCTCAAGGTTCCTAATAAGGACCCAATAGGGACAGGATGGGGCAGGGGCTGGGTCTCTCCCTTCTTCTTTACTGTATTTTTTCATTCTTTTTCTTTTTTTGTTCCATTTTTTTTCTTTCGATATTTCTCTTTTTTTCCCTTTCATACATACTTTATTTCCTTTTTGTACTTTCTAAACACAAGAATGATTTTTAAAAAAGCCTTGTACTTTGTCTTTGTATTCTGCAAGAAAATATATCAATAACTAAGACGTGCTCAGGGGTGACAGCAACCACTCAGCTACTGTAGATGTTGCAGATTCTTAAATCCTGAGGTCAAGCCGCTTCCCTTGACTTGAGATGTTATGTGCGCCATCTAGCGACTAAATCTGTGTAAGTGAGAATTTCACAGTGCTGTGCTGTACATGTTAAAAGTAGCATCATTCAGATTCAATGTTGATAACATAATTTACTTGAACAATGTAAGTAATTTTCCATTACACAAATAATTAAATCATAATAAATGTCAAAGATGCTGGTTCAGTGTGAGAAACACTAGATTGCGTCCTCAAAGTGAGGAAAACTGCACGCGCTGCCCATTTAGCACCTTGGCCTTAATGCTTATGCAATATGGGGTGTTCCTGCTTGTGCGTGCAAAATCCTGGGAGGAGAATATGCAGATTGGAAATATTAGCACACGCAAAACGATTTACCAAACCCGGACACGATTGCGGTGACTATTTTTGTGGCTAAATTTAACACGTCTGAAAAGAAGGTACAAAACCTCCCATCTTACACTCAATGGCTGCTGTCACTGTGGCCAGGAGGAGACATCGGAGAGTGGACACAGACGCAGGAAATGAATTTTGATTTGGAGATATTTTCTGTGAGCTGTTTATGGTGCTTTTTATTTTCATTCAAAAAAAGAGACAGGATACAGGGAAATTAGATATCATATATGGCAAAAATATGACAGCTCTGTGGCTCTATTTTTTTTTTTTTTTTTTTCGCACAAACACATAATTAACAGCACTATTATGCAGTGTGCGCACTGGTCCTGCACTCTCCGGTCCTCCTGTCCTCCACCTTCCTCTCTCTCCTGCCTGCTCCTCTCCTCCCTGCCTGCTCCTTCTGCTCTCAGGCCGATGGTAGAACCGGCCACTGCCTGCACCTCAGCTTTCTCTCCTCTAGTCAGTAACTGTATGGCCATCGCTGGTCCAAACCCAGCGCTTACCAGCTTCCCGCTGTACGCAGCAATGGCCTGAGTGTCCCACTGGAGGGCACGAGCCAAACTGGCCATACTGGCCGCCACTCACACGTCTGGTGCAATTGCTGGTAGCCCATGATCGAGAGCAGCAGACAGTTGTTCTGCAAGATGTGTTTGCCTCGGTCACAAGGACTTCCAACTCCAGGGAATAATTTATTCTTGCGCGTTCCTCTGCACTCGCTATGATGGAAAGGCTGGCAGCGCACAAACTTTGCATACTGCTGTTTGCACCTGTTGTCACTGCATTAATTTCCCTTAGTAAATCACCTGCAAAATGCACGGAAACCAAGCATGCAAAATGGGGCATGCAATTTAGTGCCCCTCATCTGGGATCTTAGTAAATGGTTTCTGTCTGCTTGCATTGAATGTTTTTCGCCACTAGAGGGTAATATGTTGCCATTTTACCATCTACAATTTGAATGACGAATGCTCATACAGTTATTTATTTTTTATACTATATCTTTTACGATGATCTGTGCTTTTAGAGTAATCCCGTAGAGTTTATTTTTCATGCCAAAACGTTTTTTGACATTTCTTTATCATATTCTTTATCATTTTCTTTCTCCTCATCTTCCTGTTTATGGGGCCATAACGTTACTTGCATTTACTTGCACGTTTTTGCATTGCTCTGTGTTGTATCGATCATCATTAACAGCTACACCTTTTCTCCCACTGTTCATGTTTTCTGAACTGCCTTCAGATCACCTCCTGTTTCAGTCCACGTGAAAACTCTATCCCCTCTGTGTCACTTTCACCCTCAATGCAAATGGGTAAAAACACAATTTTTCACTCAAGGCAAAAATCTGGTTGTGAAGCATGGCAGTCAATATTTATTCTTGCCACAAATATATCAGCTTTGTTTTTTTGGAAAAAGCATATTTATTTGTTTTGTTTTTTTCTTTCAACACCAGAACAATGTATCCTCATCTTTTCTGGGTCATGTGTTGTGGGGGACAGGGTTACACTCTACTCTCACCAACTCTCACCAACACGATACCAAGTTGTTCCCAAGTCAGCCAAGAAATAACATCTCTGAAGCATGTCCTGGGTCTGCCTCAGGGTCCCGGACATGCCTGGGCCTCAGCCCCAGGAAGGCATCCACAGGGCATCCTGGGAAGATACCCACACCCCATCTCTAAGACTGAACCCATTATAGATTCTCTGTAATAAATGGACACTGGTGAATTCTTTCCCTCTGGCTGTATTTTTAACATCCTTTGGCTTACAGTTTTCTTGAAAATGTTCTTTAATTTCATATGTAGGCACAGAGGTATCATCACACATTATATGAGTCTGTACTCAATGCTAAGAAACATTTGCCCTCCAGTAATGACAGACTGAAGGACAGTGGGTACGGGGAAATGAGAAGCCAGTGTGTAGACTTTATGAACTAAGCCTGTGGACAAGGTAGATACATTTTCTAATTGATCCTGCACTTCTGCAAATGAACCAGACATTTCTATTTGTAATTCATAGATAAATTACGGCAGTTTCTCATTATTTCTTTATTATATTTTAACTTTCTCAAAATGTTTTATATCCAAACACTTGCAAATGTCAGCTTTAGCCTAGCAATCATAGGCCTGGAGGCAGTGGTACACAACAGGACAGGCCGCCAATCCATTGCAGGACAGTCTTTCATTTTCAGTTTAATATTTTATTACTTTTATTAACACATTTCACAAATAAATAAAATCATGTATCATTTGCTCGTATACACAAATAAGAATATGTGAAGTGATGAGATTTGTCTTTTATTATACACATCTGACTTGTGTATAACATACATGACATGTCATTGCTGCAATCTCTGCTTGACACGCACACACACAGACACACAGACACACACACACAGACACACACACACCCTGTGGTGTGGAACAAACACCCTCTGGTTTTTACCATGCGCAATAAGTTCCAACACATTCCTGAACAACAAAGCTGAACCGCTGTGACTGAAAGCGTCCAGAGCACATGACCGCTGTGTTTCTGATCCTGCACCAGACGTCAGCAGTGACTCATCTTCACTTCCCCAACAACAACACCAACTTGTGCAACATTGTTCACGCTAAACGACAAGACAATAAGCAGACGTTAAGAAGAAATAAAAACATGTGACTGATGTCAGTCTCACTCTGTCTCAGTGTTATTGATCTGATGTTGAACGGACCAATCATCGTATCTGTGCTAATATTTTTCTGCCTTAATTGTCTGCTGTGATTTGGCAAATTTTGGAAAATTCATGTATCTGAACATGGGAGAAAAAGCATCTTCAGCTGAACTCTAACATTAATCAAGTATCTGACAATTGATAAGCTCATTTTACAAATATTATCTATACATGTTGAATAAAGAATTCAGTTTTCTCCAGTTTGCGCTATTTTAACAAAGAATACTCAAAAGATTACTCACTAATCTGTCTCTAGATTATTTAACAGAATATTCTTTCCTAAGTGGTTTAGCCGACCTAGAGCCTCTACCTGGTCATTATTTTATATCTTTATATTTATTTCTGTAAAAATCATGACATGTTAGAATAGTGAATACAGAAGTATAATGCAATATGAAATACAGACATTTGTAATGGAGTAAAAGTCAAGGCATTCACCATTAATTCTACTGAGGTAAAGAAGTTGCTAAATGTACTGAGGTAGAGTGAAATGAAGAGATGAAAACTATTAGCGCAAGGTGAGCTGGGTCATTGTTGATGGTCAAGGTCTCATGGGAGACAAGAAAGACAGAAGAAGACCTTTGTTTGACAGTTTCTGCCTGAGGTGGCGTGCCAGAGTTAAGCCCTTGGTATGAAGAAAATTCCCGCTGAGTGATGAATGTGTGTGTGTGTGTGTGTGTGTGTGTGTGTGTGTGTGTGTGTGTGTGTGTGTGTGTGTGTGTGTGTGAGCGAGGCCTGGAGACACGCTTTGAGTGGAGCAGCAGGATTGCAAAAGATCAGGAACTGGTTTAAAAGTCACAAGAATGATATTTGAGCCATGCATTAATAATCTCTCGCAGACTATATATTTACACTTATCCTCCTGACACTAACAGCTCGTGCCGTGGCCACGCGGTTGAACTGGTATGACAGCACAGTTTCAGGGAAACAAATTTTATTGTCTTATTTTTGTAACCGCATTCAATCATGCACGCATGTGCTTTTCAGCATCTACATGGATGAAAGAGACAAGAAAGCAGCATGTGTGAGTGTAAGCTAAGTGTTGTTATCCAGGTAGTTTTTATTCAAATAACGAGCACGTCTAATTCCCAGATAAGATCCTGGAAGGCTGATGTTTGAGTGGATGTTGGTTAGTACATAGTTAAGTGCACATAAGTGGTTATATCAATATGTTTTCATGTAGTTGGGTTGAGTCTATCAAAGGGTTTGTGACATATTTGACTCATCCTCTCTCTCAGTATCATGTAGAGCGTATGACTAATTTGCTGAATGAACATGTGACTGTAACATGATAACAATGACTTTTCCTGTCCGGCCCCATACTCATCTGGCCAGGCCTTCAGTTACTGCCATCCACTGGACCATCCTGGTATTCCCGATTCCTGGCGTTGGTGAGGCCTGGGCACTACTCTGTTAATTACTTTAGAAGGTAGGCATGTGTGAAAGGTCAAAATCACTCACAGACCTGGAAAAGTTACAGTAATCTATGAACTCTCAGGAATCTGTGCACCAAAAGGGCTAATGCTCTTCTAACTGTTTTTCTCATTGTACCTCAGGCTGGTGATATATTAAACTCTGGCAATCAATGGTCCACTACACTTCCTGGTTATTTCCTTTCTGAAATGTGGAACACATACGTCCATGTGTTGACACAGTTACAGAGATAAAAATGCTAATCCTGCAGTAACGTTTATCTTCTTATGATATCATAAACATTGAAGTAATTACTTGAGTTACCAAGGAACTGTGTATTCGCCACGTGTTGTTTTTGTGTTGAAACTGTTGTGTCTGTGTTCATGCTAAGAAGAAAATAGCCTAACCCAGACCTGAAAGTTCACATGTGTACCAGAGTCTTGAGAGGACAATAAACCGGGCTTCCTGCTCCACACACACATACACACACATACACACATACACACACATACACATACACATACACACACACACACACACACACACACACACACACACACACACACATACACACACACACACACACACAAACACAGACACACGCACACATCCAGCAGAGACAAAGAACAAAAGCACAGACTGAGCACAAAAATATAACAAAAAGGCGTATTCAACCCAAGTGACAAATACAGTTGTATGTACACACACACACACTCACACACACACTCACACACACACAAACATGCATGTGTCCAATCCTATCACACAAGTTCTGAGAATCAGGAAGAATGCTGCATCCTGGAGATAACATCAAGACGACAACAATCCCACTCTCTGTTAATGATAATGAAGAATATACCCCCCCCCCCCTCCCCCCCCATTTATGCTGCAAATCCTCAAACACCATAGTGTGTTCAAATATGTGATTCTGTCATTAAAGCGGTCAGTAAAAGAACAGAAAAGTCAAACACAGATAGCAGCTTCCTGTCATTTTCCTGAGCGGGTGCAGTGATGTCATCCGCCAACAGCCAATCAGGTTTCCATCAAACCTTACTTTGTATTGATCTAGCAGGTGTGTGTACTGCTTGTGTGCCAACTTGTGTCTGAGACTCACAGTCAACTGGTAGTTCCACTAATTGATGAAGCTGATCGGGTAAAAAATATATTTTTTCTTTTAGTTGAAATTATGGCAGGAATAATAAAAACATGATCACACGTCTGCTTCATATATCAGTCACATATCACAACTTTTCTGTGACAAATTTCATTCCAAGTCCAACACAGATGTCATCAATAACAACACACACTACACTTAGCAAAGGATCACACAAGAAATGTGAAATGCACATGTAAACTCTTGCCAGGTCATAATCATCCTGTAGAGACACCAGAAAAATCCCTAGGTATCTGAAGAAAGTTCCTAATAAACACAATGAAACATCTACAAAAAGTTTGTCTGTCTACCCGGCTCATTGTCACTGAAGTCAGTGGCAGCAGTGGTCAAACTGAAACATGAGCACAGAAGCTTGTATTTCCTCGTCTGGCCTACAAACCATCTGCTCTCTCTCTCTCTCTCTCTCTCTCTCTCTCTCTCTCTCTCACACACACACACACACACACACACACACACACACACACACACACACACACACACACTTGCTTCATGTGCTTCATGTGTCAGCTCATGTGTAACAGTGACTCTATGTTAAGTCAATTGAGTCAGTCTGACAGCTAATCTTTGTGGCCACTTACTAAAAATGATAAATAATAAATGTAATGTAAACAACAGTTTCTAGCCAGCCATAACTTTGCTCATTTGTTAAATAATATTTCACCTACATTTTACAATTCTTGATTGATTCCTGTTATTTTCCTGTTTTTATTTTTTGAAAAGTGTTCCATTAACATATTTATTTAATTTGTAATCTATATATTTGTTTAACTTCTTCACACACAGAGGCATGTGTTACCCCTGCACTGAACCACAGTGGCACACAGGAAGCAGGTAAATTATTACCTCCCATAAAAGACAAATGCTTAGGCCTGTTCTGCTAAGTTTGTTTGCACATAATGTTGTGTGTTTTTTTTTTGGGTTAAGTGAATAAACAATAGTCTCACTTATTTTCTGTCAGCTTTGTGTCACTGTACAGTAAGTATCCACCTGCTCACAAGGAAATGAATAAGATATGATAAGACTCTTTTGCTGCTGACAGCTACTTCATGTCACTAAGTACATGCCAGAGCTCAGGTGGTGAGGGACAGGTCTACTCAGTGTCCCCAGAGTCAGAACCAAGCAGGTGAAGTTGCATTTATCTTGCATGGTTCTCACCTGTAGAACGAACTCCCTGAACACCTGAGTTGTGCCCAGACTGCCAGCTCTTTTAAATCAGGGCTGAAAACATCATAGCTTACTGCAGCTTTAATTGATTGTTTAATTGATTTTACTCAATATTTCAAATATATTTCCTTACCTCTGTGAAGCACTATGAATTCCCATGTGTATGGATGGTGCTATAAAAATAAACTTGCCTTGCTCCAAGTCCCTACTCAGCTGGTGGCACCTGCAGCAGGACAAGTTCATTGGCTTTTTACCCTCTTTGTCTGTGACACTTTGAAGGACGTGGATCTGTGAGGATAAGGCAGTAAAGTGAAGAATCAGCATATTAACATGTGATTCCCTGCAATATTTCACACTGACTCATCGTTCTTATACATGGACAGCAATATTTTTTATCTAAACCTGAGTAAGACCATATTCATGATCAGACAAGACACTGTAAGCTTTTCTACACTGACCTGAAGAAGGTCACATTTGTAATAAATATCTGTTTGACATGTGGAGTATTTCAGTGTATTGAGCAGTGATGTGAACCCTTAATTTACAATAAACAGAAGTTCCACAGTGTTTCGCAACAGGTTTGGCAGTTTCCATCGCCATGGTCTGTGGCTGACCTGCAGTGTGTGTGTGTGTGTGTGTGTGTGTGTGTGTGTGTGTGTGTGTGTGTGTGTGTGTGTAAAGCCTTGCAGTTCATGAGTCAGGCTGACTGTCACAACACAAAGTCAGGGCTGCGAGCTGGAATGCTGCGCACACAAGGGAAAGAAAGAAAGTGTAGATGGCTGCAACCTCGTAAAAGACCCTGGAGACGACTTGTAAACCTGTGACCATGACGACTTTATAAAGCCGTCAGACGTCCAGAGGTCAACAGCACAAAAGAAGCAGGGATTGACACTCAGCGCCTCTGTCCAGGACGTAACTGAGGAGATTCCTCACTCGATGCACTGAGTCTCGAGTGGAGAAACATACCTGAAACTCTCCTGCCCATAACAGTGCAACAGTATGATAAAACAACATACATTTGAAGGTAAATGTTTTTGTTCATCCAGTGTTGAATATTTAGTTTCATCGGGACAGGGACTCAATTGTAGCTGTAAAACCTGTTTCACTCACATTTTACCATTAAAAACGTCCCACAGTGCCACCACAGTTTAGAGAAGTTTCCTTTCAGGTTTTCGGTGACCTCTGTGTGTGCCTATCAGTGTTTGTAAACAAGGCTGCAGGGTAGATTTTGACCCAGTTTTTCTCTGGCAAAATTTCCAGGACCTGGCTATACTCAACTGGGAGGCGGTCTAGCAGGGATCTTGATGGGATTCCTCCCAGTAATGTTTGCATGAACAATGTGACATCACAAGTCCAGTTTTGGGACCTTTGGGACACAAATTGTTGGACACCGCATTGTTCATATTTGTCCTTGGAGTTTATATTCTGTCACATTGTTCATGCTTTGTGGCCTGTGGCCCAGCGTCTGGTGTGAACTTCCTTACAGGAAAATGCACCGGACAGAGGCTCGCTGAGGAAAAGTGATCCTTGAAGCTCATGCTCCTGATATACAGGCAGCAAACATCCTCACTACAGAAACATAATGCCAAAAAAAGAAAAGAAAAGAAGCACTTAGTGGTCAGTGCAGAGATTACAACAACACAAAGTGAATTCTCTACCCATGTAGGAGTAAAAATTATTCTGACAGCATTAGTGCACTGGATCCGCTCTGAGAAGGCGAGATCTGATTTGTTTAACAGAAAAACACAGGTGCACACAAACAGCTCTTATCTCCAGTGTTTTAATAAATCCTAAAATGTTCATCTCACAAATACAGATCAATTCCAACAGTTCACATTCTCCAGTAAATAACAGGATGTAAAAATAACAAATCAGTTCAACAAAAACCCTAATTCCTGACACACATTTCATGACTTCTGTACAACAAAATGCAGTGAGTCAGACGATTCAAGACTTGCCGTCTTCACACCGTCTGGAAAACTGCAAACACAACACATTACAAACTGAAATGAGCAGTAAACAAACACACACACACACACATAAACAAATAAAACGACACAAATCCAAATTATTGATCACTGTCAATCATTATTGCTCAGGTGACTACAGCAGAAGTCTGTGCTCTGTCAGTTCCTTAGCCCTGACAGTCCATTCCCAGATATCACAATTAGCACTGGTGTCCTTATTAATTGCTTTCACTAGCAGCGATGTATTTACAAATATACAGAGTAGTAAATGCTGTATTACATGTGCAGCATAAGGGTATGTTCCATGTTTGGCTATGTGCAAGATAAACTTCCAACACAACTCATTTGCCTTTCTGAAAAGAACAATATTTTGCCTGTGTCACCTCAGAACATCTCACAGTGCCTTGCTGTCTATATTTACTACTATTTTCCCAGAATAAGAGTCACGGTCACAGGATTATTAGTTTTTGCTCCGTTTATAGCAAACTTTGTTCCCTGTAGTGACTGTGGCTTCAGTACCATTAACGTGTACTTTAAGTCACTGCAGGTGATGTGTCAAAAATGTGATTGTAAACCCATAAAGAGGCAGGAAGATGGACATACTACAAACAGGAGTGCTGTAGGAATTATCCACATCAATCTTATCAAAATCAACTTTGCTGACAAACAATATGACGAGGAAGAAGAGCAAGCGGTAAGAAATGTGTCAGGTTCACCGATGACAGGCGAGAGAGTCACAATCATCTGGAGTGAGGTTCGGCACTTTGTCACATACGTCACTGTGTGGATTCTCCAGTACTAACACACAGTTTTAATTAATTTGTCTTCAGTTTTGGTGGAGCAGGAAATTAAACCGTTTTCTTTTTACATTTGTAATGTTATCTGTTTTTCAAAACAGCAAACAAAGGGTAGAAACTGGAAAATCAAACCTAATTTTCACATAAAATTTCAGACTGTGATTAGAAATAAATGTGAACTAGATTTATTCATCAAACTCAATAGATTCTCCCATATTTGACAGAAAAACAAAACAGAAACTAATGTTAACTAGAGGGCCCCACCAAGACCAGATGTGCAAAACCTCGTTTGTCTTTCTATTTCTATCGCATCAAAATAACTGTGCCTCTCTGGGGCCACGTTGTCCCCTTACTTTGTACTTTAAAACTGGAAATATTTCACAGAATCAAAACAGATATAAAAACATTTGTGTTAAAGGTTGTGCTGTACACACTACCTATGTCTGCTTCCTCAGAGGATGAGCTGGACCTGTGCATCATTGTAACTACAGAAAAATCAGTTTTGCCTCTGATGGACGTAGTTACCATTGACTGTGTTTTATAAGGAATGCCTTACTCTGCACATGACCAGTGCTATGTTAGCCCTTGTTGACAAATATTGCATGTAAAGTTGACATCTGGCTGCTGTGGGAAATAGACATTGTTTCAGCGAAATATTTAATAATCTCTGGAAACTAGAAAATCAGGCACAGAAGCATCACTCCTCTCAAAATGAGCATTTCTGAGTTTCATCTTCAGATTATTGTTAAATGAGCTCTAACATCAACTGAATTGTCTGAAAATGTCCTGCTATGAGTCCCTGGAGTGAAGAAGTATGTAGTCTAAGTGAAGTACGAAAAAAAACTGTGAGGTTTCTCCTACAGATACACTGATGTTTGTCATTGTGAACAGCGACAGGACACAAGATTTTGGGGTATCTCCACAAATCAGCTCTGCTGTAATATTTGAGGGTCTTCATAATCTTGACCTCTAGTGTGATAAAAGAGGCAACATGGTTTCAAGACAAATCTCATAGCAAAAACTTGCAGCAGAGGAGCCGAGGCAGCTGTAATGGCTTGATTCCTGCCAGGCGTCACTGGCCTTTGGAAAAAGACCAAAGCCCGACTTTGTTTAAGCTTTATAAAAAGTCTGTAAGAGACTCCTGGATCCAAACAAACACGCAAAAGGACAAGAGGACAGTTTGAAAGAGGTTACAGGGGAGCTGGGTGAAATCTGTGTGAACTCCCAGTTTAGTTGGAGGTCTTGAGCTCAAAGCGGCTGTACACCTGCTTGGACTTCATCTTGTTGTACTGGTTGACCAGGTCCAGTTTGCTGTGACCCAGAGTCATTCGCTTCTGGTCATGTCGGTTCATCACGGCGACTGGCGAGGGCGGCGGCGGCGGGCTCTGCTGACTCTCAGGCTCAGTCTGGGACAGGTCTGGTCCTCCCCAGGACGGCACACCGAGCGGAGACGGCGCCCTCCGGAAGTTGAAGGTCTCCTTGTCCTTGCTGGAGGGAGGCAAGAAGAGGTCTGTGAACTTGTTGAGTAGCTGGTTGGAGGAAGTCCTCTGCTTGGGCACCGGTTTGCTGTCGTTGACCGGCGAGGGCGTCTGGGGCTTGGAGTTAAAGCCACTGCTGTGGAACAAGCTCGACTTGTGGTCGTACAACCCCAACGCCTGGAACTTGGAGGAGGCGCCACCAATGTTTGGCCGCATGTCCGTGTTGGGCTTGTTCCAGTCGATGCCTTTTGGCTGAGGGTAGGGCGGCGGCGGCCGCTCCATCGCCGGGCTGTGATTGGTTCCTCCATTGGCAGACACCCGTGTGCCTGGCGCGATGTGACCCTGAGACGTTGCGGTCTGTCCTCCTGATCGCTCGCCTCCTCTCCGCTCGGGGCTGAGGTGGGAGTTGTTGTTTGTCTCCTTCTTCTCGAGACCTTGAGTGACCTTGTAGATGATGTTGGAGGCCATTCCTGGGGCAGCCTTCACGCTGGCCACGCTGTTGCTGCTGGAACAGCTGGAGTTCTCAGAGCACACCCGGTCCCTTTGCCGGCTGGAAGAAGGGTTGAAAGGTTAGAGATTAGACAGATTGATTTTAACCAAATTGATCAGTTTAAAAACTGCTCAGAAAACAAAGTTTGGGACACTGAGTCAGACAGCTGCAAGATGTTTTTCAATAACATTTCAGAGGGTGAAAGCAGTGATTAAATTTTATATATATATATATGTGTGTGTGTGTGTAGTATACATATTAATACACCTTTTCTGAAATTAATTATGTTAAAAAGTCATATAATAGTAGTAACACCTATTATTACAAAGAAACAGAGGGAAGCAGAGGGACAAGGTACTGACAAGGTGAGGAGGTGAAGCTGAGCTCCAGAGGGCTCCGGCCCAGTCTAATCACTGGGTGAAAGTATGAATATACTCACCTCGAATACACAGGACATGATTTTTAATAGTAGTGTTTCCTTTGTCAATTGTTCCGGCCTGTGAATACCACCTCTGAAATCTGTTTGTTTACACAGAAATGTACAACTTTCGTACAGAGTTGACAAGGCACCATAGCTTCTGTGGAAACGTGGGAATTTAATCTATTGAGATGTGTATCATATATTGTGAAATAGATGTGCCAGACGTAGGCCAAAAAAAAAAAAATCCTCCATCTGTCCATCTTAATGCAAACATGTCCTGTGCTGATCTGACACTGAGACGACCGTGGGCATACAGCTGATTCATGGTCTCCTAGCAACAGTAAAAAGCACAGTGCACTGCTTCGCTGCTATATGCCATTACTTTAACTTTAATATTACATCTTTTTTTTACCTGTCAGAGAGCAGATCCATCCCCATGCCCATCCCTATGCCCAAGCCTTGGGGCATCATGGCCTGATATGGAGGGTAGTACGGCATGCCCTCCTCCTCCGGGTTGTAGAAGTAGTCGATGATCTGTGAGTCGGCGTACAGGCAGCGAAACTCCCGGTCGAAGCTGTCAGCGATGCGACCCGAGAAATGCATCACCATGTTGCTGTGCACCTGAGCCGACAGCCAGGTGAAACTGGAGAGGAGACAGGAGGGGGCGAGGGTGTAAAACCAACAACCACATGTACTGCAGATGAATTTTTTTTTTTCCCAACCAAGAGTTTTGTGTTAAAATGTGTGTGTGGCTGCTCCACTCATGACTATTCTTTCAAACCAAAAGCAAGAATCAGGTGCTTAAACCCCTGAATATACTCCTGAACAGAAAATAGATTAATATCAGTGTAACAAGTGAGAATAGTTAACTGCACCCAGGGTTCAAAGGAAGTTTCCCATCCCTATAAAGTGATACAGGTGTGCTCAGGAGAATGCCACGTCACATCATCAAGCAAATGAGGAAACACAGCTGCTGACTTGGAGCCAATCGGCTGCCTGGTGTGGATTATCTCTGTCCGGCTGATAATGTAGCAGATCAGCAGCTTCCTGCACAGTGACGTGTGTCTGCAGTGACTTATCAGCTTAACTCAGCAGAGACATGAACACTGTGGATGGCTTGAAATAAAGCCGCACAAGCATGATTGTCAGGACAGTAGAAATTACCTTTGGTTGTCATTTCAGTTCTTGAAATTGAGTTGTATTTTAATTAATGGAGAGATCAGATTTCAGTTAAATTGATTAAATACAGCTGAATTTAAAAAAATGACCAGATAATTGAATTTTGCAGGACATGATAGATCAACTCCTTATTTCCCAGATTGCTTTGCCTTGACCAACAGTCTTTAGAAAGGTTGCCAAACAATAATAAATTATTTTCTCCTACATTTCCTTTTTGTGTTTTTGGAACTGGAAAAGATCTGAAGACTCGTGGGACTTAAAATAGAATCGCACGGTATGATCATACCTTTTTATCATTCCATAAGTGGTTATTTATATAGTGAGCAAAATTAGATTTAATAGAGGCTGTGCTGTGCGATTGTATGAAATTTCTATGATTTGCATGTGATGATTTTATGCTGCAGGGCATTGAACAGCAAGAATCTTACTGAACATTTTCACTGTGTGTGTTGTTGCAAAATATGGCTGCAAACGGGAGATGTTATCGGTCAAAACACGGAAAGATACATGACTTGTTTAGCATGACCAGATCAAAACAATTACCATCTCATCTATTACACAAATGTGCTTTGTGTAAAAAACAAGGTCCGATTTAAGCACTTCTCAAGCACTTTCAAAGTCTGTTTTCAAGTCTTTACAGCACCTTATAACATACTCAAAATGATTGGTTCCCTTTTTTGATATTACAAGTTGGTATTGTGTAATAAAAAAACTAAAATTATGCTTAATAACTTACGTATTAGTGCAACATTAAGACAAAGACAGAGAATAAAGTCATAAATTCCAAGAATAGACATAATATTACGAGAATAAATTCATAAATTACGATAAAGTAATATTACTGGAATAACGTCATAAATTACAATAATAAAGTAATATTATGGGAATAAAGTCATAATTGATTGAAGTTGGTCATTACACATTTATTAAACTGTGGTAAACGTGTAGTCTACATGAACATTACCAGCTCACCTTTTCTCGTCTCAACTTACTTCCGTTTTAAGTACGACTTTATTCTCGTAATATTAGAACTTGCGAATAATAATAAATAGTAATAAATATAAATATAAAAAATATATATAAATAAATCTAAATAGTAATAAATAGAATAAATAGAAATAATAGATTTTACCTAGAAAATTAAATAAGTTTCATGCAACATCCCACTCTAAGTAGACAATGCATGCCATCTAATCTGGATGAGTTGATATACAATGAGTTCAAGCATTTTCAAGCCTTTGATTAAAGACATATGTTTTTTCCAAAACTTGAGATAATATTAAAATCTAAGTATTTTAAAGGAGTTCAACCACCCTTTAAATGAGTAGGAGCGAGCACTCTCAGTGGCAATATCCGAGCTATGAGGCCGTTTAGAGATGAGGGAGGGGGATGGAGGGAGAGAGAGGGAGGGGGAGGTGCACAGGTGATCTGATGACGTCTGCCCTTCTGAGGCTCCTGGCAGCTCTCTGCAGACCTCGCCCTCATTCCTTGCTCTGCTGCACAGCTCAATGCCCGTTGGCCAGTATGCCCAACCCCGCCCACACACACACACACACGCACACACACACACACACACACACACACACACACACACACACACACACACACACACACACACACACACACACACACACACACACACACACACACACACACACACACACCTGAGCCCAAACTGAGTCTGACAGGAAAATCAAATCCCTCCACAGCCAGAGAAAACAACGTGACTGGACTGGAACTGACAGAACCAGGAAGACGGGAGCAGGAACAAAGGGGTCCCACCCCACACATCAGGATGCATTAACGTTGACACTCACTGATCACATGGCCAGTGGTGGGAGTGATGCATGCACTCATACCTGTTTGCTCATCTTCATTACTTCTCTACGCAAACATAAAATCAGTGTTTTCTGTATGGCCGCCTCTCAGACGTTTCATTGAGAGTTCGTCATGAATCTGACCTGAGGTCTGAGCGAGTTGCACACTGTGACCCAGGAGGCTTCATATCAACACACAGAGAGAAGATTTCATGACATTGTTAATATGCAGAGAGAAGCATAAGCAACTATTGGGCTAATACGAGTTCCACTGAGTTCATAAATTTGAATGTTTTCTAGACTTCATCTCAGTCTCAGCAACAGTTTTCAACACTTCTCTCACAAGTTATGTTTACTTACTAAATTTGTTATCATGGGCTTTCATAACACTCCTGTGCCACGTGAGGAAGGATTCACCAACACGTCCTGCTAAATGACACCCAGCTGCTAAAATCTGACTGAGCTTTCTGTCTGGCAGCTTCATTGCTGTGTTACATTTCCACCAATGTGTGCACACCTGTGTGTGCATCCCTGTGGGAATGAGCAGCGTAAAGCAAAACAAGAAGGCAGGACAAGTCATCCTCACATCACGACCGCATTAAAGCTGTAATCATCCATTAGTCATCATTCAGTAGGGCTGAAACAAACGATTATTTTTGTAGTCAATTAATCTGTGGATTGTTTTCATTACTAAAATGGTGGGAAAAAAGTGAAAATTGTTAAAGCCTGTTCCAGCAAGGCTGAGTTAAGGTGTATAAATAACTTACTTACTTATCTTTTTTCTTTCAATTTTCTGTCATAGAAGACAAATGACAACACAAAATAATCATTGTCCCTCAATTATCAAAATCGTTGGTAAATACTTTTAGTTCTCGATTAGTTCTTGTAACTATCATTCAGCTCTATCATTGAGCGAAAAAAATCTCAATCAGTAGATGATTTTAATTGGTTCACCTGTTGAAAAAACAACAAACATTTGCTGCCAAGAAATTGAAAATTTGCTGACTTAAAATCAACTCCATTTTCAAGTTTGCAGCCACTCAAGGCCTTCATCATAATAATATCCCAAAAAATTGGAGCTGTTTCTCAAGTTTCACCCTTATCCCAAAAGTGTGACTTGTTTTTCACCGTCTTGTTTTGAACATGACCTAACAGCTTCTACTTAACAACAACCAACACTGGGAAGTACACAAAGCAACCTGTGTGCCCGTGGGTGTGTGTGAGTGTTCACCTCACACACTTTCTCACATCTCACCCAAATCTTATAATCTCCTGCAGATTATAACCACAAGCCTTTTTGAAAGGCCACAAAGTTTTCATTTAACCTGCAGAAAACAGAAACATCAGAGATCAAAAACCATGCACCTTGCATCATATTCACCCCATCAGAACCGTGAGGGAGGCACGGTTTTTGTTTCTCCTGTGCATGTGCGTGTGCGTGTGTGACTTTCTCACCTGTATGACCCTGCGATGACCTCTTCACAGTCGATGATCATGAACTTCTCCAGGACCTGGCCGGTGAATTTCTTCCCACTTTTGGTACAGTATGTGTCCCCGCACACACTGCGAATGCGCATGTTCTGGACAAAACACACACACACACACACACACACATTTGCACACATTACTGTTAGAAACATAAACACACACGTTTGGGTTCACAGAAGAAGTGAAAAGTGGCTTACATGTACAGTATGAAGCAAAAGCAGCTGCATCAACTAAGACTGAGGCATCTTCGGACACAAGAGTGTGTCTGTTTGTGTGTGTGTGTGTGTGTGTGTGTGTGTGTGTGTGCGTGTGTGCATGTGTGTTTAGAATCAGTCACAAACTTGCATCCCGAAATACAAAATTAGTTTGGTGGAGAGCAATCTTTAGGATAGAGAATTATCAGTAAAGGTTTGCTTACGCAACCATGTTTTGCATGATTAGGTAGATAGAGTTCTGTTGAATTTTGCTACCCATCCAGTTGTGCTACTTCTGTGCAAATGTAGACCCGTTTCCAAGTAAATAAATAGATCCAGCCTTTCCCGGACGAATATTCGATTGGGATATTTCCCTATGAAATATGCTACCCCGAAAATCTTACAGTGCAGTAATCAAAAGTCATCTCATAATCAAAAAGACAGATAAACAAAACAGGATAAACAGATGTCACAATGCTACGTTATACCTTTATGATATATACAAAATTGCAGCTGAAAAGGCAGCATTTATACCACAACGCATCAAAACTGACATAACACCAGTTCATCTCATCGTCTCAAAATTATTTCCTGGCACACATGAGCTGTACAGTTCTTGAGAAACAGTGCTGTGGATTTGATTTGTATGCCAGGATCTAGTTTACGGAGCACAGACACTTGAGCACTGAGAAGGCTTTTGTCCCAAGAGAAACACAACATGTCTGTTTCTTCACTAACACTAACACAAACACACAAAAACGGAGCACACTAAATGTTGAAATGACACACGACAAAATGAATGATCGAGGAGAGGAAACACACACTTGCCCACACACGTTCGAGCTAGATTTATAACAGCTACCCATAATACAGTGTGATAACAGGGCAGCAGGGCTGCAACAATCTAATTGTGCAGTCAACTAATCTGTCATTTATTTCCTCTATTAATCAGTTAGATGTTTTATCTGTGGAATAAACCTTGGAAATTTGGTATCAAAGTAAAAAGATGCTCAAAACCATTTATGTGATGCTCAAACTGACCACTTGATTCTCAAAATAGTTGACTATATTAAAGAGTAAAGACTCTTAAAATTGGTTGGTAATAGATTATTCTACTGGCCATACACACTTGCTGCTGTTAACTTGCCAATGTGCAGTATAGCTGCCACGACTAATCGATTAATTGCCTGCAAAAATAATCGTTTGATGTGGCCCTAATGTGTAGCAGGCGGCGTTTAAGTAAGCCACCGTTTGCTAAACAGAACAAACCGTTCTCACCAAGGCTGGTGGGAACACGATGGCATCACAGGAGTGAAACAGCTCTGATGGTTAGATTTTTTTTTTTGTCACTCTGGTTAAAAGCGTCTGCTAAAAGACTATATGTAAATGCAAAACGAAAACAGGCAATGTCCCAGCTGTGAATCTGTTAATCAATGACTCCAGTTCATGCACAGATCCTCGTCCCAGCCGGAGCACTGAGAACGCACCCTTCTGTCTGACTACACCAAACCCAACTAGGGCTTGGGGCCATAACAAATACCCTTAATGCACTCTCAATCTTCCATAACTCCACATGTAACACGCTGGCATACATCAGGGTCAGGCTCAGTCACTGAGACAGCAGGTACAAAGGTCTGTGTCTATAAAGGAAACGGGTAGTCTGATAATGTTATGGCATCCTGATTCAGTGACGTGTTTGCATGAACACTGTAAATGAAACTACAGTCAGAGGCAGGATAATGTTGACCTTGAGTAAAAGTGCTGAGCTGTAGGGATGTGTATTAAGAACATACCTAGAAGACCTAAATCGTATGGAAAGACATCTATGATTTGTTTTGTGCTCCAGATTTAAGATCTGCAACATCAGGTACTTTTGAAGGTTTGTATAGGGCTTACTCTGACTTTTCTTGCACTCAGCACCTTTCCCACATACATGTACATGCATCGTGTTCCAGATGAGTGTGTGATGGGCTGAGGTCCTGCAGCTGTTAATACATGTCCCACATTAGTGAGACATTAGTGGGTTAAATTAACTCAGCCACTTTCATGCACACCGCTGCATGACAGAAAACTGCTGTACGTTGTAGACTGTTGTATGTCTCATTTCATATCGACCTAACATGCTTCCTGTTGTTGAACGCTGCACCTCCAGCTTAACACAAAAGCCCTACAAGTCAACAAAGCTTGATTCAATCACCACATGGGTTGTACCGTCGCCTAAACGCAAGAATGACCTGAGTTTGACACCCAGGTCCGACTGCAGGCTTTTGCAGTCTGCAGGCTACAAGAGATTGCTAATTCTCCCCCGGTCTGTATGCGCTTTCTGCAGATACTCCTGTTTCCTCTAGCAGTCCAAAAACATGAAAATTACACTCACCACATTATCTCATCTTGTGCTTGTTTACAAAGAATTCAGCAAACGTCTTGCAATGTTTACATGAGACTGTGACTTCCAGGGCTGGATATTGACCCAACATTAAGTGGACATTTCACAGTTTTGAGATATATATTGTGTGACATAATATTTCAAGATGTTTTTTTTTGCATTATTGCCCCGTTCTCGATGAAACTTACGCTCAGGTGTGAGTTTTGGATGTCCAGTGCTGCACACATGTCTGTGAAGTAGTCCAGGCTCTTCTCATCCAAGAGAATGTAGACAGGCACCCGCCTCTTGTTGGACGCCTCCATGAGGTCACAAAGCAGATCCACGTCTGTGAACACGTCCATGACCAAGGCAATGACCTGGAGCCACAAAAAAAGATGTGACCATCAGCATCTAAATCACACTGACAGATGTTGTCACTATGTCACAGACATTTATTGGTGAAAAATTGAAAACATGTTGTGATTAACATGATGCTGTTGGGCTACAAGCACTGATTTAAAGGAATACTGATAAAATCCAATGGGCAAATCAAAAAGATTTAATTAACCTTGCAGAATTAACCTTGTGAAATTTGTGTCACCAAGAATTCATGAACCAAAGATTGAAAAACATATAAATACATCTTCCAAACCCACCTGGTGGACAAACCTGTTTGGGGCAACAGATGCAAAGCACTTCTCTTAATCTCTCTGGCCACAGGAGTCATTGTGTAACGCATTTCATAGACCTGTTCAGTGGTCAGATTCAAGTGCTTTTAATGCACTTTCAAGTTACATTTTCAAGGCTTTAAAAAGCATGAAACTTAAAGCATGTGACCAATTATATTCAAAACAGTTTCTTGAGTTCTCTTCAACAGTAACAGAAAAAGAATTTAAACTTAACTTTTAAAAAACAAAACAAGGAACAGTGCATTGCATAAAATCGAAAATCTTGATTGTCATTGTGCAACTACAACGAAACTGCTACAAGTACAATGAAATAGCATAGGTCTGGTTAGCATGTCTGGGCGTTTGCATGGCAAACAGCATTCAATACAACATGACTGCTGTGCAAACAGTGACATAACAGTAAGAGGTGACACAACCTGAGGATTTATCCTACACTCAACAGTTGAAGAATATCCTCATAGAAAACCAAAGATAGCTTGTGAGAAACAGTGCACACGGCACTGAGGCCCTGCACACTGTCTGATACAACATCAGCCCAGACACACAAAGAATGTGACCGCAAAGTGAAGTCTGCCTCTCCCCCTCTCTTGCACACACACACACACACACACACACACACACAGCTACTGACAGAGAAGACGAGACACCCACTGAACAGGCATTGGCACTTGAACCCACAGGTGTCCAGATGTTTCTGTGTGTGTGCGTGTGTGTGTGTGTGTGTGTTTGTGTGCGCTAATGCTACTGCTGCTTTTTACATGTCACATCAGGTGCTATTTCATTACAGTTTCAACCGTTTGCATCTTCATTAGCAGCAGAATGATTAAGTGTGTTCACACCTGAGGGTGGAGGGAGTGTGTGTGTGTGTGTGTGTGTGTGTGTGTGTGTTTGTGTGTGTGTGAGGTGACTCATTGTTAATTGCTGGCAAATGAAACAACTGCTCCTTCTTTGGTTGTCATGTAATGACTTCAATCAGCTTGAAACAATCATTAACTTGCAATGTTAGGTCAGATGTTTCCACATCAAGACTATAACTGATTAATATTTAATGATCGATCATAAGGTCACTTCTCAGGGCCAGCAGAAGCCAAAGGTTTCCACCGAGTTTAATAAACATCAATTATACCCATATATTAGACTTTAAAGACTCTGTTCACCCACAGGATGACAACAGGACTGGAAATGATGACAGAGATACAAAGAACCACAACAAAAGACACAAAATTACCTCAAAATTAGTCGAGAGAGATGTGGAATGAGGCCAGACACAGAACAATAGTAAAGAGGCGCAAGGTTACTTCATAGACACACAAACTACCACAGAGACACAAAACACCTGCAGACATCATCTTCTCTTTTCATTCTTCATTGCTGTGTTCCTGTCTCAACTTGCCACTGTTGCTGTGGTTTAATTAAAATTAATATTGTTGTTATTAGTATTGCTAATACGATTACTAATTATAGGGCTATAATTCTATGTGGTATATTGCAAATGTGAATTGTGTAATATGCATAATATTGTAATGTCATAATGTTGTAAAATGTTGGCCTGCTGTATTTTCCCTTTGGAGACAAATAAAGAATGATCTTAACTTATCTTATCTTAAAAGAAATACAAGCCAAAACAGAGCGAAAACAATTAAAATTCCATCAAAATAACTGATGGAGAATGTCAGATAGAAATCGAGAACAGACAGAATATTATGCCAAAAAAAAAAAAACAAAACCACAAACACGAAGGGAACAATGAAAAACAACCACAGGAGGCAAGGCAGCTACTGACAGGAGTCACTAACCACAAAGTCTAGAGATGACGATTAAGTTCCTTAAAGGTCCACAGACACACAAAACAGTCACAAAGAGGACAAGCAAGCTCACACACACACACGTGCACAGAGTGAAGCCCTCAACTTTAATTGAGCGTTGCTGACCTGTGACCCGAGGTCAGTGGTACAGTGAGTGACGGAGCGAGCTGCAGCAGATAAGCGCAGATCAAACATGCTGGCGGTGGCGAAGCAGACAGACATGTTTGCGTGGAGGTAAATGAGGCAGAAATCACTTGGGATCAGGGCTGCTCAGGTGGAAGGAGGAAAAACAAAGAAGAGGCCAAACTGAGACCAGGAAACGAGCTCGTCTGTCAGAACGTAGAGCGCATTGCTGCTGTGTTAGTCCAGAGCAGGTTAATAATCAGCTCAATCATGACGGTAAATGCAAATAATGTCAATGTCTCCCACTTGACTGCAGCTTGTGGTTCACAACATTTGATGACCTCTGTCAGACTTGACAGCTTATTCCACAGTGTTGTGCTTTTTTACTGTAATTTAGATTCAGTCTACTTCATTGGTGTCAGTCTCACACTTTGATCACCCTTGTCTGACCAAGTGATGGCTGAATCCTCACTAGTTAAGATGTGTCTGTTCCTCAAAATGAGTTTTGAGGAGAGTATAGACATTCTACAATCTATGTGGAATATCTGGTGCAGCTATGACTTATTGATCAATAAACTAATAATTGGCAAAAAAAACATGTCTGTGAAAGTTAAGGGAAGTGAACTTCTGTTGGGTCTGGCTGCCTTAGATTTTATCACTTCAAGACATGAAATGATTCACAACTTCTTTGATGACTAATTAGTATTTCATGATATTTTATTATTCAGCTGGTTATAGGTTGGTCAAACACCTTATAATTATCGTTTGTTGCCATCGTTGTGTGTGAGTGTGGATAGATGGGTGAGTGAGTGAATGAATGAGTGCCTAAATGAGACAGGTGATGAATGAATGAAGATTTTTCAACTTTTGCACACAAACACCCTCATGCATCTCAATATGAGTTAGAGTTTGGCTGTAGTCCAGCACCATGAAAGCAGGTCAACCACACAAGTCATTGATCAGCTGTTCGATCAGTGTTAAATCAGGTGGGAGCAGCATTAGATGGACAAAAGTTAGAATCCTGTTATCGGTCTATAAGTCACTGTTTTTGGGCTTAAAAACTTTGGGTCTGTAGCGTCCAGACCCCATCAGGTCATCAGGGACAGATTTACTCTGTGTCCCCAAGGTCAGAACCAAGCAGGGTGAATGTGCATTAAACTTTTATGGTTCTCACTAGGGCTGCAAAAAAATGTTTGTAGTTGATTCATTTGTTGATTATTTTCTTGACTAACCTATTAGTTGTTTGGTTTATAAAATGGTACAAATGACGTAAAAATAAATAGTCTCTTATTACATTCTAATCGCTACTAAAACCATTAGTCTGTTTCATTAACACCAGGAAACACTCTATTGTCCTCACCTAACCAGAAACCAGAAAACACTCACAAAAAAACCTTCTCCCAATTTCTTTCAAATGCTTAATTCAACCACTCAATTATCAAAACAGCTGTGAATTATTTCATTAGTAATTAAACAGTCGATGAATCACCCGTGTTTAACAATCACTCTGAACACCGGAGACACGCACAACGTGTCAGATCTTCACTTTATTACACTTTCCTGCTTCTTCGATCATAAATTGCATTATAACAGTCTTGATGCATTGTATCTTTAGATTTCACTGTTTAAATGATAGTGCTTTACAGGCATGTCTCTGCCTCTGTAACGCAGTATGAGTTTCCTGTGTGTGAATGGTGCTATACAAATCACCCTGCCTCGCCTCGCGCTCTGTCTACCTGACCTCACCTGTTTGGCCTTGTTGATGAGGGACCGGATCAGGTCCTTGACGTTGTGGGACTTGTCCCTCTGGAAGTAGATCTGTGTCTCCGAGGGCCCATACCTGGCCGGAGCCTCGGGCCAGCCCAGCTCCAGCATCGGTGGCTCCTCGTCGGACATCATGGGGAAGTAAGTCCCGGAGGTCAGCTCGGACACGGCGTCCCCGTCCCCGAAGTCCCTGTCCCCGGGCGCGGGCGCCTCGGTGTCCGCAGCCCGGGCAGCGTGCTGGGTGATGTAGGACACCTCCATGGGGGACAGAAAGTTGAGCTCCCTCTCCTCGGAGAGGACTCTGCGGTACTCCTTCTCCCCCAGCTCCAGCAGGGCATCGGTGGCCAGCCGGGCCGCCTCGCTGTGGCTGAGCTCCAGCCCGGAGCTGCTCTGTCTCCACGGGTTCTTCACCTCCTCCAGCCGGGACGCCAGCTTCCCCAGCGGCTTCCTGCCCGAGGAGCTCGGCCTCAGGCCCTCCGAGCTCAGCATGGTCCCGGGATTAATCAGGAGAGAGGGGACAAGCGGCGACACCAACGACACCAGCAGCAGCAGCAACAACAATAACACCCGGACGAGCCGCTGCTGTCAGAGCTCCGGGGTCTGGAGCAGCATAATGAGAGAAGTCAATGATCGGACAGGAACTCCTCACACACTCAGTTAGAGGGTTAATCCAGGTCTCTGAGACTTGTTCCTCTCCTCCCGGCAGCTCTAATGGTCCTGGCTTCTCTAATTCCCTAATTCATGTCAGACCGGATCCCCAGGTCCCAGGAGCCTCCTCACTGTCTGTGTGTATGCGTCTATGTGTGTCGGCTCACCTGTTGCTGCCTGTGCTGTGATTGGTCATTGGTCTGCTGAGGCCCCGCCCCCCGCATCCACCACAGGAGTACAGCCGAGCTACTTCCGCTCGTGGATTTCAAAATAAATGTCACTCAGGGGAAATGGAGCCTGCTTCGGGGGTGGGGTGTTCACTCATGTGGCTGTCGGCGCTTCACCAAAGTTTACTACTACTGAGCGGTGGAGATGACGAGCAGCCATCGGACAGTTAGTGGCAGACTTCATGTAGAGTTTCAAATGCAGAGTTTCAAATGTTTTAAGTAAAAATAACTTCAGTTGATTGTACAACACAGTTTTTACTTAGCACATCCATCCATCCATCTTATTGAATTAATTGATACTAAATAAAATAAAAGTGTCATTTATTAAAGCACCTGGATAGGTTGATCCAAGAATTTGCCATTTACTTTGTATGAAAGGGGCAATAGATAGATTGGAAAAGATATTATAGATCAATATTCTCTTTTCTAATATATCTATCTCAAACTATAATTAAGTTTAATATATATTCAACTTTGCTCCCCCAGTTATCTTAACTGGAATTTCTGTAACCACTACTTATATATTAGTAGGATCACCACTTATATAACAGTGTTGATAATATCAGTGCGAGTGTAGATCTAATCTTTTTTTATATACCGGCTATGGTCTACTGGTTCACTTTTATTGTGATGTCAGAGCCTAATCTCCGGTTGTGTATTAACTCACCCCCTCGTTCCGTACTTGCCTCTTCTGGCTAGAAAATTGAAGTGCCCTACTATAAATTGTATCCATTCACCTGTAAAGGCTTTCGGACACTGTCGTCACATCGATTACACTTAGCAAATCTACTATTCTTTTCATTCTTGTGTTTTGAGACATGCTTCACATCCACATCACATCTGCATATTTCCGTCTTTCATTCATATCTCACAAAAATTAATCCACATTCACATTCATCTTTCAGAGTGCCAGTTTATTCATCTTTAAGCAATCTGGCAACATCACCATCTCTGATACAAAGACGCTGCGTTTATAGGCAAAGACACCAAAGATACTTCTCTCTTCTTGCTGAACAAGCAATGTGTCAAATGGTAATTATGGTAAAAAAAAACTTAATGCACATTTATATCCCTTAGAAAAATTAACTATGATTAAATAACCATGGTTTTGCATGGTTTCCATGTTTTTTTTTGCTTCATCATGAAAACCACAATGAAAGTAGTAACATGGTTTTAAAACCATACTAGTACCATATCTACTATGTGGTGCTATAACTACAACACAAAGGGCTATTGATAAACCACAGTAGTACTACGGGCAAGAGGATCACAAAACAGGTAATCACCATGAGGTACCATAGTAAAACCATTGTTTACTGCGTAATAACCACAGTTATCAATAGCAAACTTTTATAAGGGAAGTAAAATATGATACATATTTCCCCCAAACTATCCCCATGGCTGTGCCAGTCTTCTGCAATGTAAGCTAAACATTTAATTTACTGTGAGTTATTATCCACATCCATCCTCACCTTGGCAAATTTGTCAATGAAAAATAAGGTAATTCAGAACAAGACTCATATACTGTGAAATCCTTTCAACAAAATGTCATCACAGAACTAACTAACTTTTATATACTGCTGAGAGTGGTCATCAGCCTTTAGCCAACAGGGGACCTCGACAGGATCAGCAGGTTGCAGGATCTGCTGCATTTTTCAAGGCTGTGAGCAGCATAGATGACTGTCAGAATCAAACCCTCAATAAAATTGTCTATCAAAAACAGTTTTATCACATTCAGATGCAGGCAATCTGTGACAACCAGTGTCAGTCCGTTGCCATGTTTGTGGGCTATCCAGACTTATTCCATGAGGCCAGGATTTTGAGGAGCAGCCCTGTATATTTGAACATTCCCAGCGACGGTGGATACCCCTGCATTTCCAAGCCTGTCACAATCGGATGACTGTAACAGGCTGCCTGCCGCAGCCTGTGAGAAATTATGTCGCCACCAGACTCAACAGGCGTCCCCACAAAGGGTTGTTGTGAAATTGAGAGGGAATCTGGCATCATGGAAATATAATTTTTACAAGGCACTGCAAGTAGACCGTGTTTTTTCAGTTGATGTTGTGACTTTTTGTGCAGCAGCACAACAGTTATTAATCGTTTATTGAAGTAATTGGCTTTTTAAAGAATCAATAAGTCAGTATTTAAGAACATTTTTGCAAATGATTTTGAGAAATTAATTAATTAATAATTCTCTGACCTCAGCTTCTCAAATGTAAATATGTTCTTGTTTATTTATCCTGTGAATTCAAACAAATTAAATGATTGAATGTTACATCGGTGCAGACAAAAAAAAGATACTTCTTTAAGGTAATTAACTTCATCTAAAAGGGTGAAGGAATTAATTTTCACCATTTGCACATCCCTTCATGAGCCAAACAATTAATCAGTTTTTCAAGAAAGCAATTAACAGGTGGTCCTGCATCCAGCAGGTGGTCTTGCTGGATGCAGGACCACCCTTTGGTCCTTTCTCCAACTCTCCTACTCTCCATCTAAACTCTTCTGTTTGTGCCTGCCTGCCAGTCCTGCCTCTTTCAGTCACCCTAAGGTTTACTCTGTCTTTTTTTTCCCTCTCAGCGTTTTTCTTTGGAGTTGTTCCTCAGCCAATATAAAAGGAGGGCATGAAAGGAGGGGGCATCTGTCATTGTTGCACATTATAACTATAACCATTGTAAAGCACACTGAGTTTGCCTTGTGCATGAAATGAACTTTATGAATAAAGATTGACTGATTGATTCAACCCTAATAGCAACTATATATTGCTTTCCAACACTTCCCTGCTTGTTTCATTTTTCTTTTTTTTTAAATGGACAATCACCAGTTTAACACCAGTAAGCAGAGCCAGTAAGCAATATTTGAGCGCATAGTCCTCACAGAGGTGGAGAAGACTGCTGTCCTGGAGGAATGTCTCTGGACCTGGAAACCCCAGTGGTGTCAGGCACCCCCTCAAGAGGGTTGCCACTGTTTCTACTGATCCCCCTCATACAGGATGTGAAAGAATGGGTAACCTTTGGTAACCATAGTTGGGTAAAGATATCAAATTTCCTCATCAATGTGTGTATTGACTACCTTGCCTTTTTAAATCATTGAAATAAAATATTTCATTTTTCAGTTCACATGTTGTGAATACTATCAGCTGAATGAACCCACCGAGACAATACCATCAGTGTTACCTGCCACTGAGGTAGTGGTTGCAATGTGCAAGTGTAGTAATTAACAAATGTAACAAATGTGGATTACTACACTTGTCACATGCATAGCTCATATGCAGCTGGATGCAAATTTAACAATTTTTTAGTGAGTTAGTTAATGTTTCGGTCCTACAAACCAAACAATTGCTCTCTTTTATGTTATGCACACCAAATTCACAAACCACTTGTATAAGTTCATAGCATTTTGCTATTTTGCCACTTACAGATTAAAGTACCTTGGGAGGATCTTAGGATGGATTTGATGAGTCCATTACCAGAACAAATATGTCCCGACCATGGCGAAATGTACATGGTGATTGCAGAAGTCAAAAACAGTGACTGAGGTGGGGTTTCTTGTAACATCTTAATGCACATATCTGACATGGCCAGGGATAAATTCACACACTAGAGGCAGGAGTTTGTTAATCAGGTAGTTGTTTGTTTAATACTGTTTCTCTCTCTGAATTCAGCCTCAACACAAATGTTAAAAACAAGAAGTACCGCAGTCTTGCGAGTTTAGAACATAATAGTCTTAACTGGTGTTTTGTCTAATTTCTCTGGGGGATCCCAAGGCGTTCCCAAGAAAGCATGACTGGATCTGCCTCTGGGTCTCCAGAAGTGAATAAATGTATGCAGATGCATAAAGGGACCAATCAGACAAGAGCAACGAGACTATGTGTTTGTGTAGTTGGGAGGAGTAGTCGATATTTGATATCTTGGTGTTTGACAAACTTAGCTCAGTACCCAAACATGAGAACACTGACCCGTGATCAGTCACGTGTGTTCATTAAAGGTTTTATGATCTGAAACTACGGATAGAAGGTAATAGAACAATTGAGTGACCCAGAAATAGAACCAAGTGAGTTAAAAGTGCCTGGTTTCACCATAAACATGGTCCATTATTCATTTGAACTCTTTTGTTTTCTGTCTAGCACATGAAATGCTGCTGTTTAATGTCCTGGTAGCGATTTCTATTTCGTTGTCGGAGGAACTTGAAGGAGGCAGGGGAAGCTTCATCAGCTGTGCCACGGCTCCCCTGGGCCACAGCACAAAATTAATAGACGAACAGAGACGATTCTGATCTCTTCTGCTCTAAATGGTTTTCTGTGTTAACGGAGGAGGGGGTTTGGGGCTGGGTCAAACAGTCGCAACGCAATAGACTTGACACAACCTTCATAATGTGTGAAGTTCAGTGTGAGTACCAGGTTTTCACCAGGTTTTGGGTAAACCTGGTACTCACAAAGTTTCCATGCATTAGTACCTGTTACAATAATTGAAGACTTGATTGGTATCCCCCAGCATCACAATACAGTCCAGGGTTACAAGTTAGCTGGTGCTCCAGGTACCATGAGATTCTTCATAACCTCTGATCTCCAGTGTTTCAACTGGGCCAAGTCAGAACCAGTGGGGATGGCAGATTGTGAGTGTGAGCAACACCCAGCTATGCTACATCAAACCTGCGCAACCATCCGGCATCTCCAAATACCATTGGATGTTTTCATTCGCAGATATTCACTTCTACAGTACCAAGACAATGGGAGCTTGCTAGACAATGATCCCGTGGACCACAGAGGTATTCCAGACATTCTTGTTTGTTTTGTCATTGAGCGCGGAAGGCTTTGAGGGCTAAACTGCCACAACATGATACATGTGTTGTGTCAGTGACATTGAGGCAGTTTTGCGTAGTCTCATGGAGGTAACATCTTACCAGTCTAGAGGTGACCAAAGGCCAGTAGAGTAGGTTAAGTGATGCGTAATGGTCAAGTGGAAAGGGGCCAAAAGACTACGTAAGGGTGTCTCCACAGTTCTCTGGAAGAGAAGGTTTACTGTGCCCTTAATTACTCAGAAACATCCGTGACTTCTTATTTACTGAACAGGGCGAGGTACAGGAGCTGAGGCTGCGCTCCTGTTTGGTATCAGCACTCTGCGCTGTTTGAATATGTCAACATAGTCAGTTGCCTCCAGCAGAGCAAACATTCGTTCATTGTGCCGTCATTTACACACAGTTTGTCCAAGTTCACGAAAAAAAACTCTGTACCTACGTGCAAAACAAAGACATGGCAGCAACAGCTCTGATGCAAGTCTGCCAAGATAATACAAATGTAGGCCATGGCTGAATAAAGGCACAGGGCATAGAGACTGTCAAACTTTTGTACAGACAACATACATACAGGAATCAGTCAAGTAAGAACAAGATGTTACCCAGGGATGCAGTACAGAAATCATATGTCATAAAGAAAAAAATATATTCAAGTCTCCACATAGACACATGATTTTGACCGATTTGTGGTTTTTAGAGTCTGTAACATGTTTAAGTTTTGTCTAGTTTTAGTATTGACCAAAAAATAAAAGCTCTAAAACTGTGGAGAAACTCTGTGAACTCATTCTTTTACATGTTAAACAAAAAGCAGCTTCATTGCCACAGAAAACTTAGAGACCCTGCTCTCGAACGTTCAAGTCTCATCAAAGAAAGTGAAATTACTGGGCTCTGTCCTTGGTGCCACAGAGTCAAACTGGTGCTTCTGGTTCTTAATATTTTCTTAAGTGCATACAATAGGCTGTTGTTGTCACTCAAACACTGCAGGCTTCACTATGCTCATTGAATGTTTTTTTTAGTATATTATTTTTAGCTGGAGAAACAGGACACACACCTGTCATTTATTTAGTTTGTTTTAGCAGGTACAGGATGACGGACAATGTTTTCATGTCTGTTCCAGCAAAGTCAAAAACACCTTGATCACACATTTGTCCTCAACATTCATTGACCGTAACTTCACAATGTGGACTTTGGTTCAACTTTACAACTGTAACTTGACTTCTCTACTACTTCTTCTTCCTGTTGCTCGTAAAAAGAAACAAACAAATACTTAATTTTCCTTCCAGGAAATCATCAGCATCAGGTCTTTCTGTTGGCAGGTAAACAATACTTATACTCACACTTTTCAGGTGAGTCACAGTGCTAATTTATAGCAACTCTAAGCAACCTAACCCTAACCCTAACCTTAAAATCAGTAAAGGTACTCGCATAGAAAAGCACCACAAAACTGTATTTTTGTATAAATCAATTTAGTCACTGTACTCTGTATAAAAAGAAACAGATAAAAACAGACAGGCCCATGGTACAGGTGAAAGTACAGACAAGTGCGAATCAAGTGTTGATAACGATAAAACAGGAGCTGATGATGCGGATAGTGACAGAAGCAGCAGGACCAGTTTAGCCCTGATGTCTATCTGCATGTCGACGGGAGTAACTGTTGTAGTACAGCAAATATTATTGTGTTGATCCCCGTCATTCAAACTTGGACTGAAGCCTAAAGTGTTGTGGTGTCTCACTTTAGCTCACTCAAACTTTAAAGTCCTGCTTGTTGTTGTCGTTGACATCTGAATGAACTGTAAACACAAACTCCAGGTTGTTGTGTCACTAGCAAACAGTCGCTATTTACACAAGCAGCAAACACACCAGTGAACACCAGCATCACCTTCTTACTGGTTACCTGGGCAACACTCACCTGGTGAATTAACTGCCTGTTGATTGGGTAAGTTGGCCTCAGTGACTAATACATGACTCACGCCAAATGAATCATGCTTTAGCAGTTCATTAATAAACTGAAACAGCTCCATGAATTAACATCTATGTCCAAAATTATTACATTAATCTGTTGATTAAATAAGTCACAAATACACTAGTTAATCAATATTTGTTAAAGAATAAACAAATAGTGAATAATGAAGATAATAAATAAAAAAGTGAAAAGTGAAAATTAGTCAGAAGTACAGATTTTAATTATTGTGATATAATCATCACTATTTCCCAATGGATTCATATGTATGTCATGATTGTTCTGGTATTTTTGTGACTAAAATGAGAGGAGATGAGGATTCATGTCTTTGAATAATGCAGATCAAGTTAAGATGCATATTTCTGGAAACTGTGGCCTTGTAATTCAACACAATTCAACAGAAAGTCAATTTGTCTCTCCACCAATAATCTCAGGACACTTTTACATAATTCCATTTTCATAGTCTACACTTACCTCTTAAATAAACAGAAAATCCTAACATATAAACGATTTCTTCTCAACCAAAGATAAGGTGCAGATCTTTGTCTGGAATTCAAAATTGTAGTTAATATGTAATCTGTATGTAATTAATTTGTCAATTAGGGGCCAGGCAGCCTAAGATGCCGGGACCCTGTGGTTTTGCTACATGTTCTTCTTGTTCTTCTTCTCATGAGGAAATCCTACTTAATTTTTCACTGCATTTTGAATTTTGCCCCCATGTGAATATAGTCAATCCAAAAATGGCACCATTAAACATCCATTTTTCACTTATGGAACCAATAAAACAATTAAAAAAAAAAATTCCTGTCTCCAAGCTGTCTAGATGAGTTTTGACCTAATAACTGAAATTTTGACAGCATTTTGAAATCTGGCTTTACACACTTACAGTTGCAGTCTGTCAGATGACTGACTGGCTTAGTCAGTTTGTGAAGCTACATGTGACATCTTAACTTGCCAATTAGCTTCCAGTAAGGAAGAAGAAAGTTCTTGATGTTAAAGGTTGTGAGTTTGAGTCCAGTCCCATGCCAGATGTCCTCAGGTGGAAACAAGACTGGAATAGTTCTGATGGTGGCACTACAGCAAGCCTCAAAACATGTCAACACTTCATTATGAGTTATCATCATGAACAACAGCTTTGGAACTTTAATTTTACAGAAAATTGCCCGGCCCCGACCACTGCTGATGATCTTGGTAAGAGTCTGTACTTGAGTGAGCAACACCTGAACAGCTGGGCAGCCCTGGAGGCTGAGACGCATTAAGGACTAGAACTTCCACATTGTTCAGGTTGACACGCCATTTCACTTGTTCACGAACCACATTCCAAAAAGAGAAGCGTTACGCAAACGTGGACAGATTCACCTGACAATGGACATGTTACAGAAGTAGCGTCGCCTTCGTCAGTGTCAGTGGAACATCTTTTGATCTCTGAGCCAACAGATCAGTCACCTGAACATGACGGTCAACATTCAGCTACTTTGTCTGTTTCCTGGTGCACAACCTGCATGTGAGGTTACTTACTAGGAAATCTCCCACACCGTTACTTCAAGTGTCACACATCTGCATACACAAAGGTCAGCCTAAGCATTAAGGTCCATGATACAGATACAGATGCCTGTCATATAAAACACAAAATATTCAGATAAAGTTATTGTTTCCTGTTTTGGAGAAATGTTTGCATGCAGAAGGTTTGCATTCAGAGGTTGAATATTGTTGACCTTGTGGAAAAGTACTGAGTTGTGTCTTGCTAAGAGGAAGACACACATAGCAGTGCTGATTCATCCTTAAATCTTCAAATTCTCTGATAAGTATTAGGAAAACCTTTCCTCCAACATGTGTGTCTCTGATTCTTCTGAGTCTTCAGCAAAACCTAATTTCCCTCTAAGCCAATCAGCAGTAGCAGGTAAATATCACACACTCATGGTCACATGTTTGAGGTGACTCACAGTAGTGATGTAATGCAACTTCAAACCCTTGCTATAAGTACACGCTTTACTGTCAGAGATCAACCTCTCTAGACACAAAGTCCATGATATATTATCAGTGAATGCACTCATTGTGCAGTAAACTATTGTATTCATCTGGTAATGCCAACACAGTCAGTTTTACAACAGTCTTAATTTATTAAATCCAAGTAAGATGACAAAGAGGGAGAGAGTGGGAGAGAGAGAGAAAGAGAGCAAGATGCATGCAGGCAGAGTGAGAAGTCAGAAACTCTTGAGGGAGTCTTTGAAGCTAGTGCCCAGGTTTACACTGAAACACAAAAGGGTGAATGTTGTAGCTCCTGCCACTAGGGGTCTGAGTCAACACAATGGAAACAAAAAAAGGACTTTGATGTGAAGCACTGCGGGGCCATGGGAGTTGTCTTCAGGGTTAAACAAACACCATGAATGAAAATGGGTTTCCTAGTGACCAAATGAAGCAAACTGTTGAAGGTAAAGTTTGGCACAATGTGACACATGGCTGAACCAAATACACAACAAATGTCGGGTTGTTTTCATACATTTTAATGCGTACATGTTACATTTCATACTTTCAAACCGAGGCTACGCAACAAAGCAAAGACCAACTCCTGGAAATAAATCAAATACTTTAAACATCAGTCACTAATCTCCATGGTAAACTATGCCCTGTCAACACAAAACTCACCCTTTGTCAGTCAGCAGCAAAGGAAGCAGATTCATTCCTCATAAAACCACAGATTATGTGAGATTTGAAGACAATAATCTTCATTGTCAGACTGGCATTTTATGGCCACTGACAACACACGTTCATAGACACTCCTGCTGCACACAGTGACACCTCTCAGGCAGTTTCATCTGAATTATTTCACTCAGCATCAATAGCATTTTCATAGACAGTGATATTCCAAACACTGACATTATTCAATTTATGAATAAAGTTAAATTGTTTTGTTTTTTTTAACATGAATTGTCTGTAGAATTTTCTACTCATATTTCCATTTACATGCCAAAGAAGAAGTTAATACTTTGTTAAATAGTTTGTCATAGTTTATATGGGTTTATATTGTTCACATTGGGTGGAACTACTGTAGTCGTGCCACAGTAACTGTAACATAGGGACACTGAAACAGTATGTTGATTGGCAGTTAAGGGATTGTTACCTAGGTTACCGGATGCTGATACTTGCTGTCCCTTGATCATTCTACAAATAAATCATTCATTATCATATCGGTCAAGTCGGGGGGGGGGGGTCTATGTGTGTACTGTTACTGTATAATGCAACAGACTCTTCCAGCTGTTTCCAACTAGTTCGGGAAAAGGGTACTGTATGCTGCCTTCTACTTTTGTTCAGCCACCTGCTCAAAAACACTGCCATTCTCACACTTGTAGCCAGTATTCAGATTGGAACAGTCCATGTGAATAGGCCACAGCTGCAGGTAAAGCAGCTGCAGGTGTTAAGTCTTATAATGTAAGTCATGTTCGCCACAAGTTTGATTTAAACAACAGAGGAAACAGATTTCCAAGAGGTTTCTGATGTATAATTACTTGGCTCTCACACTCAGGTTGTTTAGATTTTTAAGGAATGAAGAATTTAGCCAAGAAAAGGTCCTCACAGCACACACACAAGAACAGAAATGCAAATGTGTATATCTGCGGGCGCGTGCATGTCTTTGTGTGACTCACTGTTAGTGTCCTCCTTTTGGTGCCTGATAGATCAAGTTAAACCTGTCACCAATGAGCACAGTCCCCCATAGTCTCTCTCTCTCTCTCCCTCTCTGTCGCACACACACTCATGCAAAGGAGCTGTTCCTTCACATGAACACACAGACATTGTATCCGTTTAGCAGAAGAATATTACACTGAACAGAAGGCAGAGAGTGAGAAGAGAGTGGCATTGTGTGTGTGTGTGTGTGTGTGTGTGTGTGTGTGTGTGTGTGTGTGTGTGTGTGTGTGTGTGTGTGTGTGTGTGACAGAGAGAGAGTGTTGGAGTGGTGGTATGTAGCACACCTCAGCACAACGAGCACAGACACGTCACAGTGAAGTTAGTGGTGTCTGTTACATAATGAAGATGGAGCTGGACTGGGAGTCAGTGTGAGGCCGCCTCATACTGTGATTGGCTGCTTCTCACGCAGCACACACTGATCCCCACACTCCTTCTTGGCTGCAAATGGAAACAAGTGTGAATAGCTTTGAAAGAAGGGTCCCACACGCCAAGGGCCCGATGTTCTGTTTGGATGATTAATAAAAAAAAGAGAGACAAAATGTCACCATACTCTCCTTCCTTATGGGTCTCCACTTACAGTTGTCTTCATTGTATGAAAGTTAAACTCACTGTTATCACATTGGTTTACATTTGTGTTCCCCATGTTGCTCTCCATATCCTTAGAGTAGTGCTTTGAAGTTCTGTTATTATACTATTTCAATAATAACATATTTCAACAGCCAAACAATGAATTCATGCTCCGTAGTAAAGAATCACTTCTCACTCCATGTCCACTCAAAGGATACAGAAAATATGTTTGTTATTCATATTTTCAAGCAGAAATAAATACATGAATAGATAAATGAATAAAAATCTCTCACTGATTGTGTGAAACACAACAAAAATTGGCATTAACACCTTCAAGTATTTGCTCACACTGCAAGCATCAGACTTCCTGTGTCACAGCATCCCACATGCTCAATGCTACACTAAGCAAAGCTAGTTGTTCTTGAAATGGCATCTGTCTTACTATCGAACTCTTCACAATAAAAGTTTCCCATCAAGTGTTGGTGTTGTGTTGGGACATAACGATGCATGAGTGCATTGGTTCACTCACGTCTTCTGCCCGGGCACAGACAGACTTTCACAGTCGCTCTCCACCCACAGCCCCGACAGAACAGAACAGGCCGGGTGGCGAAGGACTGTGAGAGGTTACAGCTCAAACCGCGGAGTGTGAGACAGTTTGTTCTCTGACAAAAAATAAAAGGTTAAGATTTAAATAAAGCTCACAACACATCTATTGTTGTTAGGTTCTGACACAGCGTGGAATTTCCATGGCATCACCCTCACGCTTAAGGGACACGAGGAGACAAATCAAGGAAAGAAACAGAAGGGAGTATTTACTTGGTCAGGCTTAGCACATGAAAGTTAGAATTTGCCACATTCATTTTAACTGTGCCACTATTATGCCTGTATAGTCTGTGCTCTGTGTAGATTGGTTCTGTTGTGTGAACATGGATCGATTGCATTGTGGTTCTGAGACTCAGGGGCAGAGCCAGAACCAGAAAAGAACTGTGTCTGTGTGAAACTACGTTTCACTACGAGATTGAGGCTCCACCTGCGTGAACGGGGCTCAAATACTAAACCAGCTGTTATACTGCAGGCAAAAACAGGCCCTGCTGCTGTCACATATAATCAGGTGCGTTCTGACAGTTTCACAATGATTTTTTCTGACATGTGAACCTCACAGCCTGGAGACACTCAAGTGTTTAGGATTGAAATGCAGTTGACGGGGTGGAAAACCTTACCTTCTATCTATCTATCTATCTATCTATCTATCTATCTATCTATCTATCTATCTATCTATCTATCTATCTATCTATCTATCTATCTATCTATCTATCTATCTATCTATCTATCTATCTATCTATCTATCTATCTATCTATCTATCTATCTATCTATCTCTTCATGTTGATTCATGCGTCTTTTTCCGTTGTCTTGCAGCAAAAACTTGAAGCTCGGAGACCCTGAAAATGGGAACGAGGAAATTAAACGAACATGTTGAACCACCTGCAGGATTCTTGTTGCAGCAGGTTCAGGACCAGAGTCAGCCAATGATTCCCACAACCCTTACCATGATTAGCGTGGCAATGCATACTTGTGTGAGTGTGTGTGAGTGTGTGTAGCGTCCGTGTGTCACCTGGAGCAGCATAGCCTTGTGATTTATGAACAAACAAAGCATGTTAACACGCAAACTGTTGAAACATGTTCTGAAGAACAATTTCATGCTCTCATAACTTTCCAACGAGAGAAATTATTAAGTTTGATTTGAGGCTCTAAATTGAAGATGAGACAATCCACCATTTGTCTCATAATAGGGAACTGTTTAGGATGAAAATTAAAGCAGAAAGTGCATCAATAAATTGTCTTTAAAACACTGATATAAAATACACAAAAAATGAATCACTATATGCATACATGCAGAAATTCTGAAAGATACTTAGAAATATATTTTTGATTAATTACTGTGTTGCACAGTTGAAATGAACTTGATAGTCTTTTCTTTTAAATGCTAGTAGTGTTAATCAAACGAAAAGCTCTAGCTGCAGGTACATTTGATAGTGTTGTGTGTAAACGAGGATCGGCTGATCACTCTTGTGTGATTCACATAAAACTGTCACTTGTGTTCACTAAGCGTAAATCTAGTCTGAGCCTTTTATATATTTTCTAAACTTTCTCTACATCAGTGTGAATAGATGTGAAAAACATGTCACCTCCTGCCCCCTGACCTGCAGAAGTGCAACAGGTCACAACATCCGTGCGACCCAGATGTCAGAGCAGACTCCAGGGATACTGCGTGATGAAACCTGGTGTGTTCATGACCTAGTTCACGTCCTGACGCATGATTGGAGCAAAGATCTGTGCCTGGGACAGACTTGAAGCCCTGAGTGAAAAGCAAGAACCACTTCTCAGAGATTTGATTCACTATCTCATTCCTATTTTCTTGCTTCTCACCCCGACTGCTCAAACACCTCATTGGTCACAGTTGTCTCCATGGTAACCAGATTAACTCCTGTGTTCGGACCTCACTGCGTCTTACACCACTCTTCTCAAAGGTCTCAAAGACCAGAGGTCACCATCACATCTAAAAGCTATAACAAGCAAGGCAAACATCGCTCTATAATGACCTGCTGCTGTGTGAATGTTAAATGACACTGAGCAATTGATTTTAAGTTTTTTTTAAGTTTTTTTAAAATTGTGAATCTGAATCCTTACATCTGGTTTCTGTTTAATACCTATACTGTAGGAAACACACCGTACATACAAAGCTTGCCTTGTCTTTGAGTGAATTATGACATCTACTGGCAGACGTGTTGTAGTGTTTGCCTCAGAGTCTCTTTTTATTGTTGTTTCTCAGGCAAAACCCAGAGGAACTGCACGGCAGCATCTGTTCAAACACCTGAAAAGTTTTTAAAAGAGCATAAAGATGTACATCTGCTGTCCAGTGATTTACTTGTCACTGTCGGCAGTTACAGAAGTGAGAGTGTAAGGACATTTGATATGCAAGTGTGTGTTATTTAATGCCTGGGCTTGTGCTCACATTTGTGCACATGCACGCACACATGCATGCATCCACGCACGCACTCATTTGTCTATAATCTGATGGGATTAAACATGATCTGTGCCTGAGACAGAAAGACAGGACACAGTAGGGAGGTTATCAGATCTGAAATCATGTTCCACATCTGATGTCACTGTGCATGCACATCTCTCCCATGCACACAAAACTGGTTTCCGTATGAATGGATACAATGGATAGAGGGTTAACCCACAAAACACCTCAATTTTGCAGCAAAGAATTAGAAAGACAAAATAAAATGTAGCAGGACGCCTTCCATCCCTATGCCATTTCTATTCGTTCATTTGAGTATTTAATAAGAATCATGTAAATGGATGATTATACTCAAGTAGAATGCACACAGGATGCTTATCAGTCCAGATTCATCTTATACTAGTCTGCTTTGAAGGTAGAATAGCATTGTACTTAAAGTCAAACTCTGACCTTAACAAGCTGCCGTGGACTTTCCATTACACTGACAGACCTTCCTCCTCATACAACTTTATAGCCTGGTAAGTCATTCCCACGACTTTTATCTGCCCGCTAAGACATACTATCACATACAATTATATTACATTGCCCATAAATGACTCACATAACGATAATTCTATGCAAAGCCAAGAGATTGCATCAGGTCGGTGTGACCCTGTCAGATGTGCTAATATGACTAGTGAAATAAACCTGTGCCATGATAGAGGGAATGGACAGATATCCACACAAACCTGGTTTAGAAAGGCTCAGACTACAAGGCTGAGAGCACACGCACACACACACACACACACACAGTATGAGGACTCACTGTGTTGGTGGAGAAGGTGGTGATTTAATAAGCTAAGCTAATAGACCAACAAGTTCCCACTCAGAGCAAAAACAAGCTTTTGCTTCTTTGGTCTCAGAACATTTGCACATAAAAACCAAGTCTGAACACTTTTAAACATCAGAGAAAATTTTATTGATTCACTTTCTTAAAACTTTGTTTTGTCTGCGGTGAAGATGCCCAGCGCAGTTCCTGTTCGGCTCTGAGAGCATAAACAGAGAGAGAGAGACACAGGGAAACACACAGCAGCCGACATGATTCACTGCATGCTTCTGACAAACATCAAAGGGCCTGCAGGTGTTGTGCAGTTCTACTGTGTAGTAAATGTAGTTCCTATTTTAAAATGGTTAAAATGTTTTTTCCTTAATGATGTGGTCGGCAATTCAGACTGACACCACGTTTTTCTTGCTGCAAAAATTGATTTTTTTCCCCCATAAATTGAGGTATTATTCATTGGACCTCTGCTATTTAGAGTGAAACTTAAATGAGTGTACAGTAACGGAACAAAAGTGTAAGATGAGTGTAAACATGGAGGTTAAACAACAGAAAACTTTATAAATACAGCGTGGCATTTAGAAGAAAACAAGAACCATAAATAGAAAAGATCTTATCTTCTTTGTGTGTTTTCACTCAACAGTGAGTTTTAACAGCTCATAGACAGTAAATGACCAAAGCTCTCAGAACCGCCAGGACAACACTGAGGAGGCGGATGATGATGATAAAGATCATGGCATTTCCTGCTTTAGGAGTGGCTCGTTGGCTCACTGATGGGTCTACGAGAAGAGAAGTGTGCATGAAATAAATCCCTGACTGTCAATCCTGCCTAGAATTTACCTCCAGAACAGAGAGCAAGAGAAGAAGAAAAAGAAATACAGGACAAGATGAGAAAGATACAGCAACAGACTTCACGCTCAATTCATAATCCCTCCTTGTTCGACGGAGGAGAGTGAAGACAGACAGGAGGGAAACGTGTTGGAGGAAGCAAAGATGGACACAAAGACAGGGGAGAAGAGAGGGTGGGGAGGGAGGAGGGCTTTGGATGAGAGGTGGCTGGAGTCCGTCTCCCTGTGTCACAGCCCGGCGTCGTTGTACGTGGGCTTCACCACCTTCAGGATGCTCTGTGCATTCTCCTCCACCAGGGGGCGCCACTTGACCTCCCCTGTCAGCAGCAGGTCCTCTCCGTTCAGGGCATCGATGTACTGCATCTGCAGGAGAAGCACACACAAGAAAGCAGCGGTCGGCTCTGGAGTCACTGAACTGTATGAATGAATCGATCGATAATGAGACAACTCGCTGTTGTGTGAGCTCTCTGCACAGACAGACACCACAGTTTAAGTTTTACCCGATTGTGGTAAAACACAAAATAACAAAACAAAAACCTACAAAGCTGTCTTTCTGCAGAATGCTCAATTCTGCTTAATTTTCTTCAACACTGAATCTGAATAATATTTACTGGTCGATCAGGAAAACTCTTTTTAAAGGCACAATGTTGGCATTTTTCTCAGTGCCATTACCAAAAACTTGCAAGGCCAACTATTTTTTTTAGTTTTCTATTTAAAAAGGATGAAAATTGTTAAATAAATTCTGAATATTGACAAAACTGATATTTTGGAAAAAAAACAACAACTTTCTACCAACAAAAGTGGTACTTCCTTAAAAATGCAAACCTTTTTTTACTTTTTAACAAAGATCTCTGCTTCAAATGTAACTTTTTCTTAAATTAAAACCAAGCAAAATAATACTTTTTATTCTCTAGAAGAAAACAATTTAGATACAGACTTCAGCAACATGTTTACATGTGTCAGTGTGTGTTTCTGAGAGACAGAGAGAGAGAGAGAGAGAGAGAGACAGAGAGAGAGAAAGACAGAGAGAGAGAGACAGAGAGAGAGAGACAGAGAGAGACAGAGACACAGAGAGAGAGAGAGAGAGAGAGAGAGAGAGATAGAGAGAGAGAGGGACAGAGAGAGAGGGACAGAGAGAGAGGGACAGAGAGAGAGGGACAGAGAGAGAGGGACAGAGAGAGATCCCATCTCCCTCTCTTCGTTGACAAAGTTAAATGGTGTGTTCTGCTCTTTCTCGTGCTCCGGCTGCTGCAGTGTGGACTCTCTCCATCTTCTTGCACTTCAAGTAAGAAAGAAAAGATGAAGTAAGCTGGAACTAAAATTAATCCGTAAATCTTTAAAATCCAGTATATGCTATCAAATCAAACTAGTAAAAACAGACCAGCTGATGCCAGGTGATTGGTAAAAAGACTGAAAGCAACAGGACTGAGCTTTTGGTGAACAAATACAGAGTACAGCCACATGGCATCCATAGTAGAAGAGTGAGGACACTGAGCATTTTCTTCTACAATTAGTGTTTTGTTTTTAGATACAATTTGTTTAAACTAATAAAAAAGGAAGGAGCAATGAGATTGACCAGTGTCAAGTTTACAATAATATCATCAAACATTAAGAAAAGAATATCAGAGAACTTACTGTCGGTCTCTCCATGGGGGAACAGTGTTGAGGCACATGGTGGATCAGTGAAAGGTGCAGGGACCTTATCTCTGCTGGAGCAGTCCCTCCTGGTGCTTTGCTTTGCTTTAAGGTTGATTTGAGACTCTACAATTGTTGTCAGAGTGAGCAGTGTGTGTGTGTGCCCTGTATGGACTGCAGACCTGTGCAGGTTGTATTCCCTGCCTTCATCCTATGTGAAGCTGGAGACAGGCACCAACAGACTCTGGATGCAATGCAGGTAAGGGCTGAGTGAAATCCTTGGCATATGACTACTGTGTGTATACTTTAACTCGTAAGTATGCAGTTAAGACAATTTGCAAAACACTTGGCTTAATAAAAAGTATGTTATGCTTAATTTTCTGGTATATTTATATACATAATGCCCTGGGAACCGACAAGGTACCCATTCAGCGAAATGACCCAAATGTCGTTCATGACAGTTTATTTCTGGTTAGTTATTAAGCTCTGATTAAATGTCAGCTCGCAAAACCTAAAACCTCTCCTTTCCTTCTTTTCACCATCAAGACTGCAACAAAACACTGACTGTAGGAACCGGTGTCAGGTGACTGATGTCACATTGGCTCAGCTGCAGTAACTGTTGTAAAACGTGAAATGAAAAGTTTGTTTTCTGAAACACCAACTTCGCTGCAGAATACAAGTTTCTCCGTTTCCTATTTTGATTTCAGTGTTTTCGAATCTTGTTGGTGTTTAAGTGAAAGGTTTCATTTGAGTTTGAGCTGCAATCTAAGCGTAAGCATCACAGTTTGAGTGGAAATGGGAAACACAGGAAAATGGGGCCGAGGCTGATGGGAAGTGTCTGGCTTCATGCTGTCGAGGCGTTTGCAGCTGAAGGATTTTAAAATTCTGCTGAAGCTAAAACTACGTTTTTACAGTGAGCTGATGTTGAACTTCCTTACAAAAACAAAGACTTACATAGACATGATGATATTAAAAACACCAGAATGGACAATTAAGATAATTCAGAACCCAAACATGCACACACACTTAAATGAGATACTACTGATTAAGTGAAGAGCAAAATAGATGAAGGTGCAATTAATGAAACTCTACCTCCACAGAGGGAAAATGACTAAAAAAACTTTTTCTGACTTGTTTTTCAACTCAGTGCATGACTTGAAGGTGTGTGAGAGTTTCATGTGGTTGGTAACAGGTTTAGAACAGTTTACTTTCCCTGGAAGTGTGTGTGTGAGTGCGTGTGCATGTGTGTGTGTGTTATATGTCACATGAAGTGTGTCATGTTTGTTTTCTGATTCAAGACTCTCTCAGCTGGAAGCTGCTTCCATGACCTCTGACACACCTGCATCCTTCTCTGTGTATGTTTGCGTCAGTTGTTCATCGCTCTAAGTTGTTCAGAGCTCAACAAGAAAAGCAGGAGGAAGGACGGTGCAGTGGGATCAGAGGAGGGGAGAGGAGGTTACACTAGTGGAGAGAGGAGGTGAGAGGTAAGGGGGTGAGGTGAGATTAGGTGCGGTGTCAGCAGCTGGAGGGCTGCAGGTGTTTGTGTGTGTTTTCAATCTCACACAGGGAAAGAAAATATACAGGAGAGGAGGTGAGGAGGGAGGGAGAGGGGGAGGAGGAAGCATTTCCACCACAGCGTAGCAGCAGCTGATTAATGGACTTATTATGTTTATGATGAATGACGGAGAGCTTTTATGACGATAAAATGAATATTTCTGCGGATGGAGTCAAGTGGAGGGTGAGTAGCTGTTTCTGATAAAACATCTCATCTTATTTACTCACAAACTCTTTAAAAAGGACATACATTGTACTTACTTGTACTGTAATTTGTGAATCTATTTCCGTATGAGTTGTGGTATTATGTAAAGCACATTGTGCAGAAAAGTCCAACACACTTTAGGTCAAACTGAGTGACTGAACACACTCTCACCTGTTTGCGGACGTACTCCACCATGAGCTCCAGCTGCCGAGGGTCCTCACACTCACGACTGAACAGGTTCCTCCAGATAGCTGCAGCCAGCACACAGTCGTCTGACAGCAGTCCCTGCACACACAGGATGAAATCAAATGAATTAAAGTGCCTAGGATAAAAAAAAACACTGCAGATAAAAACCTAGAGCTGAAACATCTTTGATGTGCTACTTTTTTGATTAATTCGTCATATTAAGACACATTAAGTATCTCTCACCTCATCATATCCAAACAGTGCAGCATAAAACGTCTCCGTCATTGTTTTCATTGATTCCTTTCTACTGATGGCATCGACCTGGACACAGACAGAAACATCAGCACCATCAGTGAGATCACACTGGCCTGAGGAGGAACGTTTTTACATCTTGAACATTTTGGAAGCAAGAAATAGTTACTAGTGTAAACAGGTTGTCTATTTTTTCACTTCTTTGTTTGATGGTGGTGAAAAATATCACAGATCCAAAAAAAACTTGTTTTGTCCACAGTAGAGGACTAATGAACCTAAAATAGTCACATTTAAGGGGTGTTGGAGCATTTTATTATTTTAAAACATAGCCAGAAATAGTTACAATTTTCATTGATCATTTTATTAGCCGATTGACAAATTAGTAGTTGTAGACCTAGGAACAATTCAGTAGAAGTTGGCTGGATTTAACTGGCTACAGCAGAAATCATGAGGGGAGAAAATGAGCAATGTTTTTATTAACATGCAACAAACAATTAACATGAAACCAAAGAACAATGCTCCATACACTGAGTCACATACACACAGACAGACACTCACTTTATTTTGCTGCCAAGGCAGAAAATGTTACTTCATGATATTCATGGTGTGAAGTAAACAACTAAGCTAACTCGTTTTTCCATTTTGTTTACTGTTAACTGTTTCTTTTTGTGTGTTTTTCACAAAAATGTTACTTGTTTGCTTCCGACATGTTGATGCACACCCTCGGAAAACTGTTTTCTGAAAGTGAAGCTGAGGTGATGTACATTTAGGTTCAATATTAGCCAGAAATCACACTTTGTGTTGATGTCAAACTCGACTGAACTTCGGGGTCAAATTAAAAACCTTTTCAATTCACAGTCACATGTGCAGCCGTGTGCCAGCAGCGCACAGGGATATCTGCAACAGTATGTACACATGCTGACAAAAGTTCACATACGCAGCTGTGAAAACACACACATGCACACGCGCACACACACACACACACACAGGTCTGCCCTATGTATGCATGCACACACACCAGGAGTGACCTCACAAACCACACTGTAATTTCTCATCTCCGACCTCTTTCTGTCACGCGAAGCAAAATGAGTAAAACTTAAGATCTTCGAGGTCCATGACGCCTCCGTGCTCCTGGCTCCAGTTCAACCATCAGACTGAATCAGCACCACGACAAAGGTCTGATTCTTGTGTGTAGCTGCCATCGAGTCTGTCGCCAGGATAATGTAAAACCAGCTAAATTAACTTCTCTACAACTTGTTGTAAAAGTAGGTGAAGAACACAACAGATCTGGATTCCTCTGAGGGACTTTTCCTCTCTCCACTCAGGGGAAGCTGTTCTCTCTGGCTGGGTTGGAGGAAACACTCACACTCGGCGCACTGGTAAAGGTAAATAACGAGGAACGTACACCCCGTGAACAACCAAATCTGAGTAAAGGTAATCAGGTGATAACGTGAATCTGATGAGCTACAAACCCAAAGATCAAAGTTGAGCTGCAATGACTGACCATTAAACTGTGCACGCACTCCGTTGCTGCAGCAACGTTGCTGCAGCAACGGCATCAGGATCCTGTTGACGCTTATTTTTCTTAAATGCAGGTTTACCGTTTGATGGCAGAGCGCATTTGCCACAGTTTCCTGCACTGTGAAACAACACTAACCGCAGCATTTTTGCCCTGATGAACTCTCAGAGTCAATCGAGCAGGATCTGAGCGAGAAAGCTGTTCTGAAACGACCGTGCGAAACCGAGCCAAAGGCTCAGGTCTGTGATGTCAGCGAGCGACACTTCCTGGAGCTGCTCCACTGACAGAGAATAGAGGCAGGACTTTGTGGACACGGCCACTGCAGCCAGGCTCTGCCCCCTGGGATCTGGCTTTACTCTCTGCTTGAGAGCTGTTGGCACAATTATGCTGATGTAAAACTTTAAATAAACAAGACCAGCATCCTTTGTAGCATGCAACGGCACGAATAAAACTTAATGCACGGTTGCATCAGCCCAGAGCGGAAATGTTAACAAAATAATGAATATTTATTTAAACAGAAGGACATTGAGCTGCAGCCCTGTGGAGCTGCCACTGAAGGACACAGTGCTGCAATCAGAGCGGCACCACTGCTCCCATAATGCACTGCATGTGTGCACCAATAATGACAGGAACAATAACAATAATCAAAACTGTTTCAGCCAACAGCTTGATTTTTATATTGACTTTTATGTTTATGAAACTATGTTTAAACATGACTATATGTGCTAAAAGTGCTAAAACATGAAAAGGACACACCTCTTTGACAGTCAGCTGACTGTATCAGTGGAAAGTCTAGTGAAGCGTCATTTATACCTGAAGTATTCTACAGAAGTCGACAACGGTCAAGTATTTATTGTTTAGCTGCCATTTTCTTGTGATAATGACATTTCGTTCTCTTAACATAACAAAGTCGGTTTTCTCATTACAAAGCATTGATTTATTTGGTTATCACCTAGGCTTGTCTTCCTCAATAAGAGCTCATCTGAATACCAATCAACAGAAAGAGACAGGCTATAAACTTTGACTGAAGTATTTCCTGATATGTTGATCATTAATAGACACTTGTTAATCTGCTCCTTAACTTCTTCCTCTGTGTTTCTATAAATCTACATGGGTGTTATTTATTTGTTGTTTTTTTATTGTGTAAAGTACTTCGTGCTGCTACTTTCCCGAATGAAAAGTGCTTTATAAATAAAGTTTTGCTAGATTTGTGCATTCATTGATCACTCATGCTATTATCTAACAAGCTAGGACACACAGGGACCAGGCAGTGGTATCTGAAGGCTGAAATCAGAATGATGGACCGACCCAGCACTACATAGCTATGATAAGGAGTAAAAGAAGAAAAAAACAAAAACTATGAGTCCACTTTCCTACTAACCATTGTTCCTGTTCTTTGTTGTTGTTATGACAGTATGGCTCAACAGTTTGATTTCCATTCACCGTAGAGACAGTCTGAAGGGCTCTGACTTACATTATGCGTTTTGACATTGGCTATTTTTCTATATTAATTAATGTCAAACTCATCCACCTCTTGTCAGTGTGTCCTCGACTTTGTGCCGTGTGATTCCTCGGGTGCTACTGTCAGTTTCCGTTCTACAGTCATTGATACGTCTGTCCACACTTATCTGGACTACGTTTCTGCATACTGCTGCATGTGGAGGCTTCATTATCACATGATGCTGCCAGGACACAGACATCAGTTATATTTAACACCACAGACGCTGTGTGTGTGGTCTTAGGCATGTTGTGCAGCAGGCTATTCTGGTCGTGTAATGTGACACATAGATGACGTGTTTATGAAGGAAATGTTTTGAGATGATCTCTTGATTATAGCAAAACAGTATGGGACACTACGTGCACAGGCTCAGAGATACTCTGTACACACGTGTACATTTAATCAGAGAACAGCAGAAGAAAAGAAGAATCTTACCCCCATGATTTTGCTCCTCTGCTCCACATCCTCCCACATGGAGTGGACGATGTATTGGCACATGTACTTCCCTGTCCTGCCCTCCTGACGCATTCGAACCAAACACATCCTGAGGCAAAAAAAACAGAAAAAAAGAAAGAAGAAGAAAGGACAAAGAAATAAGGAAACAGAGCAAAATAATAAATCGTTGTATGTGTGTCTGTCACTCACCACACATGCAGCTGTGCCACCAAGAACCAAGAGTTGAGTGTGTCAGGGAGGGAGCACTCTGAAAAAAACACACAGCATTGAAATATTATACAACCACAGGGGTGATATGACTCCTGAAACTCTTGAATCCTTCTCTTTAGTATTTTATCACACCACAAGAACATTTCACTGTGTACATTCCCATCTTCTGTGCACTTACTTTCAAAGAAGTCATCATAATTGACCCTTTCCACACAACATGTGTACATGCGCAGGGCAGCGATCTTGATTTTCTGAAAGAAATGGGCAACATTTACATAGAGTTCACATACATTCAACCAGACATGGTTTGTTGCACCACAACATACAAGTTAATCATAAGTTAAAAATCAAAGCAAGTCAAAAGTAAATTACTCATGAATCAAAGTTTACCTTTGAATTAAGAGTGAGGCCAACGACACAGAAACAGCTAAATTCTGTAATATAGTGTAAACTTTGACCTCGCCCATCGTCTCAAAATGAAAGGAGCAAAGAAAACACGAGCTAACAGAATCTTCTGATTCCCTGCCTGCAGACCTTGTAGTCTAGGTGCTTGTGTTTGTCATACACATTGAGCTAAAAATATGAAACCACACTATTAAATGAACCAATGTGTCCTTGTGAAATGAAGGCAGCTTTAAAGTGCGTGTCATTTGATTACATCTGTGCAGCTCGTGGCGTCTCAGGAGCTGCTACTGTACAAGCACACAACATGAAACAAACCTCAGACATCGAGATGTTAGCGTGTCAATGCAAGAACATACATTGTTGTGTAAAAACCAAACCTCTTTCCTGTTTGACCTGTATGTCCTACATCAGCAGGCTTTGCTATGGCTGTTCATGTTTAGGTCTGACACAATATTTACATTCACAATGGCTGAAGTGCAACATGAAACTCCCCAAGGGCAGGACATCTGTCGGACAAGAGGGTGTTGTGAGGAGACACTTCACTGTGCCACCCTCCTTCCTGCACGATTAAAAGGATGTTTTATAGAGCGGGTACACTGCCAAGTCTTTGTCAACTTGCTGCATCAGATTAACTCTGAAAATCCTTCACAAAAACTGAGGATCAGTTGTGCATTGAGAGTCTGAGAAGTAATATTTTATGTCATTAGTCAAAGTGAGATTTGTTTAAAATCGATTTCTTATTCGTTGACAAACATTAGAGCAGTATGTGTGTGACTGTATGTGTGTGTGTGTGTGTGTGTATTGCCACACATGCTATACAGGCATGCATGCAGACCCCTCACTGCGAGTGAGTGTTGAGTCTGAGGTTATATGTTTACATGCAGTTAAGTATGTTCCTGGATGACAGCCTGTAATATAGGCTCCTGCTGGGAAAGAAGGGGGTGGGTGACACAGCTCTTGCCCCCCCCATGACAAACACACACACACACACACACACACACACACACACACACACACACACACACACACACACACACACACACACACACACAGGGGAGTCATATAACAGTCCTATGTTGACTGCTGCAGCTTTTGTTCCCAACATGCCATTACGATACAGGTCTAATTAAGAATTTATGTTGTTTTTCCTGGAAGTTACAATTATATGACAAAACAGTGTTACAAAGTCACCTGATTAATTGGCTAATAATCAATAATCAACAACTAATTCAAATTAATGATTGGTCTATGTGGAACTTTTTTTTTACCATGTTTTTACCATGCTTATCAAGACACTTGATAATCCAAACAACAAACACAATAATTGTGAAAAAAATTAGTAGATTAATGAACAAACATGTTGCAGCCCCCGTGATCACACCTGATGTCTATCTCTGTTGTTCTCAACTCATCTGCTCCCTGGCTGGAGGTTGTCGACAAGTTCTTACGAAACCAGCAGCTTAAATACGGTGCAGCTGTTACTGGACCTGATCACTGTCACACTGCACGCCCTGGACTGTCTCAGTCACTGACACTGAGTGTTGGGTCATATGGCGATAGTGGAAATCTAATTCACATACTGCTCACTGCTGAGACACTCCTCGAAGACGGCAACCAGCTTCACTGCATGTTTGCGTGTCCGTGTGTTAGTCTGTTGAGGTCCACTGATACACCTTGTGAAGACTGTAATCACTCGGTTTAAAGAATAATTGACCCCAACTAGTCTCTCAATTGTTTTTTCATTAAGAATCTGAAAAAAATTGGCATCAACAATAAAGTGGATTTTTGTTTGTTTACACAGTCAGTTGTAGTTCTTGGAATCAACAAATCTAGTACTGGCAGGTCACATCCATACATCCATATACTTACCTGCACCTATCCAAACCATAAAGCATGTTTTTGGACTGTTGGAGGCAACCAGAGCACCCAAAAAAAACAGGTTCACACAGGAATAATGTGCAAACATAAAAAACACACAAAAAAAAGGCAGACAGGAAGTCGGGGACCCTCTTGCTGTAAGGCAACAGTGCTAAACACTTATCCAGCACTCGTTGTTTCTCTCTTCGGTTAAATAATGACACAAGCACAGAACCAAATACACAGTGACCTGATGTCTGCATCCACTTTTAACTCCCCGCCCAGCTGCTAAACAATGTTAATTAAAAAGTTCTGCAAAGCCAATTTGTTCCATGTTTATTCCCCATTTCCCTCCATTACTCACCCATTTGTGGTACTTAAGAGGTCCGGTGAAGCCCATGGCCTCGATGAGCTTGGTGAATGCCCCGACCTCCTCCACTGTTTGCTGGGGCGTCTCCTTCACGTTGCAGAGCTGTGAGAGAAGAAGGAAACAGTGCTTGAGACAGAGGACACAATAGAAATCTGAGCAAAGATAAAACAAGGGTTAAAGACTTGGAAGTCAGAGAAAGATGAGTGCAAACATCTTTGTAGGCAATGACACCAAGGACAAAAGCTAGTCCTCAAACAGGTTTAATAGTGCTTGTGTATGTACTGGATTAGCCTCATTAAATCAGCAGCACACTCGGTTTCAGTCTGACGACACACACCTGGGGAGCGTGGCCTTTAGTGGGCGAGTGCAGCTGTTGAGTAAATGAATACACTGACCTATTCTGAGCTGCTCGTTGTCTCCGTCTCTGACAGTTTCATTACTGCCAGTTACCCTTCATCAGAGGCTGCATGGCTTTCGCTTTAAAATGTCTGCAGCTGCTTTTTCGAGCTGGATTTCTGCCATTACCTGTTTTTTTTGTTTTTTTTTTGGTACAGTATGATGCCAACAGCTGGATGAATTGCAGTATTTCACCTGGCACAACAGGCTGTGTTACAGCAGCTCTGCACATATATGCTGTTTTCACGCCAACAAGGCTCAATGCCAGTTCTGGTCCCTGAACCCAACTCTAAACCAGTGGCACATTCACAGACAACTTAATTGGGGAAAAAGACTGACAGATTAATAAACTACAAAAATAATTGTCTGTTACAGTCCAATTTAGTGCCATTAATCACTCTTTGTCTATAAATTTCAGACTGCAGGACTTCAGTTGACTAAACTTTGATTTTACATTTTCAATTTCTGTGCCCAACAGTCACAAGAGCAACATATTCGTGCTGAGAGGTCTAAAAATAAAAGTGAAGCCTTTATAACTGAAGACCAAATGAAGCAAAATCAGGTTTAAAGGAGGGAAAGCTGATCCCTTTTCTAGACCAATGTATGCTTGTTTTTAGGCAATAGTTGCATTACTTGTTTTCAAAAGTGAAATAAGTTTGGGAAATTTCCAAATTAGTTAGAAAAGTAAAACATGTATTAAGGTACATATTGTTCAAGGTTTTGTGACTTCAATAGATGCAGTACCTTCCAGATCCTTACAAACTTTACCAAACCCTATAAAATCCTGGAGTGATGAATTGACATGATCAATTACATGGAGACCCGCCAAGAATACCATCAATTATAGAAAAAAATACAGAAATTTCACTAAACCTTGAACTTATTATAGTGAATGTTAGACTCAAGGTTGTGTGGGAAACACTTGTCTTAGCTGTCAACAGGTCTCAAAAGTCAGTAGTCAATAGTTAATACACTCCTCTGATCAGGAAAGACGTTCCAGTGTCTATGGGCTAAGCTCAACCAGCTAAGACATGATTTGGTCATGTTCAGCAGGATAAATGATGTATGTGAACCCAAGTCTATCAATCCACTCAATGTATTAGGAGTGTGTGGGAAGAAACCAGAGAATATCCAAGCAGGCACAAGGAAAATGTAAAACCTACACACAGAAAGGCCTTTGGTCTAACTGGGTTTCATACCAGGGATCTCCTTGCTGGGAGTTGACAGAGCTATTCATAGTATCTCTGCCATTAAATATCTCTGTGTGTTAGTAAGACCACATTTTATTTACAAAACATCTACTGCTGTGCCAATCTGACAGTTGGCAAAACTATTGTAAGACCAGACAGGTGTGTTAAACATTCACACTTTCCAGAATGGCTTGAAAAATAGAATTGAAGGGTAAAAATATGTGTGTGTGTGTGTGTGTGTGTGTGTGTGTGTGTGTGTGTGTGCGCGCGCGTGCCTGTGTGTGTGTGTGTGTGTTTGTGCTGCTTTACCTGTGTGGTCATGTGCATTGTCCGACATTGTGTTAAACAGGGGGAGGAGACTCTGGCCAGTTGGCAAGCAACTAAAGCTCTGGCAAAATAGGCTTCTTGGTCTAACACCTGGTGGAGACAGAGGTGGAGCGCTGTTAACTTTACACAATAACATGAAAACATACCACATGATGAAATGAACATACTTGTGAATATGTGCTTGTATATGTGTTCTATATTGTGCAGGACCATCCCAGTGTGAGAAAGTAAATGTGCCATGTCCTGCATTGCTCTGGCAATGGCTGTAGCATTTATACAATAAAATCAAATTTGATCCTTAAATCTACAAGTGGAAAATCTTCTCACAGGTACAACAGGGAGAAGATATTAAAGTAAGTTAGATACACAACCTTTTCACCAACATCTTCGACTATGAACGGCATACCAGTTTGATGGAAAAAAATTACAGCAACATTGTTGAGTATGTTGATACATAACAGCTTTAATTATACACAAATGAAATCAGCTCGACTGATAGATGGCGATAGATCAATCCCAATACTTTCTTGCTTGATTTACATATGTATGTTTGGGAGTCAGCTAGAGAAAATTTCCTGATGGCTGATTATCACCACTTTGATCAGATGTCCAGATTCATCCTCGTATCTGAACTCCAGGCTGCATTTATGAGCTTCAGATGAAGCTATTTTAGTCTCAGTGACTAACTACTGCGGGTTTGTACTCATTGTAAAGGTTATGTCACCCTTTATCTGTGGTTTGACTGCAACTAATCTTCCAGTGTGTTTGTTTGAGGTGAACTTCACCTCAGCAGGGCAGCTGACAACTCACACAGGAACTAATCTTGTCAGACTAATCTTACCTCGCTGAGTTGGTGCTGTAGATGTCTGAACTCACCTCAACATAACTCCCTCACAGACACGGATCTTTATTCAATGTCTCTGATGCACATTATCATCTCCCCCTATGATCACCCACGCTGTTACTTCTCATGCGTGTAATGGGGCGTGTTGCTCAATTTAGCAGAAATCCTATTAGCCAGCTAGGCTAATGTTAGCTACAGTGTCTTTACCTTGGTGGGTGCGGCCGCATTGAGGGCTTTTCTAGCTGCAGACAGCAGCGGCCGCCGGTACATGGCTCCACCGAGGCTGGTTATCAAAGCTGAGAAGCGGTCTGCCCCGGTCTACGGCTCCCAGTAGTAAAACCTTCAGCTTTCGTAAGGCCAGTCCCGTCCCTCCTCCTCCTCAGCAATGTCAACGGGATCTGTCCGTCACTGACTTCTGTCCGGGTAAAACAAGTCCCCTCGAGAAAAGGGCCGCGCCTCAGATTTAAAGAATATTTCTTCGCACTTTGTTTGTTTTTATTCTAATGTTGTTTATAAATACATATTATGTGTACCTTAAATAAATATGCATATATATATGTGTGTGTGTGTGTTTGTATGTATGCATGCATACATACATATAAACATACATACAAACACACACACACACACACACATACACACACACACATATATATATATATATATATATATATATATATATATATGTGTATATATATATATATATATATATGCTAGATTTCAAAAGTGGGGGAACTTATATTTATGGTACAAAATGTAACTGATCGACAACACATAATCACAGAAATGCAAATACAAAGTACATAGGATCTCAATGCTTTGGTGCAAAAACATTCCAGTCTATGTGCAGTTCCATTCCAATCTCCAAAGGAAATTCCTTATGTCACAACTTTGCATGACTACCTTGCAAGAAACCTGATTATGATAACTGATCTGGCCTCACAAGTAGCTGCTTTCTTAAAGGCTAAATCTTGAAGACATTATTGATTGCAGATCAATGAGCTAATTGATTAAACAACACCCAGACCCATCTGTTCAGTAGGTATTCAGATCATTAAAGTGAGTCAAAATGCTCATAGTCTCCACAGAACTGAATTTATTATTAGTAGTACTTTGAGCCAGTTCACATAGTTTGACGTAAATGGTGTAGCTTGTTTATTAACAGTTAATTTTAAAAGATGCCAAATCCTTCTGAAGATTAATACAGCAAAGAGCCAGTCAAGGCAGATGCCACGACCTGACTGCTGGGCCCAGAGTCAGCAGGGCCATGCATGGCTGCCTCCACAGATCGCTCAAAGCCATGCAGCTATTCAGCCACTTCCTGCCAAAGCCCCCAGATGGACAGACACAGTACGTGGGAAAGAAAACATAATGCAATAGCCCCACTATGTACCAAGACAGGCATACACAGCATACAGGCAATCATATAGCAAGACACAAACACACACACACACACACACACACATACACAAACAAGCACATCATAAGCTATAATATAGTATGTTATATGATATAGTGCTTTTTAATGTTTCATACTTTTAAAATTGTAACTTTGTTGCGTATAACACACCCACAAGGTGATGATCCTCGGGTAACAACTCTGTCTCTCTCAAACACACACACTCACACTCACACACACACACACACACACACACACACACACACACACACACACACACACACACACACACACACACACACACAGATAAAGAGAGAGGGAGAAGCTAATTGTCTGAGTGTTGCTCACCTCCAAAATAAAGGTGCAGTAAAGCAGAAAGTGAGAACACTGTTTTTACCCTCGCTGACATTCAGAGAGTAGTTAATATATTCAGATTAACTTTAACTTTGCCTGCTTTTCCTCATTTTCATTTGATGTCAAATTAAGTTTCCTGGCATGAATGAAAGAAGAGAGAGCGCCACAGAAAATGCCAGTTTTTATTTTCTGTTTTTCTAATTTGGCCTGTGGAGCCCTTTAAGTCTGGAGTCGCAGCTTGTGGACACAATCAATCACTGCTGATTACAGGATGATGATTGATGGAGACATATATGTGTGTGTGTGTGTGTATGTGTGTGTGTGTCAGAGAGAGAGAGAGGAAGAGAGAAATGGAGAGACTCATAGACATAGAAAGCAAGCAAGAGAAGCTTGCAGAGCTGAACAGTAAAAAAAGAAACTAACTGTAAGGGTTCGAGAGGGAAAACTGAAGGTCGAGCCGAGTTTTGTGGACCAGGAGAAGTTTGAGAGCTGAAGCTTTATGAGGAAATGAAATCAGCAGCTTCAGATTGATGCCCAACAAGAACTGTTACAATAACACTCCTGGAGTGAATTATGAGACATGACTGAGCAGGGCAATGCCAGGTCTAGTCAGTGCGATTTCCTCAGCAGTCAGTCAGAGGCTGACCTCACCTGACAACATTCACATGCACATGAACGCACACACATACACATGCACAACCTTGATCTGGAAATCTCACCAAGGAAACCATCCAAGAAGTCACTGGCAATGTTAACATAGACAGAAATATTTTGATTATTGACCTTATTCTGAACAAGACAGTGATTCAGTAATGTTGTTTACATGAGTAGTTTACAGAGTATTCAATTCATATCCTGTTTTACTATTATTGACCATATTACTGACCATAGTGAGATTAATTGCTAATGACACTAATGAGACCCAAAGTTAAGGATTGTAAATATCTTGGATTTTGTTCACAATTGAGGGAAATATGGAGTGGGAGATAATCAGGCAGATCGGGGAAAATGCGCTCAGTGATGCCAATCCACCAGTATACCAGTCCATGGTGGTAGAAGAGAAATGAGCCTCAAGGCGAAGCTATCCATTTACAGCTCTGTCTACATTTCAGCCCTCACATATGGTCACGAGCCATGAGTAATGACTGAAAGGATAAGATCACAAGTGTGCAGTAAAGGCAATCATAAGTGGCTGGAATGAGTTTTTTCCACAGGGTGACTTGGCTCAACCTTAGAGAGCTCACACATCCGGGAGAGACTCAAAGTAGAGCCGCTGCCCCTGTACATCGAGTGGAGCCTGGTGGATCTGGTCAGGATGCCTCCTGGACACGTTCCTCGGGAGGTGTTCCACGCAGGTCCATCTGGGAGGTGACAGTTTGGGCTTACCTGTTTAAACTGCTGCCCCCACAACCCAGACCTGGATAAGCAACTGATAACAAGACACCCTCCTTACATTCTCCACTGAGGAGCTGGTGCTGGTTTAGTTAATAGTTGTTAATCTGTTTTTTTTTATTTTGTAGCATATTAGCTTTTAAGAATTGTCTAGATGTTTCCAATCCAGTATATGTATTCCCCTCCTTAATTCATTCAACTTTTTTCTTAAAAATTTCCCTTTAATGGTTGCAGCCATAAAAATTCTATATTGCTATATTCATATCCATCAAACTTAACTCAAATCCCAGAGTACATACAGTACACACAAGTTTTAAACTGTTCTGTATGTGACCCAACAACTGCTACATGATGCAAAATGTAGTGGAAGTTCCTCTTAGAAGTTTATTGTTTATAAAGTTTTTCCATATTCATATTGAATGTGAATAAGACTGGGATAATTCACGTCTTATCCTGGTTTATACTTTTTCCAAATGTCCTCTTTTAGTTCAAGTCAAAGAAAAATCACCATTTGCAATGCAGTGTAAAATGTTTTTACATGCAGTCTACTTCCTTACCACTAGATGCTGCTGAATATTACATACAGGTCTTTTAATAAAAGAATAAAATCTGAAATAAATGTATCATAGGAAGACTTAACTGCAGCAGCGTCAGTGGCCTGTGTGTTTGTGTTAACTGTGTGCGTGCGTGGGTGCGTGCGTGTGTGCGTGTGTGTGTGTGCATCAATAAGGAGTGATAAATGGCAGACGCAGAGGAAGCGTTGGATTCCTGCTCGGCTCCTGTTACTGTGAGAAACTCTCTAAAGAAAGCAGACATAAATAATGGCTGCCATGCCGCCATCCTGCCCGCAATACCATACTCTGTGTGTGTGTATGTGTGTGTGTGTCTGTGAATGTGTGCCCACTTAACAATAACCCGTAAGAGAAAAGTACAAAGAAAACAAAGGTCAGGGATTTATTTACTCTCACCCATGCAAATACGCCCCACACACACATAGAAGTGAGTGACAGTTCTGCCTCTCCTCAAGAGCACATTGTAAAGTGTGTGTATGTGGTGTGTGTCTCCTCCATCACATGGTCCCAGCACAGGGCACAGAGTGGGAGAAGGTCATAACAAGGTGTGTGAGCACCTTGTTTCCACCAGGCTGCGGCTCTGAAAGACTTGTTTCATGTGGATGCAGCCATTAAGCAGCAGCGTTATTACAACTGAATTACAGGCTCCATTAAGGAGAGCTGAAACACACGATTTCACTCTGAGATCAGATTCAGAGCGTCGCTCCATTCACTGCGCACTGCTTGCTCACTAACATGACTGCCGATAGAAATTAATCTGCTCTCAGATCATATTCAGGGTCAGATGAGGGAGACATGATGGAGGTTGTCTCATCAGAGAGGGAGAGAGAGAGAGAATTATTCCTGCAGCTGTGTAATGGGATTAATATGCAGCATGTCAGAATTAGAAATAATAGAGCGTAATGTTCGTTACTCAGCTTGAAACCGAATCCAGAAAATCCACCAAAGAAAGTTTGCTGTGGTCAACTATCATTGATGAAGTGTCACGCGTGTTTTTAGTTTATGAATGGGATGAAATGAAATAAAATAGGAAAGAAAAGGCAAACAAGGATGATAATATCAGGAAAATGAGAAAACACAGATGACAGGATAAATCAGTGCTGAGACCATGAAAAGAAAAGAAGATGTGGAAAAGAGCTGTGCGAAATTCTGAATTTCAGATTTGGCCACCATTATTTTCATGAATTGGAATTTAAATTGGAATGACAGGAAGAGGAATTAAATTCAATACAATTCAAATGAATTCCACTCAGTCTTTCAGCAAAAAGACTGTATTAAATCTATTTAATAATATTTCATCTTTATCTATTTATCCAATCAGTTTTTATATGCCTACATGTAGTCACCTACTTTTAAGACTTTTGGCATTTGTTTTGGTTTTGGTTATGTTTCAGTTACAGTTGTAGTGCATTTCAGCACAGATCTGGTTCCCTATGATCTATACCTGGCAACAGCATGTAGCCTTAAAGCCAACTCGCTGCATTAATCAAAAGAGCTTAGTGAAACATTTCAACTACAGAGATAAGAGATAAGTGTTAACTAGAATCATATAGCTATGAGGCATGTCCAGCATGGTAGGTTTGAGGTAGAATCAGAAGACAAACAAGGACACGGTACACTGACATTTCAAAGAAGACAGCATTCATTCACCCCTGTATACAGACAGGTGCATGCAACGACTTTGTCTGCTCAGATTTGCCTTTTCAATACTGGACCTGTGAAGGCAATGGCTGGAAATGAAACCTTTGAAATCTTCAGTCAGAGTCAGATTCAGAAAATGTTATTGTACGTTACCGACGTTACTGCGTCGGGCAATTGAGAAATTAAGGATTCCCTCTACCTTTACTTGCTCCCTCAAATTTTTAACTGAAATTCATCTACTCCAATGAAATATAGCAGTTGTTCGTAGTTCATTTTGAATTTCTTTATAGGCCTGAAGTGAAAGTATCTGGAGAAAGGAAAGAGTGTGTGATGATGTGATGACAGAGCCGCTCTCGAGCTCACACCAAGGGTTTAGAGGGGCTAAACCAACACTGAAATGACACGTTTCAGCATTAGGTTATGCCAACACTCTTTCTATTTCTCTTTGACTCTCTCCATCCTCCTCCTCCTCTTTCACTCTGGCTCTTCCTTCCTTCACCTCCCTGGCTAACGTTACCACTAACACCTCCTGACGCAGGACAGGGCAGCAGCCTGCTGAACAAACTGATGATCTAACCCACACAGCTGCCCCTGCCCCTCTATGTGTGTGCGTGTATTTGTGCATGTGTTTGTGCGTGTGTGCATGCATGCGTGTATATGGACGTGTGAACGTGTGAACGTACACATGTGTATGTGTGTGCAGGTGCTGTCAAATGTGTTTATTTGTTGAATGTGATGTGTTGCAAAGTGACAGAATGTGACTGAGTACATTTACTCAGGTATTGTACTTACTGTAAGTCCAAATTAGAGGTTCCTATACTCCTTTACTCCACTGCCTTTATCTGGCTGCATCAGTCACTCTGCATGGTTGTTTGATAACTTTTGTTTTAGTTCATCAAACCTGTTTGAGCATTTTTACATCGGGCAAATTCATGCTTTGAAACCATCATCCTAAAGAGGAAGATTGAGAAACGTTGGGTGCTGCAGGTCATCCTTTGCTGCTGATCTCTAAAAGTTGAGGAGGTGACGATATCACCTGGGACCCTCTGACTTGACTTTCAACATGACACATGATCAAACTGCCTGTGTTTTTATCTATGAATGAATGACCTTAATTGAAGTTTGTTCAGTTGTTTTTGTTCAGCTTTAGCAACCACCACGCAGGTGAGTGGCCATGTCGGCCTGCTGATGCCCCACAACCTTGGCTGTCAGCCACAATACAGTTGTGGCCAAGTCGGGTTCATAATCAGCTCTTTATATCATGAGTTTCATAAGCTCCAACAAGCGAGAGCAGCTGCAGATATTTTATCCTTTGTGAGCACTTAGCTAGGAAAACATGGACTGGAGGAGGAGGGAGCAGAAGGGTTAGAGCAGTAGACAGACAGGTAGGGACAGGAGGGGAGAGAGAGGGAGTAATGGGGGAGAGAGAGGTTGTGAGAAAGACAGGTTGAGAGCAAGTGTGTGAGAGAGGAGGTCGGGGGAAAGAGAAACAGGTAGAGAGAAAGATGGAGAGAAAGACAGACAGGAGAGGGAAAAAGAGAGGGGGAGAGAGAGGGAGACAGATGTGGCCTTGGGGTGAAGAAATGACCCAGAGGAGTGAAGCTGCAATGAGGCAAAGTTCTAAGTTTCACAAAGTGTTTCCTGGCAGGGCAAAGTGTGTGTGTGTGTGAGTGTGTGTGTGAGCGTGTGTCTCACATTAAGACTACTACAGTATTTCTACTGTATTGCTCCGACTGTGCATGTTTCAGCTCACACGTGTAAGAATGTGATATGTTTGTGGACCTGCATGTATTCCCAATATTTGTGTGCGTATGTCAAGTCGACTCACATCAACTGTATTTACACAGCTCAGAGTCACAAATCACAGATTTGCCCCAAGGGGCTTCACCCTACACAGCATGTGAGCGTCAGCCTTTGAGAGTGAGGGCAGACTGTTCTGGTTGATTTTCTGCTCCTCATGTAATGGGCTGGTAATAGGTGCATGTTGTTGCACTCTATGGTGGACTTGATACTTGTAAAGCTGCAAACAAACCGTCACCATTCCATGTATTTCTCCAAGTATTTTTTTTATAAATGTTCATTCAAAACAAGATTTTGTGCCAGACCTGCTCTCAGATGTAAGTATGTTTTCCTTTGTGCCCAACTTAAAAATCATTTTTAGTTGGTTACTTGAGGTGAATTTTATGCATTTGCTTTAACACTGTAATAACATTTTGTTTTACACCACAAAATCTCTATATTGTAATATTTTTGCGAGATACATTGCATTTTTTGTGTATGTCCTTCTTTTGTTGCACCAGACCATCTCTTGGTAGTTATGGCAACACTTTGTTCAGGATAAGCAAAACAAATATACCATAATGCAATGCAACAACGTAACATACAACTCCAGATACTTAACATCTGAAAACACAGTTTTGACCTTATCCATCATAGTTCTGCATGGTGAGGGGGTGGTGGATGCTTGCCTCACAGCAAGGTGTTTTCAGGTTTGAGTCCAGATCATTTCTGTGCGGGGTTTGCATGCACTCTGTGTCAAAATCATGCATTAAGTTTGATGGCAGGCTCTAAATTGTCTCTAGGTATGAATGTGAGGCTGAATAGTGTGTGTGTCCTGTAAAAGACAGGAGACCTGTCCAGGGTGTAAATCAGAAGCCTCTGGCTCTGAGACAGGCCTGAGCTCAGGCCAATACGCACTTACTTTCATTTTCATCAGAAATTAAATTTGGAAGGTTGAACTGGAATTGATATTCACGACTTCATAACACAACGCCAACGCACCGCTTCTCACGTCTCGCACAGGTCAAACGTGCAGTGGGGAGAACAAGAGTCAGATTTTATCAACCACGTGTTTTCTCCCCATGAGCCTCCAGTGAACATTTTCTACATTGAGATTCATTTTCAGGCGTTTGTCTTGGCCTTGGGTTTGTTCTGATGTTTTTTTTCTTATTTTTTCTTATTTTTTTTAGGTGGGGTAGACAATGCCAGCTGTTGATTACAGTGCAATAACAGAAATGGTAAAAGCAGAGCAGCTGGACTTCCTGTTGCGTTGAGCTAAAAATCTTGTACAGAAGTCAACCCTGTCATCACTTCAGATGAAAGAACAAAAGAAAGAAAGAAAGAAAGAAAGAAAGAAAGAAAGAAAGAATGAAAGTAAAAGTGCCTGCCGCCATTTGGTTCACTGTGCATTAAATACCAGGAGCACGTTTACTCACTGTGTGATGTGCCAGTGATTCATGAAATCATGGTTTCTGTTGTTTATTTGTTTTTCCTGACAATTGATATTACACTTCAGTATCAACAAAACTCCTGGATGACTGAGCTTCTCACCCTATCTCCACAGGAGACCCCACCTACCCTGCGGATAAGACGCATCTCAGATGTTAATCTCCACAATCTCTTTGATGACCCATCGGGCACGACCACATGTGAGGATAGAAATTATGACTGACTGGAGTAGGTAGTTCATGCCTCCTAGTGAGAATCATGGTGACTGATACTAGAACAGTCAACTATGAAAACTGGGAAACCTAAAAAATTCAGACAGAATAGCACTGGTAGCCACTGACACTCCTATGTTCCCATATTTCCATATCTTGAAAATTATGATAATGAATGATATAAAGGTATAGAAGGGTATAGGAACCTAATGTGGGCATGTCATGAGGCATTCATCCTTCTCCGCTGTCTAGCACAGAAACATAGATAGAATTTAGGCCACTCATGTAAACATCTATATATATATATATATATATATATATATATATATATATATATATATAACTGTATATATATATATATATATATATATATATATAAAGTCATTGGAGTGGCTTTCTAATCAGTCACAGTGAAAAAGTTCAAGAAGCATTATTACAGAAACTGCTTCATCAGTTGGTTTGAGACGGAGTGTTCCTGTTGTTTGTTTACTCAGAACTATGAAAGTGAGATTAATTGAGCTGAGCAAAAGGTAAAAGAGTCGGAACTGAGGGGGGAGGCCTGACAGGCCAACAGGTTGCCCAGTGCAGTGAGCCAGTGTTGGTGTTGGCAACACTTTGGTACTCTGTCACACACACACACACACACACACACACACACACACACACACACACACACACACACACACACACACACACACACACACACACACACACACACACACTCACCAGCAGAGGTGAGCTCACTTCTGTAAAGTTTGTGCTAACATATAATCACCCACTGGGAGGCCAGAGCTGACTTTATAGACTCTTGGAGCTTAACACACACACATAGTCATACACACAGACACACACATACACACACACACACACACACACACACACTCTATGATGGCTACTTAAAGCTTTAAACAACAAAACAAATCAAAACAGCCACAACCACAGAAAAATATTTAAAACATGAAAATGTCTGTGGTTCATCTGCATTGTTGTAAGATACTTTTATATTGTTTCATTATTTGAGCCTTTATGACCATGTTTTATGGTGATTGTAGACTTTGACATTTACTATCATCCCAGAGGTTGCATCTGTTGAAGCTTGTTGAAGCAATTTGGATTGCTTTAAGATTTCACTCTGCCGCTATAGCCCTTCTTCCATTTCACTTGTGTTTTGACTGTTGGAGATAAAAGTACTTGAAGCATTTTTCATTTTTGTATTGCGTTGTCTGATGGTAGTTCATTATGTAATTGACTACTAAATTGCTCATATCGTAATGCAAAACACATCAACCTCCTGCTATAGATAAAGTAATCTGAAACTTTGAATTGAGGCCCTTGTGACACATTCAAGAGAAGAATATTTTAGATAACTGATTATTTACACTGGTGGAACATACTTAAGGACACTTGGCTTAAGATAGAATACAGAAATACATATACAAAATACAGAATACAGACAGCAAATATCTTCAACCATAGTTCCACAATATTATAAACCACTTTGATGCCAAAGTGCAGAAGGCTTTACTTTGTGGAGTTTCTATCTTCTCATTGTGTCTGCTTTGGTTTTCTATGGGAAATATAGCTAAGTTTTAAAGTCTCCACAGGAGACTTCAACGAGGGGGTGGAGGTGTGAGAGTGAGAGTGAATGGTGTGTTCCTACCTAACCTTGTACAGTATGTTGGGGCAGGCTCCAGCACACCTGTGCGATACTGTTAAAGCAACACATTGTCATAACTTTTGTTTTATATTTTCCATTTTCTGCATTTATATATACACGTCATCACCAGTGCATTATGACCTCGTCGAATAATCTGACACATTCTCATAAGCGAAGAATTTTACAATATTTATACATATGATTTATACAAGTGGTCAGCTTGTAGGGGAGCATTATGACAGTCTGCCATCTTGAAACTACAGCCACCAGCACCAATGTGTTTCCCTCCGAGCCAGCACAGAGAGAGGCTTTTTGATACAGCCGTTACTGTAGTTGTAATACGTGTTTGAAAATTTTAAGCATTTGCAGAGAGGTTTGTGTGTGTGTGCATGTGTGTGTGTGTTGGGGTGTATGTGTGCCATTGGTCAAGTCATGCCATGCGTATGGCTGCAAAGCAGTGAGGCATTTCCTCGTTTCCTTCCTCCTATGTCCTCATTGGCTTGTTCTGTTCCTTCCTCACTCGTCACACTTTCACTGACTCTGTCTTCATCTGTCATCTGTCAGGGTTTGACAAATCATCCTGTCTCCCTTCTATTGTTCACATGGCTACAACAACAGGCACACACACACACGTGCACACACACACACACACACACACACATGCACGCACGTACACGTACACACACACACACACAAACAGATACACACAACATGCACAACATGGAGACAATGGTGTTGTTTTAGTTTTTAT